>VZRW01006614.1:75989-124826 GCA_013398125.1 Aegotheles bennettii
GTCATCAGCAAACTTGCTGAGGATACATTCTGTACCCTCATCCAGGTTGTTGATGAAGATATTGAACAACACCGGTCCCAGTACCGACCCCTGAGGGACTCCACTAGTTACTGACCTCCAACTGGATTCTGTCCCATTGACTACAACTCTCTGACTTCTTCCCTTTAACCAGTTCTTGATCCACCTCACTACCTGGATTTCACTCAGAGTAAAACTAGTAGCTTACCACATTTAACACGTTTAGCAATTAAATATTGGTATTATTGCCTCATATTCTTTTCCTCTTAATCCTTAAACTGGCAAAGAAAGCAGCAAATAGTGAAAATATTTTATACTTGCTAAACTAGGACTCGGTAACTAGATGAAGATCCATTTTGAGATCTTCTGTCCATTTTGAGATCTTCTGGAATTCGAAAAAAAAAAAGATAGCTGATACAGGCTCTGATCACTTGGCTCAGTTAAGAAGGAACTGCAGATTGCTATCAAGTCAGACTGTAAAATTAACGACAAAGCAACATGTACAAAAGAGAAGGGAAGCCAACTCTCCTCATCAATGGGATGATTTGAAAAGCCCATCCACACACACGTGGTTTATGTCTTTTCCCAGCAATAGGAGCTGACTGAGATCATCACTGGTTATGTTTCAGAAGTTTTCTTTTTATCCAGTAGCAGAGCTCTGGAGTGAGCTTCCTTTTTTATTAATCATCTCTGAATAAAAACCAAAACAAAACCACCCAAAAATTGCCACAAGATGTGGAGATTTTTTGTTCTCCTTGCTCCCAATATTCAGTATTCAGACAGTTATTGGTATCTATATGATTCTCTAGCATGGATTGTGAGCTGGAGAAAATATGAAATACAACCCAAATGCATTCTTGGGACATAAGTTCATAAAAAGCCAGTTTGTTCATACGGTATTAATATAATATGATATGTCAGAACTCTACCACCATTCAGACCCTCTTCAAAAATACTTCACTCCCTTCTTCTCCACAAATGTGCTAAATGATGCCTGGGCAGGTGAAAAAAGAAACAAGAAAAAGGTGGAAAAGACAAGCGAGCCCACCCCACATTTGCTCTAGACCTTTTGTTCTTTTCAAAAGCACATGGAAATATGAATTGAGTCAAAATTACCTTAATAACCAAGTCAAACTTCTGGTGTAAATCTCTGTTGATTTGCTTTAGGAGCGTTAGTACAGCCGTTGTGAGATTCATATGGAAATACTGTGGGTAATCCTCAGGAGTACCTGGAAAAGAGACATCGAGGCTTGAATAAATGCTGCTTCTGAAATATTTAGTTACACAATGTATTTATTTCACTCGTTAGTCATCGAAGGAACAAAAACTAATCCTGCATCATGTGTACATGGAGCTTAAGGATACTAACCAGCAATATGTGTTTAATATTATCATTATTTCCTTACGCTCCCTAACCATGAAGACTCTTCCCAACTGGGAATCCCCAAGAACTTGATAACAACAGGAGTCCTAACACACCCACAGCTGGTTAAAATTCTGCTTCTCGGCTTCTGGGAGATATGTATAAATCTAATCAGGCAAGAGGACACACAGAGAAATGAACTTTCACTGCAAATCATCTTCCTCTTGCATCCACCACGTTCCTGAAACCCAACTGCTGAACACACACCACTCAGGCTTTCTCTCTCCAGCTTCCAAGTGCATTCTCCCTGAGGCATGGCTGGACATACACCGACATCAGTCACAAAGCAGGCAACACTAGGAACCTTTTGAGGTTTTTTGAGTGTACATATTTAAACAAGAAAATACACAGTGAGGTGATGTGACAAGGATGTCACCATCAAGCTCCTGACAGCCAATGTGACTGCTCACAGGTGATACCCTGATATTTGCAATTTCAAATGCACAATTTAAATGCCTCAGTTCTTGTAGCTCTCTGTTGCACCTATGAGCAAGCTCTTTAATGCATTACTAACAACATACACATAAGTAATAATGAGATACATTATTTTAGAAATCCTTCTAGGAAAAGAGGTTTCTCATCAGGGAGGAATCACCAGACCAGACCTCATCTGTGGCTAAGAGCTTCCACTTCTTGTCAGCAGTAAATAGCGTCTTCGTGGCTGGGAGTTCCCAGGATATGCTCCAGCCCAGTGAACACAGGAGCAGCTGAAGCCTGAACCAATCTGCAAACCCCTGGAGATGCAGCAAGGGCTATGCAAAGGACAGCGACAGCCGTGGCCCTGCTGTGCTGGCCCCTGCAGCCCAGGAGCATTGCCATGGTGCTGTGCTCAAGGCAAAGGGCTCTAGCAGCATAACCTGATGCAGGGGGAGGTAAGAATTAAGCTACAGTGATTTCGAGCCACATGATTGTCAAAGGAAGCACAGCAAGAAGTAGCAATGGTGAAGCATTAATTGCCAGGGCAGGATGAAGGAATAAGCAGGGAAACATTCAGCGACAGTCTCTCGCCTGTCAGGGAACAGAGGTCATATCATTTTTTTTAAAAAACAAAGGGATGTTCTCTCCTCATCTACGTGGCAGGAAACTCTCTCTGCCTTCTCCAGGCTCTGTGTCCCATGCCAGTTTGGTTTGGTTTCAGTGCCTGGCGTTCCCTGAGCCAGCCTGATTCTCAGATGTGAGAGCACAAACTCCAGCAGAGCAGGGCTCTGAAAGCCACTGTGTTTAGGAACAGCACGGACTCTGGCAGCTCACAGCCTGGCAGTACTGCTAAAAGCAGCCAAAGAAACCAAAATACAGATTGCAGGTCTAGGATCTCGAGTTATTTTAGGTGTAGGAAAAGCCCTGTGTAGCAGCTGAGAGGCAGAAAGCACTCCTGGCTGGTGGCCTAAGTGCTCCTCGGAGCTCGGGAGTTACGAGATCTTAAAGCAACCATGAGAGTAGGACAATATTGCTGTGCCAATACAGTATAACAGGGCATGAGATTCAATACAAAAAAGACTGTTTTTCTGATAAATGATGCTATTATGTGTTCACCTTTCAAGTGGAATGATTAGAAATTGCTTTTAGAAAGTCAGTATCTACCCCAGGAGACAGATTATTGTCCAAACTCGGGCGCAATACTTCAATTTGCAACTCATCATATCACAGCCATTTGCTATATTGGGTGTATATAATATATATATATGTAATATATATAAAAATACAATATATTTTTATATATTGTAATATATATATAATACAATATATTTTATATATATATTACAATATATTTTTATATATATAGTAATTTTTATATATATATATATACACACATATACATAATAGCACATATTCTCTAATACCTCTGTATGTCATACACCCAGGGTGTAGCACCAGGAAGAACCACTGTGGGTTACTTTTTTCTATTACACCACCAACAAAAATGCAGTTTCTAGCTCCAAGTCCTCCCCACTTCCCTCCCCTTTTAATTTCAATTCCTAATTAACTGATCTAATTTTGAAGAGCACAAGGCATCCAGAAAGAGCTCCAAGATTGTGTCAGATAACAGACTGCTGTAGTCTTAGGAGGCAAGGGCTGATGCTGAAGCTAAAAAGAAAAAAAAAAAGATAATAAAAAATCAAGAAATGAAGGACGACATAAAAATGTAAAAACCAAGACATTCCCTGATGGAGAATAAATACACAGGGGAGGATGGAGACAACTGTAAGAGGCACACAGTGATCTACAGCAGGGAAGATGAAGCTAATATTGTGTAAGGACACCAGGAAAGAATCCAAGAAAAAAAACAAACCCACAAACTCACACCAAAAACAGGTACAAGAGGACAAGACAACAAGGGGGATGATCAAGAAGTAAAGACTGGAGCAGAATACAGCCGGATTGCCTGAATCCTAACTGATGATACCTGCTCATCCTCTCTGACTCTGCCAGGAAGAGTCCAAACTCCAGGAAACCTTAAATTCTGAAAGTAAAGTTTTCCAGGAACAGAGATCTCTGCTTCTGCACCCACAAAAATACTTGTGTTCTGACAGAACAGACCAACTCTCAGTCCACACCGTTGGCTCATCTGCTTCCAGAAAGGAGACATTTCCCACTGCAGCTGTAACTATGTGTCTTCAGAATGTGTCATCTGCATATTATGGACAAGAACTCCTGGGCAGAGGACTGTTCACACCGCCCCTACACTGCCAGCGTCTCACGAGTCCAACCTGCAGAAATATGTAACCGAGCTGAGAGATCTCAAGCTCTGTGGATGAGCTCTGACCCTCCTGCCTCCAGAAATCCACCTGGTCTGTGTGTTTGGGGAGGTCTGGGCTATCAAAAGGCAGTGGTCCAGCACTCAGCGGCAGGTCCATAAGCACCCTTGGGGAAGGAGGACAGCACGTGAAGGGTGGTGCATGGTCTCTTTTCCATACTTTAGAGCACGTGGAGATGAGATTGCACCATCTGCACCAAAAATGAGCACTGAGTACTCAACAGACCTCTAGGTACACTCTTTTGGCTCAGGCAGCAGAAGCAGTGAGCTGACAGCCCAAGAAGGAATGTGATCTCTTCCACCTGATGATCTTGGAGCAGAGGGGAATGTCCCCAAGGTGAAGAGCACTCATAGGTTTGTGTTTCTTGGAGCCAGAGGAGGGCTTTTGTGGGGCACGCTGCCTGCCAGGCAAATGCACCAGGGAGCTCACGGGCTGGAGAGAAACTCCCCAACGTGGTGGTGTGGTTATTGCCTCTTCATTTAATTATCAAACAAATAGAAGACTTAATTGTTGACAATTGGCAGCAGAAATGACAGTTGAAGGGTCAAAACCAGAAGCTGATGATTTAAAGGAAAAACTGACTTTTCCCGAGAATCAGCCCCAGAGAAAAGAAAGCCTTAAAATTACTAAAGAAAATAGTTAAGGGAAAAACCTTCAAACAGGGCTGAGCAGTAAACACAAGAGTAGCACAGGGCGGTGATGCAGTTGTCACTAAGGAAAAAATGGGGTGAGACTGCAGATGAGGGGAAGCGAGCTGGCTGCTCCCCCTTTTCACTGCACACACACTACAGGCAAACGGAGGGGCTCGCTCACACACACACACGTGCCAGACACTCTGTGTGGGTTTATTGCAATGACCCAAATACATTAACATCCTTGGAAGTCAAGGATGGGAGAAACTGGAACATGAAATTTTTTTTCCAAACACCACGTTTTCAAATGTAAGAATAATGGGCTTTTTTTAGTAAATGAAATATTACAGTAGGGGCTCAGATCAATCCTCTTCTCTGAAATACTTTCTGGAAGGTAGCTCTTTCATCATGTACGTTAGCCAATACTTTAAAAAGAAGACAATGATCCCAGCAGCACTATGCTACAACTAGTTCTCTGATCTTAGGGTGACCTTCAAGAATATTTAAGACCTATTGTTTTATCAGTCCATATGAGTCCATAACCACTTGAACAAATACACTGAGACATCTTCATGTATCCTTTGAGAGGATTGCACTCAGAGGTGAGAATGGAAAAGAAAGCAGAAAATAATGGGCTAGTAATGCATGGTCTGGTTCTTCATTTCTAGGTGCCTGCCCTGCAGCACTGCTACGCTCATGTGGAAGTGCACCAAGACTTCCACAGGCATTTGTTGTTACCTCACTGAGTGGGTCTAACTCCTTTTCAGTGAAGGGGGAATCTGCTGTTTGTAGAACTGGAGAGGTTCTCTTGTGCCCTCATAACAGGAAAGATGGCTAGATTTGGAGGAAGCAGCACTGAGGCATTCACCTGAGCACCTGGAAAGCTAGTTAGCTTCAAAGCAGGAGAGGCAGAGATGTTTACGGGCACTCAAGGATGCGGTTAGTAAGCCACATCAAGCAGAAGTAAGTTATTGCTGCAGTGATGCCAGGTTTCCTTAAAACAATCCTGTCTCTACAGTAGATCCTAAAGACACAGAGAGATGTGCAGATTTCATGTATAACATCCATAGTGTCCAAAGCAGATGCCAGGACTTGACTTCCACTGGTATGTGGTGGGAGGAGGAAAGCAGGGTAGAAGAAGAACCAAATCAGAACACAGTCAAATCAAATAAAATTCAAAATCATTCTCATATTCACTAAGTAGCTTATTCTCTCATTCTGTGGGCATAGTTCAGACCTTCCAGTGGTTTTTTTTTTAAAAAAAGACATAAAGAAGAACTATGTTTAGATCTAAAGCAAGGAAAAAAAATCCATATAACAAGAAATACCTGCAAGGCTTATTTCCTGTGGAACTATTTAATATTTTCTGATGTAAAGGCTAAATATAAATAGCACTGCACACTGGCAAAGATGAAGACAGACTTAAAATTTAAAAAGAAATCCTTTTGAAGACTGTGCCAAGAAAAAAATAAAAGAGACAGCATTTCCATTGAAAAATACCCAACCAAAATTGCTACAATACATCTTTCTGAATTATTTCTTCAGGTCAAAACAGGCATTCAAACATTAAAAATATCACAGGTTAGTGAAACACTATTTTAATAAGTTCACTCCAGAAGAACTTTGCCAGTTTTGCCAAGAACTTTTAAAAAAATGGACTAAATGTTGCACTAGGGCATAACTGTCAACAGCAGAATTTATAAATAAGCCAAGCCAATTTATAATTAAACAAAGTCAATTTTCAAACATAGAAGCACCCAGTACATTTACTCTATTTACAAATTTCCTTAGAAACCAGTTCTGCTGGAAGAGGACTAGTTGACAGCAACACATCCCCTGGTCTGCCAGATCTGAACCCAGTTACAGCCCAAAGGAATTTAACTTGCTTCACGGCTGCCCGAACAAAACCTGATTTCTTTTCTAGGAGGATGCTGAGGCCTGTCGTGCTGTGGCTGATCTGCCACAGCCACGTCCCTTACCACGGGCCTGGGAGCAGAGCCCTGGAAATGCCTCCAGACCAGTTTGTTAACAACTGGTTGGGTTCAGGCTTCTGCATTTGCACACAGAGCTCGGGACTCGCACGTTCAGTGCGACGGTACCTGGTATGGGACATATCCATTTGTACCCTCTTAAGATGGCTCTTAAAACAACAGACAGATCAAACCATCAAACTTACTATTTTCCCCCTTTCACAACAGAGCTATAATATATATAAGCATCTTTTTTTCTCTATGCCAGGCAGAACTATGCAATCTGCTCATTAAAATCTTTACTTGCACCTCTCTGTGGATGACAAAGCCATGTAGCTGCAGTTTAACACAGCTAAAGATGTGACTGCACAAAACACACAATTTTCCATTCCCACGTTAGTCACAGGACACAGGAATTACTTCAGCAGTGTCTGTGCTTTGGGAAGAGCAGGGCAGGTAGAGGACTGCAGCTGCAAACCGCTGCCTTAGGCTTTTCCATGAGCAGATCATACAAGCTAAGTGACTGGGAACAAATGCCAGACATGGGAAACTAGCAGGAAAAAACCCCACATAGCAGAATACAAGGCATCCCCCCATGAAATGGGTATCTCTGAACTCTGCCTAGGACTGCCTTCCTCTCTGGCCAGAAAACAGCAGAGTCAACTGAACGAACACTAAATTCTAAGGAAAAGCATGCAAGCTCACAGGCAGCAAAATTAAAGGTGGATGCAGTAAGACTCTTTCAGCTGCTCCGTGCCAGAAGGCTTTTGGAAGGAAACCCACTCTAATTGCCTCTCTTTAGCATCTGTTGTTGTGCCTTTGCACCTCTGAATGAAAAATGCATGGCTGCATAGCCATGAGCACAGACAAGCCTCTCCTTTCGCTCGCTGTGTTGCTCCGTTGGCTAAACCAGGCAATTCTGCATCTAATCTGAATAAACAATAAATAACACAGCCATCTGAAATAAGCTTCTCCACTGCAATTAAACGTAAGTAGGGAGAACAATGACTTCAAACATCCCACTAACCACAAAATGAATTTTTACTAGGTTTCCACTCTCCCAGTCAGTCTTTCTCTGGCCGGTCATAATAAAGCGACTGATTGTGAGCAATAGCAAGAGGAGCAGACACCAACCAACTAGGATGGAATAGAGGATGCCGGGTCGATCAGAAGGAGGCTGGATGTTTCGGTCCTGATCTATGGCTTGTATGGGTGGATTGACACTGATGGGATTCACACGTGCCTGAAATGAAAAACCAGACAGATTTGAAACAGAAAAATTAGAAAGCCAGCAGGCAGATCGTCAGGTTTAACACAAAAACATCTCACTGAGAAGGATATTTGCTGAAGTTGCAGGAGAGAAAGTACTCACATTTAAGATTAGTTATAGCACATCTCCCTTTTGAAGTCAAAATTAAGTAGGCAACATATATATTTCTACAGCAATCTCCATTCTTTTAGGTACATTTTATACTATAATAGTATCTTCAAGGAAAGGAAGCTCACCAATGTTCAAGCAAATGCTTCACTATGCTACTGTAAATAGTGCCTTGAATCAGACATTCTGGACATCCTCATAGCAGTGAAATACAGCAAATGCTTCAAAAAAGAAAATAAAAACAAATTGAATTTGAGGGTCATTAGGAGCTACAGTGGCTGTGATACACAAATACATATTGCAAAAGAAATTCCAGCCAAGGTATAGACATTTCAAGGACAGGTACATCTGAACAGCTTGTACGGACGCTGCAGTAATTCACGGCGTTACCCAGAAGTGGAGTGACCTCGTGTGCCAGACGTGCAAACAGAGCCAGAAAGAGCATTTGCAGGCTTTCAGCTTGTTCAGTATTTGTATGTCCATTTCTTCACCTATCAAGTTAACAGCATTCCTGTACCTACTAACAGCACTTAGCATTCCTGTACCTACTAACAGCAAACAGCACTTAGCCCTCACTGTTCTCACTGCTGCTTTGAGTATTTTTTAAAGTTTTCCTATGCCAACACTACTACCCTAGTGGTAACACCACAGCTGCCAGTCCCAACTCTAAAGGACAGTTTCAGTAACCTTGGCTGCTTAATCAACTAGAAATGTAGTTACACCATGTGTGTATGTGCATCAGGCTTTCCCCTCTCCTTCCTGGAACTTTTCTTTGCATGGCCAAAATGTTTAATAACCTCTATGAAAAAACAGACGCCTTTTTCCCACGTATGACTAATCCTGGCAGCCTTTGCTTTGGAAAGCTCTACTGCTCCATGTTCTGCAAGAGAGAACACGAAATTTAGCGTAGGAATAGGAACGAGGTGAGTTCACACTTGGCCAAGTTTTGGCAAAGCCTTTAGAAATCCCCCTGTTGAGATTTGGAAGAAGCCTGCAAGAGCTTCAGCGATGCCCATCGATAAACCTAGAGGGAGAAGAGGTGAGCTAGGAGGAGGAGAAGAACAAGACAGGAATGAATGCAAAGGCAGTTTGCAAGGGGTCAAAGTTAATACCCCCTCCTGTAATTTTGGATGTGCAGCCACATGGTCATCTGCAATAACACAGGCTATCCTGGCCACAGTCTGGCCACTCAGAAGTAATTTCCTACAGGTTGCTGGGGCCCGAGGAGGCTTTCCCAGGCTCAGAAGCCAGGGCTCGCAGCCAGCCGTGGTTACACAGCTCTTGGCTCTGGGTGCAGAGCATCTGCCTACCAAGACAGGACTGGTACCTCCTCACTCTGCCTCTCTGCTCACAGCTGTTTCCTCAGGAGCAGTCCTTTGCCACACGCCTGTTTCCACTTTCAACTCCTTAAAAAATTACACTCTTAAAAGTGTAATGAGGAAGACGAGCTCAAAATAGGCATAAAGAAAGAGAAGAAGATGATATATTTGACGTATGTTTGAATTTTTAAAATGCTTTAGGACTGCATAAAAGTTACATGCAGAGAGATAAGATTATGCATAAAACTGCCACAGACTAAAATGCTATTTTTAAATTTACAGATCAATTGAAGTGCTCTCAGACAAATCTACATTATAGGTAAAAACATACCCACAGCAAAACCAATCTCATTTACTAAAGCTGGAAAAGTTTTAAATTCACTGTTACAACACTGCAGGCCAAGCTGGAGCAGCCCGTGCTGGAGTAACGGCAACGGATCCAACCTTGGCACTAAGGAGCTGTTGGCTGGACCCAACCGCCGAAACCAGACTAAATACTGCTTGGTGGGTGTCTAACTCAGATAGCAAGGACTGTGCTTTACTTCCCAATTCAAGAAGCTCAAGAGCAGCATTTAGAAAAACTGCATTTGAAATTAAACAGGTTCTGCTGGAACAATAGATATTTTACCCCAGAACAAGGTATTTTACCCCAGAACAATAGATATTTTACCCCAGAACAAGGTATTTTACCCCAGAACAATAGATATTTTACCCCAGAACAAGGGATTTTATCCCAGAATAATAGATATTTTATCCCAGAACAAGGGATTTTATCCCAGAACAAGGGATTTTATCCCAGAATAGATATTTTATCCCAGAACAATAGATATTTTATCCCAGAACAAGGGATTTTATCCCAGAACAATAGATATTTTATCCCAGAACAATAGATATTTTATCCCACAACAATAGATATTTTATCCCAGAACAAGGGATTTTATCCCAGAAAAACAGATATTTTATCCCAGAACAAGGGATTTTATCCCACGCTGGCACCATTACAATGACCACTCAGAACCACAACAATCAATTGAGCAGAAACGAGCTGTGTAAGAAAACCAAGGCGCTTACTTCTTATACAGAAGTATAAGAAAACTAAAAACAAAAGGTGGAATAAAAATGTAACAGATTCCCTCTAAGCTGTTTTTCTAAGCCCTGTATACACCCCGAAATGGGCTGCTCATAAATCAGAAGATACCATGCAACAAGATCAGTCACAAGCTGCTGCGATGTTTGGGGATAATTCAGAGCTGTTTTGAATTAAATAGGCTGGTGTGCCTTGAAGTAAAGGTAAAGGTACTTTCATATTGTTTTAATAATCTGTAGATAATGCAAGTGTCTTTATCATTTAAACTTAAATTAGAACTATGAAAACATACCCACACAAAGAAGCAGCCATTAAGTATGCTAATGGATTTGCAAAAGCACATGTAGGATCGTTTCAGAAGGTGTACATCTACTTTTAATGAAAACTAATGATTTCAAAAATTGGTAGTCAAAACATGCTTTGATCAACAGCAGTAATAACTGTGATTATTACATAGGGAATTTCTTCCTTTCCTGAGCACTTTAAAATGTAGAAGGCACCTAGAAGTGCTCACAACACCCCGCAGGTCCCACCTGAGGTGGGGTAAAGCGATTTGGGCTCGCGGGGTCTGAGGTAGCTCCATGGGGCCCAAGGCAGCTCCATGGGGCCCACACCTCGCTGGGCCAGGGCCCCAGTCCTGCTCCCTAACTCTTCTGCCTATTGTGCCTACTCATCGCTGAAGGCTGGCAGACCACAAGGATACAATACCCACCACCAGCCTCACCAGGAGGTTCAGAAGCTCAGTCCTCGGAGGGAGAGGGCATGGTCACACACAGAGAGAAGATGGCTCCTGACTTTAGCAGAGGAGAGTGGGTCAACGTTACAAAATGGGGTCTGTGACAGCCACCATTGTGTATTAGATCCAACAGCCTTGGAAAAAACTAAAAAAAACCCAAAAGCAACCCTAGCACTGTCATTCTCAACCTCAAAAGAGAGCTCCATAAAAGATGGAAGCTCATTAAAAGAGGCCCACGACTGCTGAAGGCCACTCAGTTGAAGGTAAAGAAAAAGCACATGGGGTTTTTATTGAGATGGGCTTCAGAAAGGGCAAGGCAAATCAGCATGGCTGAGCAGCAGTGCAGGGAAGATTACTCAGAATAAATAGCTGGCCTTCAAAAACCAGCCACTTCTCCAAATGAAGGACATAAAAGCATTCACAAGCTCTGGCAGAAGGAGCTGATTAAAAACCAAACAAACAAGGAGCTCCTGTCAGTTCTGGGGTAAAATATGCAGTAATTTATTTACTTTTTCCTCATTAGGGAAGAGGCATCTCCGTTATTTGTTTTGGTATTTAAAGGCTTCCAGGTATCAATATAGCAGAATACACCATCAGGCAGGCCAGAAAAAAGAACCCAAACCCCAGCTTGCAAATGGTATCACATGTATTAATAAATTAAATAAGTAAATCCTTCTTCAAACAGAGCTGTGACAGGATCCCTGCCAGGGAGTCTGCATGGCCAGAAGATGATCAAGGCAAAAAAAAAACCCAAAACACATTAAAAAAAGCTCAGAGAGAATAAGGTAGTAGCACAAAACTTCTTTTTTCTTTTCCCCTCCTTTTGTGTTCACCACAAAAGGAATCGCACAGGTCCCCATGCCAGCACCTTCTCAGTGCAGGATGCCTTGCAGGACCCCTAAAAATCCTAAGTTTTCAGAGACATCATGTACTGAACAAACCAAACGAAGAGCAACGTGAGGCCAAGAGCAGATGGGATTCTAAAGGAAGGCAAGAGTGAATCGTATGAACTTGCTGTGCTCTGTAATCTCCTGCTTAAAAGTGCTTTGGTGCCTGAGGAACAGCAGGTGGCAAACATGACACCAAAATTAAAAGGGTCCCAGGGCAACCCAGGGGAATACCACCATGAAGCCTGAGGCTCGTACCAGGAACAATCAGCAGATGATATAACACCAGTGTGAGCAAACACATAAAACAATAAATCCAACACATCAGGGAGAGTTTGATTTTCTGGAAAGGGAAATTCAGCTCCTAAGAGTTCCAGAGGTTCCCTGCAGGAATCGCTGGCATACGTGGCACACGGAACCGTTCCATACGGCGCGTGTAGACTTCAGGCCAACTTTGACAAGCTCCCTCATAAAATACTCTTAGGAAAATTTGACCCAGGCAGAAAATTAGCAACAACCTGTGTATCCTGAAACAGTTACGTTAAGAGACAAGAGGCAGAGCAGGAGTAAGCTTGCAGTTCCCGTAGGGAGAGAGGGGAGGATCCACTGGAATATGTGCTCTTGAGCTGCTCCTGTGTGAGCTCAGAAACATGGGGGAGAACACAACAAAACTGTCAGATTACAAATTATTGAGAGCAGAGAGTATAAGCATCACCTGCAAAAGACCACAGGTTTAGGCACTGAAGGCTGCATACTTCATGATTTTTTTCACATTTTCCTTTTACATATTCAGTCATATTATGAAAAAGCATGAAACAAAACTCTCAGAGAAATCCTGGCTTTGTTTGGGACAGCAGGGAATCCAATGATACTCCTCTTCAATGAGGTCAAACAAGACCTGTCTGCTCAGGGGCTATGAGGACAGACTGCTGGCACTCTTCCCCTCGGCCCTTTTCAATAGAAAGATCTCTGGTAATTCATTATGAAATGATCAGTGAAAACAAAATGTTGGTTCATAAACGTCGTAACAGAGAGCCATTGGCCTACCCCAGTCACCAAACAACACACACTTCAAACAGCAGCAGCAGCAAACAGCCATTCAAATGCTTTGTCTTCATGCAATGTAGCTGGAAAATGCTTATATTAATTTGCTATGCTTTTTTTGTGTCTTGCTCTTCGACCTGTGTGGTCAGATAAAATTTGGCTGCAAATTGTTTCTGTTTAGAAGAGAAACTGAGAATGGAGCCAAGTCTATTTTAAACAATCCCCTTTATTCAGGAGAAAGGCAAAAGCCACGTTTCCCTGGAGAGGAGAGAAACTGAGCTTCCAGACACAGTACTCCTGCTTACGTCTTAGAACATACTGCAACCACAAAACCTCTTTTTGCCTTTCTACCACCACCACGTCGGAGCCTGTCCCTGCTATTTCCCTCTCCGCCTGCTTTCCTCCTCCAGCACACACAACTTCGTAAGGCAGGGAAGCTCTTTCAGTTCTTATCTCCATTTCAAATAGCAGCAGGTGGCTGGAACACAGATATCTAAGTAGGGTAAGAACATGACATTTTGATAATAATAAAATAATAATGACTGGCAGAAAATTCCCTATTTTTTCTTACCTGAAAAATACATTAAACAAGCTAAAGCGAAAGATCTTTAAACCAGCGCATCACTGACTAGTCCCAAAACTTGCAGATTAAGCCACAAACCTCTGCTTGCATTTGTGCAAGAATGTTTCAGGCTCCTACTAAGGACAGTGAGAAAAAGGACCAACTGATTTTTTAATTTATTTATTAACAAGGATCTTAATAAATTTCAGACTCCAGCTGCATTGAAAAATCCAGCCAGGATCTCCAGGCATTTGCATATAAACATGTATTGTTTTCACCACCACAAGGTGAATGAAATACAGTACAGAACAACTAAAAGGGCATTTACAACTGAGATGCAGAATATGCATTTTGTGCTTTCAAGCATAATAAAACAGCAGTGACTTTTTTTTTTTAAGTTACATATTTTCCAAAGGTTTTTCCTGTATGTTGTTTTATTTAAAACATTTTAAGATGTTGACAAATGCCAGACTTATAATAGAAGGATATGTGCACTGTTGTATGGTTTAAATATAGTAACTCCGTTATTTCACTACAAACTGAAACTGAGGGTTGTGTCTTCTTATACAGACACTTTTGTTTGAATGTTCAAGTGACTGCCACATGCCTCCCTCTCCTTCCTTAGTTAAAATTCCCCTCACCACCCTCCTCCCCTGAGATTTTTCTCATCTACTTTTTTGGGGTAAAACATTGCTTCTCAGCACTGCACAGAGTCTTCAGAAGACAGCAGGTACATTGTCTAATACTGAAAAATGTGAAGTCTCCCCAGGGGTTCTTCTCTGGGAACATAAGAACATATATTCAATTGTCAAGAGCATACCTAATTCATAAATACTGGCTTATTCCAATTTATTCAAATCCAGCAGATTATAGTATTCAATAATTGGAGGGAAGGGTAAGAAAGATCTTTAGATACTTTTTCACAGGATGGCAAACAAGCATTTTGATCTGCATCAGCTCAACTGATAGCATTCAACAGAGATTGCTTCCCACACTATAAAGCTGGTGACTTTGTCACTCAATTGGTAACAGATTATGAAGTCATCTTGCACCCAACATTTCCAAGCACTACTGCTCTCAGTCTTCACATGTAATAAGTATCATCTTGGTGACCCTCTCCATCTCCCTACCCCACACCCCATCTGCACTGGAAGCAACCAAGTCTTCCCATTTCCCAGCTGCCAGCAACCCTTCCCTGCTGCCACTTCTGGACCATCCATCGCCCACCAACACCACGTGCTGCCTTCGTGCCCAGAGCATTGCACTGACACCCCAGGGAACACCAGCATTTTTATTGACTGGTAGCACCAAGTACAGCCCACCTATAAAAATCAAGGCTGGGGACTTGTAGGCTCAAGAACTCCCTTCTTTTCCCAAGCTGTGGGCCTGAAGCCGGACAGACACTGGATTTCCAGCCAAGGACATAAGGACCTGAATTCTGCACTGATTAATGGCTTGTGATTTTCAAGGGAATAAGAGCAGAGTTCTCTGCTCCTCTGTTGTCAGGTTAAAATACATAAAAAGAGTCTGGCAAACTGGATTAAATCACTGAAACCCACACGCTATTTCTTGTGCTTGACAATTTATAGTCTCTACTGCTTTGAACAAAGCTAAGGAAGATGCACATAACATTTGCTACATCCAAACTGTACGAGCATACGGATGCACCATTCTCCTTTCTTTTCCCACGCGTTTTTATGTGCACCGTGTTATTTTCTAGGAAGTGCTGAGAACTGAGTGTGTTTCAGAATGGCAACTTTTACTGATAACACAAAATATTCCAAAAGAAAACATTGCATTTAACCATCATTTTTTCTGGGGTTCCTCTCACAATGTAAAGCAATATAAATACATTTTATCACAACGGGGGGGTCAATATCACTGCAATTAGTTAACACAAGACATTTCATACTAGCATTTTAAACCCTGGAAGGTATTATTTTTTCAGCTTTCCCAGTTAGGAAGCTGTAGCTGTGCCCAATGGAGTCCAGATAAAGCCTAGGAGCCTTCAATGCACATACTCATAGCTTAGCTGATGAATTTACCAATCAAGACAGCAGAACTCTTATCTCTACACAAACAAAAGTGGGAAGCTTTTTGCTGGATAGAAAATATTAGTAAAGCAACACACATTACCCTGTGCAGACATCCAGAACCCCTTCAAAGGGAGCCCTACAATACTAAACCAAGCAAGTTTTTGATGAACTGATAAATCACTATGGTTACACCAGTTCTCCTTGGGCCTTCTTGAGAAAGACATGAGGTCAGAATCCAAGCTGTAACTGAGAAACAAGCTAAGTTCTCTCTCTGCAGAAATGTGCACACTGCTGCCAGCACACGGTACTGAAACAGCAGAAGAAGAAAACAGAGAAGAAGAAAACCCCAAGCCTGGATTTAAAACACACTGTGAAGCTGAAAGAGAACGGAGAGTAAATCCTCTGCAAAAGATCATTCTGAACATTGTCACAGGAGCTGGAACAGGTTTAGACAGCAACAATTCTGTGCCTTGGAAACCACTCCCCAAGAAAGGGCAAACCTACATGAGGAAACCAACCCCGTCAAAATTTACGTTGCTCAACCATAGAGATGTACAGCCGACTCACCTAATTGATATTTCTTTCTTGTTTACAACACTGCACATACATCTGAAGGTTCGTGCTCTGTTAAAATACTACTTCTTACCACCAGGTGATGTTGCAGAGTCCAGCCAGACTGTGCAAAATGTCCACACTTGATACGAAAATGACTTATGAGCAGCACCAAGCAGTACCCCTGGAGATCAGCTTTCCCGTGAGCACTTGGGTAAAAGGGAACTTTCATCAATACCACTGGTAAAACAAGTGCTGTGTTGCCACAGTCCACCCAGGGGAATCCAAATATTAACAGCAGATAGGAAAACTGGTATTATGAAATAGTTGCTTAAAATTGTTCCGTTCAAACATACGTATAAGCAGAAAGTAACTATAAAGGGGGGTTGATCTACAAGTTTAAAATAAATCTAACTTTCCTATTTATTTATTTTTCAGATGTTTCTAAAAAGCAACTCAAAAAGCAACAGTAGATAATTATGCAGTTGACATGTCCGAACTAACCTCTCTTCTCCATGGTCTAATGGCCATGGTCTAATGGTCAGGAATATGATGGGATAAAGGTTGGACTTGATGACCCTGGAGGTCCCTTCCAACCATAATGATTCTATGATTCTGTGATTCTCTGGGAGTACAAAAAGTGTTTTACTGGCTGATGGGGATACTAAAACACAAGATAGATTATTAAAAAGGGACCCGCTTTCTAAATTCTGCACCATGATTGTCAAATAGCTTTCTGCACTTTATTTGCTTGTTCAATATGATCCATGGTTTCTGCATTCTCAGTTTTCTGTTGTGTCCAACATTTATGCAGCTGACTAAAATGAAAACTGTAAAATTCAAATATCCTGACGGATCGCATTGTTAACAGAGTAAGCTGTAAAAAACCACAATTCCTTTCATTTATTTGTTTTTTAAAAAAGCCACCTTCGAGGGGAAGAAAATATTTTGAACAAGCAGCAAGATAGTGTAATGAATCAGAGTAAAGAGGAAAACAGACTATTTTTATCAATGATGTCTTTCAGGAACAGCAGGTCCAAAAAAGAATTGAATTTTATCAGGATCTGATCGCAGTGCTTACTAAATTGCTTTTTCTGTATCTGACATGCTTTGTAAGAAATGTCTCCAACAGGGAATCCGTGCTGGAGACTAAAAGAAATGCATTAAGGGTCTCCTGCCCTGGCACACAGGTATAATCTCCTCTGCAATTCAGGCACAAGCAGAAACTCCATCTGGAGGTTCCACACCCCTTCCAATGTGATGACTGTGATTAAAGAACAATAAACATTTCCTTCTTGACATTTCACTTTTTCCCATGCAAGCTATGAGGTCTATTTCCTTGATTATCTTTCAAATTCTTGATGGTAGGTTTATTATTGCCATCATGATTTCTGTTCAGGATGCTGAATGAGGCAAGAGAAGGGCAGCAGAAAAACCAGTTGTATGACCCAAGACAAATGCACCTGCTTCTGCTTGATGCAAAAAAAAGAAAATAAAGATCAGTGTAACCCTACCATAATGACTTAAAGCTTTTTTTATTCCCCAAGGTTAGTGTCATTACAGTACAAAAGTCTGTGAAATATTAACCTCATTTTGTTTTCTTTTACATGCACATTTTTCTCAGATGGGAAAAAGGAATAGAGCTGTCAGTTGTGTCAAGGGGTGCTGATTTCTGCTGACTTTGCAAACGCTTTATCTTGGTCCTGTTAAGGAGAAGAGGCTGATGGCTTCTTTAGAAAAATTAGCCACAATATAATACACTGTGAAAGCTAAGAAGTTAAGATCAAAGGTATAATCAAAAGCAGGGCATAGACTGAATACTTACAGGCCCTGGCTTAGCAAGTACCTTTCAGCCTGAAAAAAAAAATGATAAAGAAGAAACATGTGAAGGATCTGGAAGGCTGCATGGCAGGGAGTGGGAATAGGAGCAACTGCTCATTGCCCCCTGCAAACCAGCAGCTCAGGAACGTCTGAACAAATTATCTGGTGGCAGGCTCAGAGTATGCACAAGCAGGATCTTCGCTCAAATACAGGCATGCTATCATGCCCCTCGCTGCAGGCACCAGCAATGCTAAAAGTTTACCCTCAAACAGCAGACAGGTTCACAGAACAACAAATAAAACCCTTCAAAATATCTACTACCAATTTTTAAGACAGTGCTGGGACACCGGAGAACCCTTTGGGGAAGTATAAGTGGTACCACTGGTGGGACATTTCTTATATTAATTTGTATGAAACTAGAAAAAAATAATCCCCAAACAAAACAGTAATTCATTTAAAATTCAAAGAAAAAGATAAACATAGAAATGAATAGGTCAGTATTTCATCCAGATCCTTTGTTTCTCGACTGATTCATTTTACAAATAGATTTTATTAAGATAATGATGTTGGTTTGTTTTTTTCTTTACACATATATTAGCTGCTTTCAGAGGACTTTGCTTTGGTAAAGGGTTTTTCTCACCTGCAGGAACACACAAGGTCAAAACCCTCAAAGAAAAGGGAATTTGGGAAGTATTGAACCTGCAGTCAAGCAGTGTTCCCATGGGTCAGGCTGGTACAGGAGTTTAACATCTGGGGTTAGCAAAGCACCAGCAGCAAGCTGCACTCTGAGCTTCGAGAAGAAGCATCCACATTTTCTTAAATAATTTTTTAATTTTTTCGAATACACTTGCAACTAAATGGGCATGGGAATGTCAGCTGCAACTACCTGACTTCATTCAAACTGCATCCACCACTGTCCTTTTCTCATTGAAATTTGTCACCCTGTCAAGAGACAATTTTGTGTAGAGATTTTGTGCCAAGATCCAGCTAGAAATTCTGTATCACCATTATTACAACCACTTTATTATGCTGCTTTAATGATAACGTTAAGAGGGCAATAATGCCACCTTTAGATGGAAGGGTATAGGAAAATGCCCGTTTTCCTAGGTGTATTTTGGATGCTTTCATTTTCAACACATTTGTGCATTCCTGCAGCTGTATCCCACGTGTACAGGTACGCACATAACCTGCAATGCTCACATACCTCAGCCAGAAGCTCATCCTACTCCCTTTTCTTGGTATTGTGAAATTTTACATTTAAATGCTTCTTTTCTCAAATCCTAATGCTCTTCCAGAACAAAGAGCAGGAATTATTTACAAAGCAAACTCCTACCTCTGTCGCCACATGCGCTGCTTTAAACTGGAGCACTGCTGTGCTGCTGGAGGTACTGATGCACAGCCAAACACACACTAAACACCTTCCCTTGTTTCAGAAGAGGGTGTTTCAGCTCGCCATGAATCTCCTCACGTTCCAGAGGAGAGACTGGTAGGATTTAAGCAAGGTTTTCTACAGAAACATTACCAATTGCACAGAGCAGAGGCAAAGAATTGTAGTGAGGCGGGGGTCGGTCTCTTCATAGTGACAGGAGAGAAAATGGCTTTAAATTGCAGCAGGGGAGATTCAGACTGGACATCAGGGAAAATTTCTTCCCTCTGAGGGTGATTGGGGGTGGGAATGGGTTGCCCAGGGAGGTGGTGGAGTCCCCGTCCCTGGAGGTGTTCAAGAGGTGGCACTGGGTGCTGTGGGTGAGGGGGGATGGAGGTGGGGGTTGGACTGGGTGAGCTTGAAGGTCTCTTCCAGCCTCGATGATTCCATGACTGGGAAAGGTGATGATGCACAGCCCCTTCCCTGCGCTGTGTCCTGCAAGCAGGAGGCAGGGAAATGCTCTTTGACATGGCACAACACATTCTCCCTGGCTTCTTCACATTTTAGACAGGGGGTCAGGGCACTGGGGAAAAACTGAGCTGTTGGACTGGGAGAGCAAGGCTCCTTTGGCTGCTCCCTCCCTGCTGTGATGCCAACGTGGACGGCAGAGCTGGGAAGGCTGCTGGCCCCTCAAGGACAACCACTGCCTTGGGAACACAGCAACAAAAAGCAGAGTGAGGGCACGGGTGTACTGCAGACTGCAGTGGACCAAGGGGAACCCCAAGGTAGCCTTAAAAGGCCAGAGGAGTCTTTCTCCTCAACCCCTAATGAACAGCCAGTTAATAGTTCAACAGGATAGCCTAGCTATTGAAGTGATAATTATCTTTACAGGGATCAGTGTTATGACATAGATGAAAATTTTTTTGAAGTTTCCTAGTAAAGCATCACTGCAAAAGTGTTTTGTCTAAATGTCAACATTTTAAACCTTTAGATGTTCCTAAATGACATTTAGGGATCAAACAAATGAACACATACGCTTTGTCTCTGACAACAGCTCCACTTCACACCGTAACAAACACAGTTCTATGAAACAGAAACAGACGTGCGTATTGTGAAAGTGGCTTTTTTGTGGTGGCAAATATCCAAGACAGCAATTAAATCACACAAGGACTTGATTGTGCATTCAAGACACAGCCTGGAGCTCAGAACGAGACAGGGATGGTACGTTCTCAGGCACTCCGTTCTCAGGCACTCCATCTCCTAAAGCTCTAGTTTTTGAGGAGGGGAAAGTCTCAATCACTTCAAATCTGAAATCCTTTAATGGCATTGCAGAAAGCAATACAGTTTCCAACCCCAGGCTGTGGGATATCTCAACAAATGGGAGGAATCACACTTTTCTACTGCGTCCGCACATAATTATTGTTGCAAGCTCACATGTTATGCTAAAGTCTTCTTTATTATGAAGCAGGTGGGGTTTTTTCTTCCTCTTCTTTCTAACAGACTTCAAAAGGAAAAGGGGAGACTGAACAATAGGATGAAACAGCAAGATCCAAGCAAAATCAGGACCCTTTTCCTATTTAGCATCTGACAAAGCAGTAAGAATTGAATATTTCCCATTAGTGTTCCCACTGAGTACCCATGATGATAAATATCAGCCAATTAATGGAACATTTGCATATTAAAAAAAATTATGGATATGATAAAATCAGGCATTTTTACCAGTTTATTCTCCCCTTAATCTTGATAATTAAAAGAATCAGATGTGAGAGTAACCTGCTAAAATTTCATTTCACAGCTTGATAAATACCTACAAAACGTGCCTGTTTTCACCATCAGCCAAATATCCAGCCCAGAAATACCAGAGCTCCTAATCCTCCTACGCCACACCAAGGGAGCCCCAGAGCCACTGTGTCACGGGTCCCTTCATAACCCAGTCCTAGCAATAAACAAAATGTGCTTCTCTCACCCCAAATACAGCTTCAAAGATGATCTGCAATGATATTTTTCTTCTCCTGTTCCATTTTTTACTATATTTTTTCCAAAACTTCTCAGTTTTCAGTCAAGCTTGATACTTTTTCCTCTAAAACTTCCAGTTGGGCAGCTTAAGATTACTACTAGTGAAAACCTAAAGGGTGTAAATCACACTCAACCAATTCTATTTTCACATTATAAAAATAGTCCATGTTTTCCCATTCTATCTTTCAATGAAATTCACTGTTCTGCCCCCCTTTTCAGGTATGTACCAAACATACGGGGCAAGACCCCCCCTATGGCAATGCCAGATGTAAAGCAAGTTTCCTGGACTCAGAGCAAACTGTGACACATCACTTTATTCCCACCCACAGACACCAGCTCTATTTCTGAAGCACAACTTGGTGAAAATCACCAGCAGGAATGTATCTTTCAGACTATATATTCATTTATTTTGCAGCCTCGCTAGAGTTTTCTCAACCAGAAGCAGTGTTTTCAAGAACTGCAAAATCTGATTTCTTTAAACATTCATCATGTTTTAGAAGTTAAAAGCATGGATTTGTTTGGCTTTTAAGCGAAAAGCAGCCAACTTCTCCTCTATCTGAAATAAATCTGTATCTAAAATCTCAAGTTAATCTCAGATATTGAACAGAGACTGTCCTGCCTGATCAATATATCAAGTAAATGCAGTCCTTGCCAGCCTGCTGAGAGATTATAAAAAGCAATTCTCAGGTTCATGTATTCACATATTAAAGCTACTGACAATTTTACTGACAATTCTTTTTAATTAGCCATGCTATCTTGGTATACTCCTAAATACATAAAAATTAATCACCTGTAACATCACATCTTTGCAATTTTAACCTTTTCATGCTTCACTACTTTTCAGTGACATTCCCTTTAAAAAAAAGGCTCTACTTCTGGTGGGATTGCACATGGGAGACAGACAATCAATCACAAAAATGGCAGAGATGGGGAGCAATCGTAATGGAAGACTTAAAGCACCTTTTATGACTCCTCATCATGCACTAGCAGATAATCAATAGCTTATCAAAGCTGTCCATTTTGACTTTGCTGAGAGTCATTTCCATAGAGTTAATTCAAAATCACCGGTATTATGTTATAAAAAACCCCTATTCTAGTAAATCTACTGTGAATGCTACTGCTTATTTAACATTGTCCATTACCTTGAACTTACTATCAGTCTGGTGACCTCTGTATGGCACAATCACAGTGCAAAGTGTGGAAGAAAATGCAAATGAAAAGTTCATCCATAAACTTTAAACAGGAAACTTGAACCCAGGAGAGGATTTTATCATTGCTTTTGAATTGTTTTCCAAGTTCCAAAGCAATTCAAGATTGCCTGTCAGTTCATCATGCATCTATGCTTAAATTTAATTAGCAAAACTGCTATCTGCTGCTCAACTATACTGCAAATAACTTGGCCATGACAATTTGCCTTCTTCAATAATAAACTACACCGACAACTGCAAACGTGTCACAGAAATCAATCTTCATTCTCCCTTTCCTAATCTGAGTTCCAGGTTTTACCTAAATTACTAATGAAAAATTAATACCTGAAAATGGGTCAATTTGCTCATCTTTCAGCCAGTAGCAAAGGGACTGTTCAAAGCCTCAGGCACAAGGGATTTTTTTCTAATTTACTGAACAAGCAACAACTTGAGAAGGTACAGCCCTCATTTTTAAAGCATTTCTCTGGTTAGTTCTTGTAGTGTGGCTGAAGTGGCACCACTGGCCCAGCTACTAAGTAATTTTTGGCTAGAAAATATACAGGAACTCATTCAACTTACAGCTCCACAGTTGACAGCACATCCTATTTACACCACAGATTGTAGTCTAACATCAGTTGCCAGGCTTTCCTAAATAAATAAGATATAATAGACAGATAAGAAAGTAAATAAACCTTTTAGTAGCAAATAACGATTTGCCAGTGCTGTTTTGTCTAACATCTACTCAGATGCAGCAGTATTTGTGAAGAAAAGGCAAAATTATTACAGCATTGAATGGGAGAATGAGTTCATAATGAAAAGCTGGACATATATGTGCATATGGTAGAACTGAAAAGTTAAAGCCTAGTCTATAATGTATGAGAGGTCCGATTTTCTCTGCTCTGGAGGTACTACGTTCATTAGAGAAGGGCTGCAGAAATGTTAAACAAAATATAAGCTTTTACCTTTAATCATTTGTTGTATAGACTGTATAGAAACTGAAATAACAGCTGTTAGATAGATGTTGACCTTCTCAACTAAACATTTATTTAAAACGAAAGCATGCTTATGTTTATTTCTCTTTCCTATCAAGCCCTGAAACCATGAGATACAAAGAACCCATGAGTTCATTATTGGTAAATGTAAGAGAGATCCTCAGGCAGCATGAACATAGTTAAAGTCAAAGACAAACCCAGCACAGTTAGTAAGGAATTTGCTGCATTCCCACGTATTGATTACTGTGAAACACACACCTGAATTCCAAGCCAAAAGCAGTTCCTAATATAGGAAGAGAGAAAGAAACAGATGGAGGAAAAAACCAATAACAAACCACTAGGCAAGAGAGAGAAAGAGCACAATCTACTGGGCCAGGCAGCAAGATGTGTCTCGACAGCCAACCTACTTTCCTCCAACTTCAGTCAGGTGCCACTGCAGAGCTGGATGCTGCCTATTCAAAATGCAAAGTCGCTTCTTTCCTTACCAAAAATGTTTGTATAAGGAGAAACATGCATTTCTCCTAAACATGAAAGCTCTATTTTCTCCTGAAGGCACAAACCCAAGCCACACTTTGAACACTCAATTCTGCCAGCGGACATAGTTGTGCTCAATCATGGTCTGATTCCAGGATGAAGTGTAAATACCATCCCCTACAACAGCATTTAGTATCAGTTCCAAAAATGGGATGGCATCCATTTTGCTCAGAAGGGCATAATTAGAAACAAATTAAATCTCAAATAATTTCCTGATGCTTGATGCCACTAAATCACAAGCACAGCTCATAAGACTACACAGGCAGAGTAAGCCAGAGGCTGGCAAAGCTCTTTTACCGTGTTCCAATAAAAGATTCCAAATCTTAGTAAAAACAAGGCAAAGAAAAAAAAAAGGCATATTGAAATAAAAGTGCTTCAGAAACCAACAATTTCCTGAATGAGCCATTGGCAGTTTTGAATGCACCACATCTAACCAAAAAAAGAAGGATTTGGCAAGAAGAACTGGCAATCTAGCCTGATTTTTTAGCTTTGAGCAGTTTGGCTGTCAATAGAGGTAAATTTAATGTTTAACTTTAAATTAAACATTTAACTTTAAGCAGTCATCCTTACAAGAGGAGGCAAGAAAGAAACCACTTCCATCAGGGGTAAGCATCCCTGCTTTTCTGTGTGATTTTTGCCCTTCATAGAGGTTCCTTACACACTGAAAGGCTTTATTGAAGTTGATTTAACCACACTTCATTATTACTCACTTCAACTCAGCCTAAATTTTTAATTTGCCAAATTATGAAGACTGTGTGTTTCAGTGCCACAACAATCTTACTTAGCATCTGTGCTGAAGCTCAAGCTGAACCAGCAAGTTACTCTCAAACCTCAGGGAAGGTTATTTGCTCTTGGTTTGCATAATAGATATCCGGATAAAATGGTTCCTGTGGGTAGGTATTTCCCACAGCAAGAAAATAGGGAAAAAAAACCCAAACCAACACTAAAAAAACCCCAGAATATATCGATGAACTTTATTCTTTGACTAATACCTGCCACTGTAATTAAGATGGGGAGATGTTGTTTCCAAAACTTGCAGAGACTCTCCGGACATTTAACTAAGTTTCATTAATCTGGCATTTGTTTATTTGATTTGTAGCAAGTTTCATAGGAATGTCTCTACAAGAAAGTTTCCGGGAGGTTTTCTGTTTGGAAGGAATTGGGATTTGTACAGTCAGATAGCAAGGGACTGCACTGAAATTACTTTAGAAAGAATTAAGTGGACATCATTCACAAGCTCAGAGGTATTGAAAAAACCAGCACATCCTCTAAAATGTTAATTAACTAGCAATAATAAGTATAAAACTGATTTGTACAGAGCTGATTAAACCTGGGTTACTTACAGAAGTGTCCTGTACTCCCAACACCAGCCCCAACCATCATTCAGATGTATTCAGCCCTCCACCAAGCTTTGTTCTTCTTCTCCACTGCCATGAATCCAGCCTTTCCCAGGCTGCTGCAGCCTCAGCTCCCTCCTACGACATTTCCACTTCCCACAGTGTGGTCAGTAGGTCGAGAGAGGTTCTCCTCCTCCACTATTCCGCCTTGGTGAGGCTGCATCTGGAGTCCTGTGTCCAGTTCTGGGCCCCACAGGTCAAGAAGGACAGGGAACTGCTTGAGAGAGTCCAGCACAGAGCCACAAAGATGATGAAGGGAGTGGAACATCTCCCTTGTGAGGAAAGGCTGAGGGAGCTGGGGCTCTTTAGCTTGGAGAAAAGGAGACTGAGGGGTGACCTCATGAATGTTTATCAATATGTAAAGGGTGAGGGTCAGGAGGATGGAGCCAGGCTCTGCTCAGGGATGGCCAGGGACAGGACAAGGGGGAACGGGTGCAAGGTGGAACACAGGAGGTTCCGGGTGAACATAAGGAAGAACTTTGTCACTGTGAGGTGACAGAGCCCTGGGCCAGGCTGCCCAGAGAGGCTGTGGAGTCTCCTTCTCTGGAGACATTCAAACCCTGACTGGATGCATCCCTGTGTGCCCTGCTCTGGGTGGTCCTGCTCTGGCAGGGGGGTTGGACTGGGTGAGCTTTCGAGGTCCCTTCCAACCCCTGACATTCCGTGAGTCTGTGAGTTTCAAAAAGCCCCTGTCATTTTTGACATAACTATCAGGCTGATACAAAACACTTTTCACTGCCAACTGGGAACTCCTCAGGTGACTCTGGATTGCAAGGAAGATATACTTTTTTGTCAAAATACATTGAGGATTTGATGAATTTACTCATAGTAAATGGCCCTAATTTTTAACATTACGATTATTATGCTTTGCACATGAGAAAGTCAATGAACTTTTTTGTCCCTTGCATGAAATATTCAAAACCTTTCTCCTTATGGAAAACAAAAAAAAAAGCTTGAAGTGATCAAAAATGACTCTGCTCAGTTTTAAATATAGAATATATAGTGACCTAACTTTGCAATAAGGAAAAACATTTTAGCTTTTGATTTCTGTGACAGTAGAGCAAAACTCTTCTTTCCACCTCACCATCGAGTCTGCAGTGTCCACAGGTTCAGAACTGTGTGTTACAGGACCCACACAGTGCTCACTCCCTGATGGATCAAGCAAGGCCTTTACCCAGCAGGATTACACCACCACCTCTTAAAATTGCATTTTTCTTCCCCTGAATCCAAACTAATCTATCTAAAGAGGTCCTTCCTGCAAATAAAAGCTTGAGGACTTCCAAAGGGCACTTCCTGCTCTTCAGTGTCTTTTTTCACTCCCTTCAACCACGCTGTCCTTTGGAAATGTTTAGTTTGTTTTATTTTAGCCTGTTATCAGCAGTCCTCTGCTCGGCCCCACCTCCTTGAGTCCCTCCTCAACATGGTGGCTGAGCCCACAGACTCCAAGGTCCCCACTGACACAACTCCTAAGGATTCTGAAGATAATGAGTACAGAAAGAAATACTTCCCGTGTAGAAAGAAACATCAGTGCTGCATTAATAAGCAGCGTCTCATAGTGCAGCTAGGTGTTTAAAGTGTTGAATCTTGAATTAGTACAAAGAAAGCCTGGTAGGCTTGGAGTATATTAGTGTTCCTGTGGACTGATAATTACCCTATGGTACCTGCTAATTTTGTTGCAAAACTAGTCCAGTAACTGATTAAATAAACCTAATCTGTATTTCACTGCTAATTGGCTTTCCTTTGCATGCTGAGGGAAAAAAATGAGTACAGAAATGGACAAAACCTTCACAAAGTAAGCATGACTGAAGGGAAAGAAGGAGGAATTACTTTTCCAGTGTTATGAGAAGTTAATGAGTATATTTTTTTTAACTCGCCCTGATGACTTGCACATACTGTTACTAAAAGCTGACCAACTGAAGGCTGACACAATGAAAATACATAATTACTTACAAGATTTGATCAGGCACAGAAACACTAAGGCAGATACAAAATTATGCAACAAAAAACCAAACGCAAAATCCCCAAACCAACCAAAACCCAACAAACACCACGGGGTTTTCTCAGAAACAGAAATTTAGCTAACAACAATAAATACATTCCTAGAGAGAAAGTAGGATGGCAACAGTTAGGGAAAAACACACAGAAGGACATGGCCCAATCAGCAGGCACAGGAGGTTCATACGTGCATCCCTCCAACGAGCACAAGCACCTTTCTTCTTGTGGTTCTAAGGCAATGCATTTGGCTTGTGGAATTTGAGTTTTGAAAGGTTTGTGCCAGCTCACTGTGAGGCAGCACTGAAGCTGTACTTTGCACTCCCCCAAAGGAAACCAAGTCCAAGATTTTGCACATTTATTATGAGACAGAACTTCAAACAGCGACTTTGAATGACGTCTTAACTGTGGGCTTTAGTGTCTTCTCTGCAGGATAATAATTTTTACAATTATTATTAGAGGACTCAAAACTCTGTTTTCTTTCTTTTCCCTCCTAGTCTGAGAATGTGTGAAGCAGCTTACTCCATCACTGCCGTCATGGGCACTGAATCAGACTCAACAGGTAGAACTTCCCAAGCAAATTCCTGCCCGGGGAAGCAATACATAATCTGAGGTGTGGATCACAGGCTGGTAATTTGGCTCTGTGTCCAGGCTTCAGCAGCAGAGAGGCACTTCAGGCCCTCACTTACCACTCACCTGCCACAGGATTAGGCATTGAGAAGAGCTAATATGCTACAGAAACTTCCAAAGTTTTTTTACTCCAAACTATGAGTTTCTGCCCACAGAGTTGCAAGAGCACCTCACAAGCATTTGCTAGCAGAGACAGAGATGTTTATATGACCTTAGCTGTGATCACAGACCGAATGAGGCCATCAAAGCAATTAATTACAGTAGCTCATTGGTGGCACTGCAGAAGTGACGCCCGCAAGACCAGGCAACCATCAAAGCAGAACATCACACCTTGTGGCGAAGCTCAGGGTGCAATCACAGCATTTCATTCTATGTGCACCCCCAGAGAGGGCCATCAGAGAACCTTTGGCTCTGCTTGGAAGACCTGCAGCTTTGGGAGAACTCACACTATCTGTGCAAACAGCAGAAATGCAAACCAGGTTTTTACAAGCGTATAAACTGCAATTATACAGCCCTCTCCCCAGCCTGGAGCAGACTGAATAACATTATTAATACCACCATGAGTCAGACCAACTCTCAGAAGGCATAGTGCAAACCTTGATAGTGCTCCTCAGGAAAATAAATTGCTTCTCTGGTAACAAAGAGATCCATTAATTTTGCTGGCCTCTTCCATCTCCGCCAGCCAAAGACCATAAACAAAGCACACGCTGTACGGATTCTTCGCTGCCTATGTATCAAGCTACTTTAGAGCATCTAAGGGAAAGAAGCTTGGAAAGGCAACAGGATTTTTACCTCAGTAAATTAATGGATGGAGGCCAATTAAAGCTAAGTAATTGTGCAAGACTGAAAAAAAATATAAGTTATATTAAATTTTTTAGCGGTCAGCTGAGTAGGCATCTTGCTCTATAAAGCAGGACTTCTTTTGCAAGCTACTGCTTCTGAATAGTTCTTACTTCAATGCTCTTTTGTTCTAGATTCATTAATATTCCTTCTTAGGTTCATTAAAAATCAGAAAGCAACTGAAAAAAATGACAACGTTGGACTAAAAACAGTCCTTTGGCCTATGCATTGGCTACGATGAAAAAAACTCAAGCAAACAGCATTCTGTTGTATTTGCTACACCCCCTGGGAGATTCAACACCTACAGTGTAGTAAAGATTAATCTTTAAAACAAAAAACAACTGGTGCAAGAAACTTCAGATAAATCATCCCGAGGAGTATATTGGTCACCATCAGCTTCTACATAGTCTGGCATCGTGGTTACAGTCTGACAGCACTACGGACTCAGACGGTGCTTGTCTGTGTGGTGCAGTCCAACAGAAATTTCCGAACCCACCTCTGAGCCACATCCTCTGCTCAGGCTGTTTTTCCAGACCAGAGCATCACCTGAGGCCACTGCCAGCCCCTGGACACTCCAGACAGCTCCGGCTTCTCTGTGTTTTATTGACTGCTGTTTGCAGGACAAATGTAATACGTTACGTTTACTAAACACTGAACATTTTAGGTACCATCCATATCTTCTAAATGAATTATAATTTAGAAGTCAAGTAAATATTTGAGGTATCAAGGTAAAAAATTCAAGTTCAAACATCCTTCTTCCACTTACATTTATCAAACAGCTGCAGTGCTACAAATAGATAAACAGTAAATAGCTGGTAGTTTATCAACAGAACCAGTTTCCCATTGCATAGATCAGATTTCTCCAGGTGCAGTTTGAAGCAATAAAGCAAAAAAGCAAACAAAAGAAGCTGACACCTGAACAGATTGTGGCTTAGGAAGCTGAACGAATCCATTTTGCAACTCAGCACCTCAGATTTTTCCTAGCCTTGGCAGATACCACTTCGTCTTGCAGTACAGCCTATGTGCCTGACCAAAGGCAGGAGTGGAGGCAGAGCTGGACCCCTTCCATCTGTGAGAGCTGAAGCAGGAAAATGCTATGACGTGCTTTATACCTTAAGATAACCAGATAAAAAAACCAAGGTGATGGCCAAACACTGGTAATTCATAATTTCTGCCTCACCTGCCTCTGTCCCGAGATCTATCAGATCTGTGCAGATAAAATGGGGTCACACTCTGTCATCCTCCACAGTTTGGGTACCCCAGTAACCCTGGTGAGGACACACACTCGGCTGGGGAGTGACTCGTGGTTGCCCCACTTAACTTAAAGTGACACTGAACCCAGGCCAAATTACTGGAAAATTTAAAATAATAAAGGGTTTATTCATAAAGTTTGAAACAGACAACACAGTTACAAAGGGTTATCAAATACCAAGGCACAGAAGTGAAAGAGAGCAATGCATAAATCAATATAATAAGGCTAAATTGGGAACATCTCCCTTTCCGGACTACTTTGCTGCAGTCAAAAGCTGAATACCTCAAGGCTCCAGCCTTGCTAAATTTTACAAATCAGGCTGTAGTTGTTAGGAAGAGCTTCTCCAGTACAGGAAACACCAGCTCATTTGGAGGTGTATGTGCCCTGTAAGACCCTGTCCTCCTCCATAAGTTTGCCAAGGGGTTCAGACTGACTTATACCACCTCCCTGAATCATGTTCTAACCTCTCCTCACCCAGAAGGCACACTTATCACACATCTCAATTACAGCAAGCCTTGTGTCACCTCCTTGAGATTGTTCTGGTTATTAAACCTGAGCCTGTACCAAGAGTCTCTGCAGAAGCAATCAAGTGACAGCTGTATATTAGACACGATTTCAGGTTGTCCTAAAACGGATAAAACTGTGAGAGATTTTGAAACTTGCTGAGAGCATCATCTGAATCAACCAAGCAGGGTGATGGCAGTGCCTGGCTTCTCTGCCCAAGCATGTTTGCAGTGGGATCCTGAGGCCAGACAAAGCAGAGAACCATATTGTGTGGAATTGCAAAAGACCACGAGGCACAGGACAGCAAGAGAAATAAGGCAGAGCATAACAGGAACCTCCACACTTACAGCCTCAGCCCCCCCGTCTCCTGATCAGGGGAAGCAGGACAGAGAATCTATCCTGCAATGAACAAGGGAAGTCATGATCTTAATGTCAGCAGTCAATGTTATCTTAATGTCATCTTAATGTCAGTGTCAATCAGGTGGGGGGTTTCAATTGCTTCCTCCTTTTTATATTCCTTAATACACCAATGAAAGGTCATATATCAATCAGTTAAGAAATTTATATTTATGTTTCACCCACCACAGAGATGCCCATCTCCATCGGACCAAGCAGCAGTTCTCCTGCAGGAAGGGGAGTTAGCACCATCTTGCATCAAGAAATGATAAAGCTCCCAACCTCCTCCTCCTTTTGGGATTCATTGTGCACGTCCCAGTGCGAAATGAGCCTTAGGCTGACCTTTATCCCTACCCTCACTGATGGATTAACTGACACACTTAGTACAAGCATCTCCACAGGATAAACACACATTTCTCGTCCGTGCCTCCTGGCTGAAACCAGGTAATAGCAGAAAATTAACCTTTACAGGGACTAGTGCTTCCTTCTCCAAAATATCTTTCTCCTTAGGTCTGTAACAATCCTAACAGGTGTCAAGTCCCTTCTCAAAAGTGCTTCCTCGGGATATTTCAAGAGCAAAACACGGACAGATCAGGAAATGCAATTCCACAGTTTACTGAATTTCAGCAAGACTCAGCCCTTCCAGCGAATGAGCAGTTTGCCACTGCCATCAGAGCTAGAATTTCACCATCTGTTCCTACACAGATCTTACCTTGGGTTTGTTCTGTTTAGCACACAAAATGTGGCACAAAACGTGACCTTTCTAGTTACAGAAAAAGATGACAGTTGCTTTGCAAAACAAATATATCAAAGTCACAAAAAATAAAGAGTACTTACAGGATCAGTCAGTTCTGGCAAGCTCGCTTGGTAGGTGAGAGGTCTGCAGTCACGAGTATTATTCACCAAGACACAAGGAAGAAACATTGGTCCCAAATCATCCCCATCAAGCACGTCTACTGTCAGGGTGGTTGTGCTCGTCCTTCGCTCATTGAGATTTTGGGCTCGGTCCTGTGGAGCAAATGAGTTGCATTTCTGAATTCAGAGAAGAGTTTAAAGGTAAAGCTACAGGCTAAACACATAAGCACCATAATTATCTGGGCTCTATGAAATAGCTAATTACAGAAACTTCAGCCTCAAAGCTACAGCCTTTAATCTCATAAAGGCTCAGAAATACAGTTAAGAGGTAAAAGTTGACCTCTTGAAATGCTGTGAGACATCTATCACTCAGAAACAATACAATTTTTGAGAAATTAATTCTCAGGAAACGTGTGAAATGAAGACGCACATCTTGTTAAATCTATAAAAAAGCAGTAAGATAACAAGTCCCTCATGCCTTACTCATAGTCTGAAATACACCGTTACACTGCCCTGTGCAGCATCTGTCAGTAAAAGGACTTTCACTCACAGAAATGGAAAGCGTAAGCAGTAACAACTTCTTTTCCAACTGGCACTGGAGAAGCCCTGGAATGTAATGCTCACCCACCTCTGCGTGCCACAATTTAAGAAAGATGTAGCATCTCCCTTCACCCCCAGAAGAAACCAGCCAGGGGACAGCAATGATCTAAGAACCCCAAACTCTACTCTGTGTGCAGAGCTGGTTTGCTTAGAGGAGTTATACTGCTCATGTTCAAAAAGCTGAAGAACACTTCTGACCACAACACAGCAGCTACAATGCTGCACCCCACAAAAGCCACCACGCTGCATGATGGGCTCTTTTCAAGGTATCATGGCTTGGATTTTTTTTATAAAAAATGATTTTTGAGTTTACAAGACACCATGGAGTACTACAACTTCTTTCCCGTCTCCTTTTTTCTTTCCAGATGGTACAGAATATAACTAGGCTTTCCTGAATTGTGGGAACCACACAGGTTATGCTTATACTCTGAACAACATACACATTAACAACAGTTCACCTTCTCTTCTTCTGTTCTCACCATGAAGAAGCAGCATGACTACCCAATATTTTTTTTTTAAATGGTGAAAAATATTTCTCTTTTCACAGAGGAACTCTTGTGATAGCTTTCTTGACAAAAATAAAATCTCGAGCAGGTCACTAGGTTAAGCCTTGCCCTCCTATCCTAGCACAACACTGGCAGAAAAGGTAAAAGCTATTTTAAAAAAAGTCTTTATACATTTAATATCATCATCTGTGTAAGAGGAATAAGTGATTGCTCTAACTCAGATTGGATACAGGTTTGGTTTTTTCCTACTTGGCAGTTCATTTAGTTCTTGGAACCGCTTTACATTTACAGTTAATATGGGAATTTCTGAATTCAACTTTCTTCATGGTCAATGATGAAAAACAAAACTAGCTACAAGGAGCAGCCTTCATCATCAACTGATCTTTTTTATGTTCCCCCATAACGTGCCTTTAAATAATGCATCTTCATGATGCAAGAACAGTAAGCAAAAATCACTGAGACACCCCTAGAACCTACCTTTTATCGGGAGAATGCTGAACATGCCACAAAATATGTAGGAAAGTGGACTGTAAAATGTATCTACAACTCTATTGGAAAGAGGACAGTAATCTAAACACATGAATTCAGGAGCAAGCTATCTTAAAGTTGCTCCAGAGCACTCATTTTCCCACAAACGAAGTCGTATCACAACAGAGGAGAAGTTTTCCTTTCAGCTATTGTAAGGACAAAAATGGAATAACAAAAAAAAGCTTTCACAGCCTTCAAGGGCACCAAAAAACTTCTTTGATGACAGATATATTGGATATAGTTTAAACATCACTTCTCTTCTCAGTATGCACTATCCACTGCCAGGCACGGGTACAAACCTCTACGCACGCTTGCAGTATGACTTGAAAGACAAATCACCTCTATGTGGAAAAATGCATTCCAAACCTGCAGGATACAAGTAAACTGTATACATTAAACTCATCTGAGATGAAATTAGCATCGCTAGATTTGTTAGAAAATGAACACTTAGTGACACTAGAATGCACTTTTCTGCATGGGTTGTACTTCAAATTCACAACTTGTTCCTTGTGCCAAAAAGGTTGTCTGGTTCCACACGCTGAGCAAGCTTTTTTAACCAGCAATAATACACTGAAGCTTTCAAGGGCCTAGATAGATCTTAACTAAGATTTTTCAGGAGAAGAGTTTCATCAGACCTTGTATTTCAGCAAGACTTTTCCTTTCCCTGAAAAAATCTAAATCTGGAAATTAAAATCCCACCTAAATCGGTGGCATAAATGGATCTGTACTTACGTTTGCCTGAACAATGACAAAATAACGAGTCTTTTCTTCATAATTTAGTCTTTCCCGTAGAACCACTGCTCCAGACAGAGTGAGAGGAATATCAAAGGTCCTGTTGGAAGCCTGCAAAGGTTGAAATAGTACAACAAAATTGAACATGCTTCAACATTAGAACGTGTTTCAAACAGGCCACAGTGAGGTGACTCGTTGGCTGCCGTATTAAAATTGCGTGTGCTTCCCAGGCTAAAGATGTTCAAAAGTTTTATGTTTTCCTCCACACCCGATTTATTCTGTAAGAATCCCAAAATAAATAATCTGTACATAACAAAATTCTCTCCCATTCTGTGCATATTCATTATTACTTCCATCCACAAAGTGAAGCCTATCCTGCTGCCGGCAGATGTGCCACGCTGAATTTGCAGTGGTGTGTCCCTGTTTGTCAGCTGAGCATTCAGGCCTTCAGCTTCTACACTTTGGCTTGCCTTCATCTGCTTTTCTGCACTATTGCAGACAGCATAAAGTATCAGAGAATAAGAAATCCACATCATTGTACTTATTACCTCTTTATTCTGGCTTTCACAAGGGCAGTGAGGTAGTAACCACAGGGAGAACATCACCTCTACCCGCTCAGGTGCCAGTTATGAACCATAGCCCTAACAGTGATGGTGACCAGGGCCTGAGGCTGAAGTCTCCAGCACCATGGGTGTCCCAGATGAGAAAGGTGTGGAGGGACCAATGTTGGTGCATTGCCGTGCTATGCTCGGGATGTCTTTTGCAGCTCCAGTGTCCCTGGAGCTCTAAGCTTTGTGCTTCTCTGGATCCTAACCCTAACGGTGATGGTGGTCAGGGCCTGAGACTGAAGTCTCCAGCACCACGGTAACACATTGGTAAACTCAGATTTCAGGGCAAATCAGGTAAAATTCAATTTGTCCTGCATATTTGCTTAAGCAGATCCAAACTATTAAGCTGTGGCGTGGAATGGCAGGACAGTACTGCTGGGGTGCAAACACCTCTGCCAAATAACTGGAAACAATCTTTGCTTATGTCTGAGTTTGGCACTCATCTTCCTGGATATAAAATACATAGTTCCCACTGAAAAAAAAAACCCCAAAGCATTACAATATTTATACTGAGGCAAAACAGGAAACTAGAACAGATCCTTGCAGCTAGGAGAAGGAAGAACCAAGTAGGATTCACTGATTTTCCTCTGCTCTTCCCTTCTTTTAATGCTATTTCCACAAACAAACTGTGCAACTAATGGGTAATATCCATGTCTGCTCTAGAAGATGATGCCACGTGTGTACGCATGTACACATGAACACACACGTATGTGCCACTTCTAAATCACAAGGAAGATTCTCCTAACTGCTTTAGTCCATTTATTTCTGGTCTAAAAGGCCAGAACCAGGTGGAAAACACTCTGCAGCTGAGGATGAGCCAAGGCACTCTCAAAAGAACTGCCTTAGACTTGGCAGATCTTGGTATGAGGATGCACACAAATGGAACTACACAATCTGATCTGTCAGGAAGCATCAGAACAATTTCAGCAAAAAAACTGACCTCTTCCCAAACTTCTCATATCTGGAGTCCCCTCTTGCTCCAACACAGCATGGAAACACAATCCTTAAGTGGTGATTTAAAGCTTAACTTCCAGTCATGAGTCTGTGCACAGCTCCTGAAAGTGCTATATCAGATAGACCCCACGATCCCTCTACAGACTCCACCTATTTCTGCTGCAACCCAAACTGTAATGAAGCTCCAAGACAACTAAAAAATGCACACAACACCCTCACATCTCAGTTGCACTTCCATCCAATACTGAAATCAGGCAGTGCATGCTGGAACTCATCAATTTCCACACCGCTTTGTTACCTGCTTACTCCAGAAAAACAAAACTGGTCCTCTTCTCACTTCAAAACAGAGACAACAAAACGCCTTTGTACATAGAGCATTTGTTGGCTCACAGTCCTGAATACAGGTCAACAAATGTAAAACGGGGAAAGTCACTAGGGTACCAGTTAAATTTACCCCGAAAGAGAGATTGTCTGTGAAAAATCAGTGTAGCAAAAGCATTATGCATATTCCCTAACTCCAGAGAGCTCAAAATGTTTGATTTTGAATCCTCACCAAACACACTACAATGAATCTCAGTAAAATTAACTAGTAAGGAAGGAGTCCAGACTTGTTTTGAGGATGCATTTGTCTTAATAACCTCCAGGCATAAATAGAGCCCTTGGACATCTCTAAAATCCACTCCGTATTAGGAGACAGAATCTTTCTGGCAAGTTAATTGACTTGATCCTTGGCTTGTAACAGCTAAGTAAAGTTTCATAGCATCTCTTCACACAATAGCTAGAGCCCAGTCCTATGACTTGCATTCATTTTCCTACTTGGCTTTTATATATCTTCCAAATTAAATAACAAAATAGTTAACTTAAAGTTAAAAATGAAATTAAATTTTAAAATTAAGTTAAATTGTTTTTACAGGTTTGTGTTGTTTTTTTTCAAATGCCTAAATTAGTCTCCAATGAAACATGTTCAGATTTGGACATCAGGGACAATTTCTCCCCCGTGAGGGTGATTGGGTGTGGGAATGGGCTGCTCAGGGAGGTGGTGGAGTCCCCGTCCCTGGAGGTGTTCAAGAAGTGTCTGGATGATGTGGGTGTGTGGGGATGGAGGTGGGGGTTGGACTGGATGAGCTTGAAGGTCTCTTCCAACCTCAATGATGCTATGAATCTATATGAGCTATAATCTGTCTGCTTTTTCTAAGGCAGGAGGCTATGTCATTGGCAACAAACAACACTGCGAGCATCTTCATCACACAATGGAGGTGAGAGGTGCATCCTAGAAGTAGAAAAGTAGGGAATTTCACACTAAGCTGTACACATTGTCTATGTTTTCCAGGCTAAGCAAGAAAATCCACTTGTAGTAGATACTACACAGTAACTCTGTGTCAAGTTGACAGTTGAGATGAAGCAGCTTACAATGATGAGAATCCATCTCTGTCAAGCACATGAACAAAAGGCATCACTAGGCAGAAGCAGTATTAAGTGCATGAGGACTATCTACAGAGGAGGGAGTCGGATTTATTTAATCCGGAACAGAGAAGTAGTAAGGCAAATATATGATAAACAACTAACTACTCCAAAGAAGCTGTTCCAGCCAGGGAAATCCCTCACTGTCCTTCGCAGTCACTGGCAGAAAAAGAACAAATTTCACTGAGTAAGAGAGGAAAGTAAAGTTTTAGGAAATGTTTTTGAGCTCTTCCTGTGGAAAAACACCAAACCAATATGGATGCCTCTGCTTTGTCCACCCTGGACTTCCACTCCTCAGGGTCCTAAACTCCACCCCCTCTCTAGGTTCTCACACTAATTACCATAAAATTTCGCCTGTGCCCCCTCAAACCATAAGTAAATATTATGCATCAGCTATGCAAAAATCAACAATTTCCCCCGTGAAAAGTCCAAAGTCAGCTCTTACATCGCTAGTTCACACTGAATTATTCCCCACCACTGTCACTATTCTATAAAATTCTACCTCCAAAAAAGCATAAGCTCTAAGCTTTGTGCTTCTCTGAACCCTAACCCTAACAGTGATGGTGGCCAGGGCCTGAAGTCCCCAGCACCATGGGTGTCCCAGATGAGAAAGGTGTGGAGGGACCAATGTTGGTGCAGTGCCGTGCTATGCTTGGAATGTCTTTTGCAGCCCCAGTGTCCCTGGAGCTCTAAGCTTTGTGCTTCTCTGGACCCTAACCCTAACGGTGATGGTGGCCAGGGCCAGTGTAAGTGAGTAGATACTTAGACTCTTGTTGACTTCAACGGAAATTTTTAATACTTCAAGCTTTTTGTCTTTAAAACTATGTGTTTATAAAGATAATGTTAGTGATTACTAGTGTTTTATTTCAAATAATATATATCCCTCTTTTTTTAAAACAGTGATTTTTAAATGGCACCATGAAAAAAGTCAGAATGTCTCTTTTGAGAGTAACTTAGCCATGTCTGTGAGTATCTCTTGGCTGTGGATCTATTAGGTATAAATGCATAGGAGTAAATACAGCTACTCATCATGGACTAAAAAGGCATGCCAAAACCAAGATGAAGTGTGTGAACAACACTGAAGAAGACAGGGATTATGAATAATTGATCCCAAAGTAATCCAGCTGCTAACAACACTGCAATGAAAGGGAAGGGAAATTCATCTGTGTTTACATAGCAAACAAAGCTCATAGGCAGAGAGGAATTCTACATCATGAAGGAAAGAACCTTACGAAGTCCAACAGCAACCTCTTGCTCATTTGCTACTTCAAAGTGTATTATACATATATAAATATATATATATATACACACACACACACCTCTGCAAGGAAAAAGCAGCTAAATGCACTTACCTTGTCATTAGGATTGTACTGGATGACATATTCTATCTGGCCATTTGGACCATCATCAATGTCAGTAGCACCATTGTTTCCAGAAAATCCTGTGAAGATCGTTGTTCCAACTGGAGTTAACTGCAAGCAGACAGACAGACACCTGTCAAAACCTTAAGGTACACAAGAAACAATTAAGGAACTGTTTGCAAAGTTGTCTGTTTGTTTTTTTCCCATGATTCTGGTCTATAATGCACGGCTGACATTCCTCCTCTCTGTTTGTCCTGGAACCTCATGTACAAGCAACTATTTAGAAACGACATACTCAGACCCTCCTTTGACACCAAGTGTCACATACAGTCAGTGAAACCAAGTTCCCTTTTTTTTCACAGACTGTCTGCATCAGGACAGTTTTTAAAAACATGAAGATGAAAAAAAAAAAGCATTAGAAATTAAAGAATTCATTACATAAATATAAACAGATCAAAAAATAAAAGCTACTTCCTTCAGACTTGGGAAGAAAAATAAAGATGAGCTGCACAAGTAACCAGAACTTACTCATAATAATGTGAATAGCACCAGATAAATATTATTACATGCAAACACAGACACCCAGAGAGCTTTATGGCTTTAAACAAACACGAGAATGATGCTGTTTGTTGGCAGCAATTGAATACCCATAAAATTGTATTTGAAAATGAATCCATTTATAATTATCCTAGTGTAGCTAAGTAGCATGAAATCAAGACCCATTGAGATTAAGGACAGAAGTCCAACTGGCTTCTTGGGAGTAATCATTTCTGAATTTTTATATTCAGAAAACTTTGTGAGTAATCAACCTGAAAAGAGAAAAACAAATGAACAAACAGCCCTGGATTCAACACAGACATTTCTTCTGGCCACGATTCCTGCTGCTGCTCTCATCACACCCACATCTTTGGCCCCCAAATCCACAGAAGCCCACTGACTCCTCTTCTTTCCTTCAAATTTTACATCAAGTTGCTGCACATATTTAAATCTATAGGGTCTAAAAAGGTTTGAAATGCTGCAAGAAGAGAAGGTGGCAAAGGACAGAGTCATTCAACATGGTTGCAAATGTGGATGCTATTTCATTTTCATATTTTGTAGTTTACACCATAAAGCAAATAATTAACTGCCCATTTCCTCCTATAGTCACGGTTCCTGGTCTTGTTTTGTTTATAAAACTGCTAATTACTTCAAGAGTTTAATGGCTGACAGAGTTCTCTGGGAAACCTTTTCAGGACTGAGAATACTGAATCTTTGAAATAAAAACCCACCAATTCAAAGCCTTTTTTATGATAAAACCAGTGGGGCTTAATTTACAATACTTATTCACATTATCTACACTCACGCCACGGGAACTCTCTATGTTTATGTTTTGCCACAAACTTGATTGGCTTACTATTGGTGTAGACTGTAGAAGTGTCACATGTGGGTGTAGGAAGCTGACTGCTCCCTTGTGCCTGCTAATTGTGAGATAATTACCTCGCAGAGAGGCTCTGTCTTGTACCTCTGGTACAGCAGCAGCCATTCCAGAACTCAGGAGAGGAATGGCTGCAGGAACACTTGCCTCACAGCATGAAACCAGTCAATTGTCATAAACCAAGGAGGAGAACTCACTGGTGAGGGGCAAAGTGCACGTGTAGGGGAGAAGGGGCTTGCTTCCTCTTGTTTTTGTAAGGGGACAGAAGAACAAAGTAACCCAAACAAGAATTTGGAAAATTTACAGGAGGGTTTGTAGGTTTTTTTTCTCCCACTAATGGTGGGCAGGCCTTGGCTGGCTGCCCTCACCCACCCAGGTGCCCCCTCAGCCCCATCCCAGCAGCACAGGGGAAGAAAATCAGAGAAACACGCTCAAGGGTCAAGTTGGGGAGATCAGTTACTCATCATCCCCACAGACACAACAGGCTCGACGTGGGAAGAATTAATTTAATGCACTGCCAATCAAAAATACATTTGGATGGTGTGGAACAGGTTGCCCAGGGAGGTGGTGGATTCCTCATCCCTGGCAGTGTTGAAGGCCAGGTTGGATGGGGCCCTGAGCAACCTGGTCTGGTGGGGGATGTCCCTGCCCATGGCAGGGGAGTTGGACTGGATGAGCTTTAAGGTCCCTTCCAACTCCATTGACTCTGTGATTCTGTGGCAAACGAGGTCAAACAGCACCTTCCCCCATCCCACCCCTCTCCCTGAGGCTCAGCTTCACTCCTCCTCTCCTGATTCCTCTCCTCCTCACCATTTTCCCTCACTCCTTGCTGCCACAGAGCCTTTTCCCCTTCCTTAGCCCCGTTTCCCTGTGGCACCCATGGGTCTGGCAGAGGGGCTGGGCCCTCGGCACCGGCTGGAGCCGGCCGGAATCAGCCATGGCTGGGCCCAGGGCAGCCCTGGCCTCTCCTCACAGAGACCCCTTTAGCCACCATCTCAGCACAGACACCCACCACAGCACTACATTAAGTCATTTAACCAAATAATCATCGGCTAAACGATACAGACTCGTTAGTGGAAGGAGATGAGCACTGCGCTGGCTCGGCGGGGTTGGCAGGTGATGGAAATCTCCCAAGCTTTGCTGTCAGCACAGAACAAAGCCTCAGCGCTCCCAGGCGAAGCAGAGGAGCAGCTCTGAGGACATCAGGAGTGCACTGGGCTGGAAAGCAGGGTGGGAATGCTGTCAGGCACTGCCCTCGTTAGCTGTGCCGCTCCGTGAGCCTGCCTGCTCCCTGCTCCGCACCACCGAGCGTGGCAGAGGGCACAGCTTCACCAGCAGAGCTCCAAAAACCACTGTCATGCCAGGACAGCCCAAGAGCCGACACCCCCAGCAGTCGCTGTGGTGCCGTGTCCTGCGAGGGCAGAGCTCCACCACAAGTCCCAGGTGAGGAGGCTGCCCCAGGCAGGCACCTCCAGGTGCCAAGGGACCGAGCAAGGGCTGGGCCTGCACAAGCGCTCACAGCTGGAGATGCCCAGAGCTCTGTGGCTTTTCAGGAGCACGTAAATGCTTGGTTTCCACTGAATTCAGCCAGCAGCTCTGCTCAGCAATAGTTCCTGGCTCTGTTTCACCCAGAGCAGTTCTGCTGGGGTCCTGACAGGGTGCAGATAAATGATGGCCAACACAAAAAGGCTCCAGTGCAGTAAAGCACACCCTTACGTGATAACAAAGGAGATGGTCATGAAAGTGAAACAGCAGTAAACACCACAATTCCAACTGCATGCTCTTACAGTAAAAGTCAAAAGTCCAAGCTGAAGTCTTGGATTTAGTGTATTACATTCAAAATAACTGAATGTTCAGGTCTTCAGGAACCTAATACACATGATTCCGTGCTATCTACATTTTCTTGTATGCAACAGAAATTATTTTAGAAAGGACACTGAAAAAAATCCCCTGCCACTCCCTCTCTTCCTGACAGTTAGGAAAAAATTAACTTGTTTCACTCAACTTCCCAGCCTGCCCAAGATCTCATGTCAGAGATTATTGCAGAATTACCCCTGGAAAAATTCAGATGAGCTCTTAACTAGATGTCTCAAACTCCATGCCTAAACCTTTGAGAGGCATTCAGCATTCACAGCTACATCATATTTTTTATGCCAAGATCACAACATTGCAATGATTTACCACCAACCAGTGATACCACTTTTACCCACAACTGGTGAGGGCTTTCTGACAGACTGAGGTCACCAGTCCCTTTATTGTTGGAACAATAAGGAGGAACCATATATATATATATATGAGGAATTCATCGTAGAAAATGTGACTCTATATATATGTATATGTATATATATATACATACACACTGTTCTTTATCATCATGAATAATCCCACTGTTCTCGGTTAAATGAGAATCACTTATTATGTGAGCAGCCCGTGAAGAACTGCATTTCTAGGAAGACAGACAAGTAACTTGGGAACAAAAGGCGTATTTTTCTAGTAAATATTATGGAGGTACCTAAAACACCTATCCAAAAGCTGAAAGAGTAGGCTGAAAATCTGGGTTTGATCTGGCACAGACATAGAATGGGTGTGCCATTTCAATATATGCATGTGCAAGCAGAACAAAGCAGCCCATCAGATTTCTGGCACGGGCAAAAAGCAGAACATCGAGATGGTTCTTTTATTGTATACTGTATAACTTACATAATCCCTCAAACCAGTGATCAAATTTGTTCCTTAGTAGATGCACCCACTCTCTAGACAGTAAAGATTTACCTAGAGTTCAACCCACCCCCCACCATTGCTATGTCAACCTGTAGCAGAGAGATTCTGCACAGCACCCATTCTCCCTACAGTTTCCAATGCAGCTCATTCTCTGAACTTCCCTCTTCTTCCACTACCAAATATTCTGGGAGATGGAGGAGGTGACAATATGGCTATGAAGGCGTTCCTGGCTCCTCTGCTTTGCTACCTCTCACAAGGGCCCAAAAATGGCTCCAGAAAGTGCTGCTTGAGCTGTCTCTAGAGCCCCACTTGTCTCCTTCCCATTAGACATGCCTACTTTGAGAGACCTTGGAGAGGAATTTTGTTTCTTGGTATTAAACTTTAGTATCTCCTACTGAAAGGGACTGAAGTCATGTAGTAAACAGTTTGACCACGCTGAGTGGCTTACCTTATGCGAGATAAAATGTTAGGAGCTGTAAAGAATAAATTCTGTGAGTGCTAGTGACAGTTTGAGGATAATAATCTCTGTGGGAATTCATTGTGGTGAAGAAGAGCCGTGCTGACAAGAAACAAGGAAGATTTCAAAAGAATGCAATTAAACAAATAGAGAGGAAATGCACACAATAGATCTTATTCTTCCACAGTCAACAGCTGCAATGCTTAAAAATTTGCTTCAACATGATTTATGTCTATTAGAAGTCTAGATGCAGACAGGAATGTCTTCCATAAAACATTTTGAAAATAAATTTTCCTATTATTGCCTATTTACAAAGTTAAAAATGAATAATTTTTCACAGTGGCCCCGAACAGCAGAGGAACATAAGATTTACCATTCTGAGCTAATATTCTTTTGATGATGTCTACCTGCAGAGATTAATTATTTCAGTACCACAAGGAAGAAGATGTGAGTAATCACACCAGAGGCAATGAAAATTCAGCACAAGTTATAATTCTCAACAGCCCAAAGCCAAAGTTTTAAGACAACTGAAGTTCAGGGAACACACTCATTTTGCAAAGGATTCCCATATCTCTGCCAGCTTAAGGGGGGAGGGGGGGGAATCCCCCAAACCAACTCTAAAATTTTGGTTTGCAAGCAGAAAATCCTCATCAGCGCTAAGGTTATGCATGTTTAATAAAGTACCTCTGTCTTCAAACAGTATTCTAGTAACTCCACTACTGTTTAAAAAAAAAACAACAAAAAAAACCTGCTATGAAATGGTGCTGAGTTTACCAACACCTCTGTAGCACCGGTGAAAAATTAGTATAAAAAAGGTCAGTCTTATAAAACCTGGGTAATGCAGAATTAGAGTTATATTACCTGAGATAAAACTTGGTAAGACAAGTTGTGTTGAACACGAACCAAATATCCACAGTTCTGCCTTAGTAGTACAAGGTTTTAGCCCCCAGCCCCTGTATTAGGTTATACATATTTAAAACCCTTGTGGCAATACTATAGATTTACCTGTGGAGTGTTAACCGAGTTGCATAATTCTCCTGAATTTCAACTTAAAGATAGGGGTTAGTGCAGTGTATTAAAACAAAATTCTATAGTTAAGGCACTAATATACACGGTCAAATTTGGCTACAGGCTAGTGTCATTTTGTCAGGATTTTTTTCTAAACGAATAATGACGTGATGTTCTCATATGAATAGAATTATGTAACAAAACAAATGAAATAACCCTGCAGAGTACTTCTAATTATCATAAAAATTTTAACAACAACCTAAACTTGGTTTTACTTTTAAGAGGAGATTCGTAATGCTGCAGATGGCAGTTGGATTTGCTTTTGGCTGAGATACTTACATTCTTTGTCTTGAAAAAGGGTAAGGAAGGTAAAAGGGAAGCTTGCTCCTAAATGGTAGCACCCCTCTAAAGGGCTTCTGTACCTGTGTTGTGCTAAGCTCTTGGTGAGGCTGGACCCTGCTGTAATACAGACAATACAGATCAGCTCGGTTACTGCAGATGTCAGAACTACTTAGGAGTTGTCTCAATTACTAGCCCACATCTGTTTCATAACCCAGACACCCACACAGTTACTGGATTAATACATGCACATAATTTGAAGGGTTTGGGAAGTTTGCCTTAAGGCACGGAATCCGCTCTCTTTGTTGTTAACACGTTTTAGGGGGACCTTAGAGGTAGGAGAACGGAGACGGAAAGGAGTATTAACACCAAAAAATACTGAGGTTACCAGCAAGCAGGTGTTAACAATAAAATTCTCTACTCCTAAACTGAAGGATGGCTTTAAATAAATGGTATGATGGTATTTCTGAACTTACACCCATCAACTCCTGGTGCCGAGACAGGTGCCTGGGGCAGCATGGAAGAGTTTGATACACATTAGTCAGTATTTCTTGTAATAAAAATTTTAATACATACATGTTCACAAGCAACTGGGAAAGAAAAATTAGGTCAAGAGCTACTACACACACAGTGCCTTTGGTCTGACATATTTTTACAGCTTGGGTGAGCTCACTAGAAAAGCACCACTTTGTATTTCCCAATCCTAATGCTCTTCCCTGAGCATCTGCAAGAGCCATTGACAAAAGGAAATACACTGGGATAGGGGAGCTTTTGGTCTAACTTATTATGGGCATCCCCTTTTCTAAGCAATTAAATACAACAACTGACATAGCTTTTGGTATAAACCGAGGCACTACCCTAACGAAATCCATCTCACTCTGAGCCTTCTGGAAAAATATGGGCTTAATTTTTAACCATGTCTTTTTACGTGCAAATGGAAAAGACACGCGTGAAACTAGGATTTACGGTGGCATTACAATTACCTTCAGCTTCTTTTACAAATTAGTTTTACTATGTTGTGAATAGTTCAAAAATAAAGAATATTTGACATAAAATCCATTCTATTTCTCAAAAATATAATACTACCTGTTGACATTTCTGAAACTGAAAAAGTACCTCATAAAGTAAAATCTAGCTACAGTTGTTTGCCTTGTATTGCAGGTGCAAATAATCATAATAGTTTTGACTAGTTTGGAAAATCTTTGCCCTAGACTTTACTCCCTAAAAAAAATAAACAGATAATAAAAAAGAGGTAATTGCAAGGCTGACATATTTTTGTCCAGGATTTCCTTACAGGAGGTGAATACATGATGCTTTTGGGAGATACTACAACTACAAGGCGCAGACACTGTCAAGCTAGTTAGCAGAGGAGTTGTAAATCCACCATGTACTGTGTACGTGCAGACAGATTAGATAGTATGTGTGGGAAGTCCACCTCATGTTTTCTACAAGCAGCAGTGACTGTAGTATGGTTAAAAAGCCACAGTGCATGTGTTCTTCACCCCAGATGGGACAGTCGGAGAGAAACCCGCAACGCACGCGAAAAGTCAGTCCTCAAACTGACACAGATGAAATTTCCTGGCTAGAAAAGGTATGAGGTATTTGTGATGCTCACATGTATGGCAGCTGTAAATAACAAAATCTACTTGTCCTTTGATTTGTTTCATGCTACTTAAGTAAGAGAAATTTCTGTGCTTTTTGTTTACCAGCAAACTAAAAACAGAAGACCAGAGACAATCACAATATAACCACAAAACCCTCCTTCCAGCACATTCCCGTAGTTAAATTCACCGGAGGCAGTGCCAATTACTAACAGAATAAACTATCATTAAAAAATGTAATCACTCACCAAAACCTTTGAGAATGGCTGAGATGCTTTGTGAACTTCTTTTTTGGTTAATTAATGAGAGCATTAACCCACTGGGTACTGCTGAAGGGCACAGTGGTGCCATGTCAGAAGCTATAAGCATAACAGTGATAACATGAAACAAAGGAGCTAATTAAATCAGGACTGCAACTGGTGGAAAGAGCAGTGATGCATTTTGGGCAATAGTACTTCAAATAAATGATCGCACACACTTGGAACAGTTCTAAATTTCAGAATAGAAATAATTTTAAATGGTGCATTTTTCTCTCTATTTTTGGGACTGCTTCCTAATCATGGAGAATCCTTGCTTCCCCAGCATTACAACACTGACATACTACCTGCCTTCAGCTTAACTGCAAAAATTACACAGGTCTTGGAAGTGATCTGGGCTTCAGGCTAATGTTTATGTTGCCTTTACTCAAGACCAAGAGCACTTCTGCACCAGGTCTGCAAAAACACATCCATTACCATTACCATGTCAAGGACAACTCGAAAATGAGTTAAAAGCATAAGGAGGACTTTACTGGTACTCATACAGATGGTGTTTTGTGACCTCTAAATTCTGATCATAAGAAACATCAGCAAATGGATTGCTGAAAATTTGTCTGTAGGGAAACAATCTCAACGTAAAAGGTGTCAAGTCAAGAGGCCAGTGAATTGGAAAAGCCTGTATAATCTTACCTCAAATTCAGGTCCTTAGTCAAAAATAATGCATGGGTTTGGGGTTTTTTCCTCCTTACTTTTGGCTTAATTAGGCCTAAAGTTTTCAACCAACCCTCCCACTCCTTTCCTGGGGGCTTTTCTGGCGCCTCCTGCACATCACTACACGCTTGGTCGCTTAAAAGAGATGTGTAGTGATAGCAAAATTGTGCAGACACACTGGAAAACTTCATGTCCCAAAGACACAAAACTATGGAAGTTTTTTTGAAACAATTTTGAAATCAATTCTACCAAAATCAAACAACATGGAAGCAGGCATGGTGTTTCACAGAGAAAAACTTGCCCAAATCCAAACCCCCACAGGAACACAATGCACACTACATATTTAACAGCTTTATTTTCTTAAGTGCAACCGTAACTCTTCCAGTCTGTACCTGGAGACTGACCCACCTTTCCAGTCTCCTCTTGGTTTCAGTCTGGACATTTCAACTTCAGCATGTAAGTTCCCACTTCCACTTATTAGCACTAAAGCCCCAGGATACTAACTCAGTGGAAACACCAATCCTTTGCACTGCTTATTAGCAGATTATTCAATCCCTAACTGAATAAAAACCTTAACTGTAAAGTGAAATGAAGTTGTAGCAGCTCAAGAGAGAAATTAAATTTTTCCTTCAAATAATAGGGAGAAGTCTGATCCACAGCTCTCTTATTTCATAAAAAGATAAAGCAAAAGCATTCCCTTCACAGACATCATTTAATAAAGAGGAACAGCAATAAATCAAAACTGCTCTTTGTCAAGCTTCAATATTGTTAATAAAACCTTCTGACCTTTTTACATTTGGTTTTCATAAATGTATTTGTTTGCTGCTATAACTGCATAACGCAGTAAAACATTTTGTGAACCTAACAGACATCAGTGCTTCACTCACTGAGACACAGCTTCAGCATCAAGTGTTTCTGCAGTGCTACGAGCATCCTGATGAAAAGTGTGCTTGTCTTCTGGTTCCTTAAGAAAAAGGGCTAAAAACTTCAGTATCCTGCCTGTGCTGTGCTTTTCCAGACCTGCACAAATGCCAGCAGTCACCTCACCAGTCAGCCTCACCTCAATCTCCGGATAGGTGATGGAGCACCTCATTCTAGAGGTCATCTCTACCCACATGGAAGACAAGGTGATCAGGAGTAGTCAGCATGGGTTCACTAAAGGTAAATCACATTCGACCAACCTCATTGCCTTCTACAATGAGACAACTACCTGGATGGATGGAGGAAGATCAGTGGCTGTTGTCTACCTTGACTTCAGCAAGGCTTTTGACACTGTCTCTCATGAAATCCTCACAGGCAAACTCAAGAGGTGGGGGTTGGATGAGCAGACAGTGGGATGGATTGAGAACTGGCTGCGTGGCAGATCCCAGAGGGTCGTGACCAATGGTACAGTCTGG
>VZRW01006614.1:125379-145433 GCA_013398125.1 Aegotheles bennettii
ACTGATGCACAGGAAGTTCCACCTGAACATGAGGAAGAACTTCTATACTGTGCGAGTTCCTGCACACTGGAACAGGTTGCCCAGAGAGGCTGTGGAGTCTCCCATACTGAAGACACTCAAGACCCGTCTGGGTGCAGTCCCGTGCCATGTGCTCTAGGATGGCCCTGCTAGGCAGGAAGGTTGGATCAGATGACCACTGTGATCCCTTCCAACCTTACCGATTCTGTGATGCTGTGAAATGGAAGGGATTGCAAAACAACTCCATTTACCAAGTTTTCAAATGAGAGGTGAAAGAACCAAAAGCTGGCGTTTAGCAATGACACCACACAAAACAGAGAGAAGAAGGTAAGGGATTCTGACCTTATTTACTGCCACATAGTATCGCTGCTGCTGGAACTGGGGCGAGTTGTCGTTCCTGTCTCTCACCACAATCCGTACTTCATGGTTGATAATGGTGCCAACCTTTTTGTTAACACACTGGACTTGCACCACAATGGACTGAATGGACATCGGTGGCTGTAAGTGAAAAATACATTTTTACAACACGCAGTCAAAATCTCAACTAACAGTTCCATGTTCCACTGATGCCAACGTTGCTCAGGGTCACTGAGAGCCCACCAGCCTGCCTCTGTGATGTGCAATGCCCTATGTCTGGAGTAAAAAGCTTCTCTGAAAGCATCCTGACTACAACTCATGCTGGCAATATTTTAAGTAGACCTACATGTCTCAAAGCTGTAGAGTGAGCTTCGCCAGCTGTATGTGCTAACACAGGACTGAACATCCCCAGCACGATCAGCCCTTCACACTTCCCTCGAGAGCAGCAACAACAAAGCAAGCACATCTTCCGAACATCTTCTGATCACTGAAAGATACCTAGGAAAATGTCACACCTTTTAACCTTCAGTTTATTAATATTGGGATTGAAAGGTCAAGTCAGAAATAAATTCAGTATGCTACCACTTCCATTTACCAAGTCATTTAGGAACAGCCTGGTTACCTTCAAGAGATGACAATCCAGAGTCCTGTTGTTTTTACTCCAGCAAACATCGTAAGATTCAAAGAAAAATAACTCCCAAGCTTGATGAATGGGTAAATAAAGACATTCAAGCTGGAAGAACTTCTACTGCTTACCTGAGTTAATAAAACAATTCTAAGAAGAATAAAGGAAAAAGCCCCTTTGATTGAAATGGAAATTCAGAGGCTGCTATGGAAGCACAGCACCCTGACATGACTTTCATTCACGGTGTTCTCACCACAGCAAGTGCCAATTTACATACCTGAAGCACCAGTCTGGCATGTAAAATATTGACAGTGAGTCCATTTTGATTTTATATCTAACATTCAGCTGAGAGCAAGCAAGCATGGGAAGGGACAAAATGAAAAAACCCCTGTATTTATTGACCTCAAATTCTTCAAGAAAATAAACAACTCAGAAATGTAATCTAAAGATGCCTATGCCATACTGTTCCGTATAGTGAACATGAACAGGTTGTTGTACTGAGATTCTGAGTCTCACAATTATACCATAATTATGTATCTCGTTAATTACGCTTTCAGTCATTCCAAATGCTACAGTTTCTTTGATTGATTGATTTTTGCCAGCTTTGTTATAATGGATTTTAGAACCATATGGCTTTGTTTACCCTTCAGACTTTGGCACTGATCAGTTTTTAAGGAGTCAGCAGACTGGGGGAAAGAAGGGGACTTTATGGTAGGGTGTTGAGATCTCACACAAAACGTCTATTCTTCCCTACACACCTACCTTCAACTTTCTCTGTGATGAAGCACAGCACAAGCTTTTAACTGAAAGTCTGTTCTCTTTGCTGTAAAAATCTGCAGCCTGCTATGATGCGGTTCTGCTTTTATCAATGGAACTTCTAACATATCATCTGTAACTTAAATTAAGCCTCTAACATTGTGATCTCCATTTATTTTTCAAGCTGGCATTCTTTGCAAAAGATCCAAGAATTTTTAGGCCATCTTTAATAAGCTTCAAAAGCTACTGGGTTCATTCTAGATTTATTAGCAATGCCCAAGGAAGATGTAATTAGTTGTAATGACAGATATGTAAATACATCATGTTCTGGCTTTGGACTTTTCCACAGGAATGTGGAAAAAACAGTTTGGCACCTTTGGTAAAATATGACAGAGCACAGGGCACTACTTTCACACATGTACAATTTCTGCTGGGTCAGTGGTTAGATTTAAAATCAGGTCTTTAAACAAACACTCATCAATCTGGGCTTTTATAGACAATAAATGTAAATACATAATGGCACAACATAACAAACTGCTTATGATCCTGGGGATGAGTTATCCCAAGACCTTTTAGCAGTTCCTTTCACCTTCCATTCTGATTTATCGCTATTCATCCTTCCTAAGTACTTAAAGTTTTGGGAGAAAAGCCTGGAATTTTCTTTTTATCTGATTTTGTTTGGAAAACATACTGTCATCCTTAGCAAAATCAATCAATGGGCTCTAATAAGATTTGCTTTCAAGAAAAGTAACAAAAAAGAACAGGATCAGACTAACTGAATCAGTGGGGAGTTGACAAGCGGGTACATCGGAGAGAAAAATGGGAACAGTATCCAAATATATTGAATGCAACCACATATGCACCATTTGTGAATCAGACAGTCCAATTTCTGCTCTGTAATAAAAAAAATTGAATGTTAAGGTTCAACTTAATAAAACTCCAAATTCTATTGGTACTACTGAGTTTCACGTGGTTTTAACTTGAAAGATGAGGAAAAGAGTTTACTTTTTGTTGTTTTTTTTTTTTTTTAAAAAAGAACTGCACACACCCTTGAACGTATTTGCATTTTAGGGGTCAGTACAGCTCTGGCCCTGAAGGCTGGAAGAGCCATATCAATCAAATCCATGACATAAATGTCATATTTTTACTCAATCAGTGGGGTTTTTGTGGGTTGCTTTCATGTTCTTTGGCTTGTGACTTAGGGCAATGCATTCTGGGTGCTATGGGTTAGTGGTGATGTAGGGAAGGGTTGGACTGGATGATCCTGAAGGTCTCTTCCAACCTTGATGATTCTGTGATTGAGACCACAGGAGACAGCTACAGGGTTGCTGTCACACCCAAAATCTCAACTACCTTAAGTTTCAGATTATCTTTTTGTATCCCAGTAAACTTAAATAAGCACAAATGAGTAATTTTACCCAGCAATAGGTATAAGAAATGTTACAGTTAATAGCAAGAAAAAAAATAAGAGGAAATAACCCCTTAAATACCACTGCAAGAACATTTATATTACCTATATATAATTAAGAAAATGTACATCCTTCACTTGTTTCCTTGTGATTTCCACCTACCTCTTGCAAAAACCACCACTGTAAAGTGACCATGTGTATTCATAATAATGTTAAGTATTTGTGAGTTTAGTTAGACTCTTACTAACATCAGAAATCAAAACATTTGACACGGCTGTTGTGATAAAGCATCTAGTTAGATTCAGGTAAAGCAGCTCAGATGAACAACCCAGTGGAGAGAAAAGTGTCACTAAAATGTGCATTGAAAAAAGAATTAGCACTGATCTAACAGGAAACCATTTTGGTTCCCAACGCCAGGCTTGCATGGGCTGAAAAAGTGACCCTACTTTTCCTAGAGTGGTTCTCAAGCCTCACCTCCTGCTAGGGGTTATTGCTTTTTTATAGAATCACAGAACGTGCTGAGTTGGAAGGGACCCTCCAGGATCATGCAGTCCAACTCCTGTCCCTGTGCAGGACACCCCAGGGTCACACCATGGGCGTGAGAGCATCATCCAAACACTTCTTGAGCTCAGGCAGGGTTGGTGCTGTGCCCACTGCCCTGGGGAGCTGTGCCAGTGCTCCACCACCCTCTGGGGGAAAAACCTTCTCCTGACACCCAACCTGAACCTCCCCTGATCCAGCTCCTGCTGTCACCCCCAGTCCTGTCACTGTCACAGGAGTGCAGAGATCGGTCCCTGCCCCTTCTCTTCCCCTCGGGAGGAAGCCACAGACTGCAATGAGGTCACCCCTGAGCCTCCTCTTCTCCAGGCTGAACAATCCAAGTGCCCTCAGCCACATCTCATAAGGCCCATCCAGACCCTAACACCATCTTTGTGGCCCTCCTTTGGACACTCTCTAATAGCTTGATGTCTTTTTTATATCGCGGTGCCCAAAACTGCTCTGACTTAAAACTGAGAAGCCAAATGTGTTGCAGCACCTGCCTGCTCCTCAAAGGCAGCTTTTGGCACTTGAGGTGCCAACTTGTTGCCAATGCACGAAGAAGTCTTTTGCCACCATGTGCTTCTGCCATGTTTTGTGCTGCACATGTGCTGCTCTGCTTCACATATGAGAACAGTTTGTGAATTAAAACTAAATTAAGAGTAGCTGAATTCAATTAGCTCTTTTAAACTGAAAATGTAAATTTAGAAAAAATTGCATGTTGTTTCTGGTACTTATGAATGTATCTCAAAATACACGGAGAAGACAAATTAATCTATCAAGCTAATACAAAACAAACTTCCATGCACTCCAAGGAGAAGTCCTTATCTTTAAAACACTCTTTCCATGTTGATTACAGTCACTTTTGAGTCAATTTTCCTTTCAGATTCTGATGAACTGCAGCAATGCACTGTGAGAAAACGTCCCTATTTCTCAAGTGTTTCTCTTCAATGAAATTACTGTAATATTCACAATTTCTTTGTTCTTTCTCACATCTCATAATTCAATGTACGCAGGTAGAGCAGGCTTTTAACAAGTGTCACAGGATGCGAGGTGAGTAGCAACTCTTCCAGAGCAGGAAATCAGAATAAAAATGTTTTTAATTCAGCAACCAAGTCAAGTTTGACTCAATAGATATATTTCTGCTGACCCACACATCTATTTGTTTGGTCTTTATTGTTGTGTTCAACAATACTTGACACACGGCCAAGTTTCTGCATGCTCCCAATAAGTTCTAATAAAGAAACAAATTAACTCTGTTCACATCCGTCTAGGGACAAAAGATAGATGCAGCTCTCATATTCTGGCAGGTCTTGTGTTTAGGGTCTTTCCATTAGTGCACACAGAATTAGAAATTAATGTCTATGGGGAGAAAAGAAACAAACAGCCAGCCCCAAACTTACATCTCTGTCCAGAACTCGGCCAGTGCTGTTCAGGTACAACGTCTGGCTGATCGGATCGAGGATCACCCAGTAATCCATGTTGTCCTTTAAGGAGAGTTCGATGGTGGGGTCTGGCCCTCCTGCTGTCCCTTTGATCAGCATATTGTCAACCAGGATAGTGCCTGCAGAAACAATAAACACACAAGGGAAAACTTTACATGTGCATCTACATTTTTATGTATTTTCGTAGCAACAGCAACACTACAAATACTGGTTTTTAAATGGAGTTTCCGGTATTTCATGTTTTGAGTGATGTTGAAGTAGTCTGAACCTTATGATCTGTAATGTAAAACTGCCTCTGACACTGAAGTTATTTCAGACAGCACCAGAAGAAGCACTTGCAATGCACAATAATTTAAGCCGACAATGAGACCCATCATACACAACTATCTATTTAACACTGTGAGCTTTTCCTCCATGGAGCAATCATCACCCAGTCTCACCTCAAACAAATGAAAAGCATTGAAGTAACAATCAAAACCAGAATAAATTTTCTACAGCAAGAGTGACACATCAAGGTGAGGGGGAAAATAAATAAACAAACCCTTTATACAAAGCTCTCTGAGAAAAAAAGAAGTTCATACCTTGTGTTGTTCTGCAACAGAAAATAAAATTGCAGCATAAAGACATGAAAACTACGCCTACCAAGACAGAGGTAGTACTTAATTAGGAGCTGCCATCTATCCAACATATACAACGTGCTTTTTTTTCTTTTCTTGTCCCATCCTGCCAGTTAAAGGTCTGGCCTAAGAGCTCTAGTAGTGAAGTTCACGGAACCCACGATGCACACGATCTCCTGTGTAAAACACTCCAGCTTACCTTCCAAATGTCACACATTACTAACTGCCCTAAACTTCACACCCTGGTGCCACAGACTGGCATGCACAGTATTTATAAACACCTCCCAAAGACTTCATTTTTCTGAAAAATTAACACTACCCCGATTTCTTCACGCTGAAATATTAAAAGGAATGATCTTTGTTGAAGTTCATCAGCAGTTATGAAGAAATCTGTGAAAGTCACTAGGTGCAGAACATTGAAATTAGTTAAAAATATTTATCACCTAACCTCCTGTATTAAAGGTCCAAATAATTTATTCCAAAGTGCAGAGTAAAGTTTCTTTACACCTTCATTTTATAACACGAGCGACCCTGTATAAATAAATATGTGCATCTGGGGGGAACAGTTCCGAGTCGTGATGATGCTTTTTCTGGATTCAAACAGCAAATTGGTTTGCAGAGGAAAACACCTCAGTAAGGTTTTCCCAGTCATTTATTTTGAAACTATTTTTTATAACACAATGGGAAGAAACGCTGCCACACATCTGTTGCTTCGCCCCAAAGACTGGTTTCAAGTTCGAGGAGCGATACCATTTTAGCCACACGAGAAGGTTGGTACCCACGTGTTTTCTGGCTATCAGCACAGTTTCTTCTGCAATGCCCTCCGTGCCATTCAACTCTGACCCAGTAGCCTGAACCAGCATACAGCTTTTGGGAGACCACTGCTGCTTTTAATGCAAAGAGGATTTCACCAGGAAAAACAAGCTGCTGACCAACCCTGCGACAGGTCGAAGTCTTTATGTCTAGGCACCAGCTTCTCTAAAACCCACCAGCTTCTGTGGATTGGCCTCGTTATTGTACCTCAATGATGATGCACAGAAAGGTCTGCAATCCAAATTTGAGGTCATCTGAACAAAAAGTGCCCCAAGAAAAGCCTCCCTGAGAAAATCATCCAAGAAAACAACCACTACAATCACCCCAATGGCTTCAACTGTTACAATTTTTTTCCAGTCTTCTTGTTCCAACTTGAAGGCAGAGAAAGTTCTGGTTCCATCTTCCCCAGCACTTATCCCAACAGAAGGTTCTACACCTCCACCCAAATGGCTCTCGAGGGAAATAAAAAGCTGTTATTCCCACCTGTAACCAGCACAGCATTAGGGGCTTCAGCAAGTGCCACCTGCACACAGCAAATCTGTGGTGGTGTCTATAGAAAATACTCCATGTACAAACTCTTGCTGGGAAATGGAGGAGCTGAAGGGGTGGAAGAATTGGGGAAACTGAAGTAACCAAATAGCACAAAAAAAGGGAATAGGAGAGGGTTGTGAAAGCAGTGAATAAATACACCTCATGGGGTAATTAGAATCACAGAATCACTGAGGCTGGAAGAGACCTCCAAGCTCACCCAGTCCAACCCCCACCTCCATCCCCACTCACCCACAGCACCCAGCGCCACATCCAGATGCATCTTGGACACCTCCAGGGATGGGGACTCCACCACCTCCCTGGGCAACCCATTCCCACACCCAATCACCCTCCCAGGGAAGGAATTGTCCCTGATGTCCAACCTGCATCTCCCCTGCTGCAATTTCAGGCCGTTCCCTCTCGTCCTTTCACTGTGGGCACGGCAGAAGAGACCGACCCCCCCCTCACCCCAACCTCCTCTCAGGGAGTTGTAGAGAGCCATGAGGTGCCCCCCAGCCTCCTCTGCTCCAGGCTGAACACCCCCAGCTCCCCCCGCCCCTCCCCCTCAGCCCTGTGCTCCAGGCCCTTTCCCAGCTTTGTTGCCCTTCCAATTAGGAAAGAAGGGAGGAAAAAAGCAGCAACAGGCTCTGTCCTCTCTCCCATGTTGAAGACTGTTATGTCCATGAGAAGCAAAGGGGCATCACAGCACAAGTTCCAAGGACACAGAGCTACCACAGCCGCCCACCAGTACAACTCCTTCAGATGCTTAAGCAACCCATCAGGTATAAAGGTTTATTTCTCTCCTCAGACAATGATGTAAAAAATACAAAATAAAGATTGTCCTGTAATGAAAACTGGTACAAACCTCTAAGGCACCTATAAATCCCTCAGGGCACAGTGTGCATTCAGAAGTGGCAAGATACACGGGCCTTAATAGCAGAAGCACTTCCCACATGGTCAGCATTGCAGCACAAAAGAAACATCATTTTAGACTGCAACATCTATGAAAGGAAGAAAGTGCTGCAAACCAAGTCAGCAGTGGTTGCAACAGTGTCCTTATAGCACCACACACCAAATATTTTAGTACCTGGCATTTGCAGGCAGCTCTGGTTTGGTACAGGCTATGTACACCATGGTGTGTTGCTCTTTGTCCAAGGAGGCTTCGTCATCCCTTGCCTAGTTTCTAGAAGATTGACTTTTGCCAAACTCAGCCTTCTGCAAGGGCTGAAGAGCTCAAATAACTTTAATTTTTGATGACTCTGAGAATAAATTATTGCAATTACATACTTTAGAAAAATATTTAATCTACTTAAAGTCTTGATGTGATGATGAATTTCATACAGGCTCTTGTAAACCACTGCTCCTCGACTGACCTCACTGCTTTGAATTCTGCATCTCATTTGTCTTTCCTCTGTTGCACTCTACAACAGCAATCTACTCAATTTAAGAAAGCTCTTCTGTTTGGTTTGTTTTGATACAGAGACTTTTGTTCTTAAAAATGAACTGGGTTTTCTTCAGATATTCACAAGGCACTTGGACTCTCTCTTCAAGAGATGGACTTTCCAAATGAGCTTTTTAATAGCCATCCTTGAAGTACTATTCTTCTAATTTACAAAGAATCTGGGGTCTTTCCCTCCTGCCCTTTAGATATCTACCATTTTGTTCCTTACATCTTACTTCTGTCCTTGGACTAAAGACACCGAGGAGTTGATCTACTGGCAATAAACTGAAATGCACACAGTTCAATGTGGCTGCTCCAACAGCTCGTCCATTAACTCTCCACACGCACGAGCACAAAAGCAAACACACTGCTTTGTACTTGCCACACACGAAAATACACTAAGTGCAGATAATTGGCTTTTGTAATTTTTGTCCCACAAACAGAAGCTCAAACAGTGGTCTGGCTGAAGTGGAATCTGTTACCTTGCTACAAAACTTCCATTCCTTCTCCTGTAATTATACTGCAAGTTCAACTTTGCAGTCCTGGGGGGAATGAGGGGTTGATCAAAGCCTGCTGAGGGCACCTCGAGAGGATGCTGCTGCTCACGGTGAGGAGAGAGGAGGTCAATGCAGATTTCCCATACCCAGCTGCTGGGAAGCTGCACTGAAATGCCCAGATGTCCAACAGTCTTTCAGCACTGTGCACTGCACTTGGGCCCTGTGTGCACAAGCCCTTGAAAAGGACACCACAGACTATAATTAGGGATGTTTTTCCTGGCTAATTAAAAAAAGACTGATGTGATTGCCCACCCACACAAGTAGATTTAAAGAACAGCTTTTCATCCCCTGTGGAGACTGCAATTTGGCTCCTTTTCCACCTTCACATGAAGCCTGATGACCACCAAGATGTCTTGTGGAAACACCACACAGATTTTTCAAGGGATTAGCACAGAATAAACCTCAAGGAATCAGAGTCGAGCAAGTTGTTGGCTAAAAAAAAACAAACCAACCAACAAAAAAATCCAGAAACCAACAGACCGTACAAGAAAGGAAAGACCTGTTCTTTTCAGGTATAATATTATTATTCTGAAAGTAATGACATTTACTCAAATGTTACCGGAGCTTGTTGGGAATTACTCAACAAGTAGCTACAAAATAAACCAACAACAAGTTATGAAGCAGTTTAAATATTGTAAGAACAGTTCTACACTAGACTGTTCCTTTGAGAGAAATCCAGAAGCTGAAAATCTTCATCAGACTGAAATAGTAGGGAGGGGTTTGTTTTTCCAGCCGAGTCTCCGCGGAAGGTGCTCGTTCTATGGGAAGGGCATTACAAGGGACTCGAGTGCAAAAGCCATGAAATACAGAATTTGCTGTTTATGCTCTACTAAAGGCAGCAGCCCCTCAAGCACTCCGGGAGGACTCACTTATTAAATGATTTAAACACACCTTGGGATTATTTTAGTTGAATGTTTCAGCAGAGCCCCTTCTTCAGGAGTCAGTGAATCACGACTGGCCTGGGAATAACCCTCACACCAGCACAGGAATCTGGAAACAGGATTGTAGGAGAAAGAAACCTGCAGCACTTTACTTTTAGGAGTTCAAAGGCATTCACATCAGTCGCCTAAATGTAAGGATTACTAAACCAGGGGGTTGTTTACTTCCACCAGGAATATTTCAGATTTAAAAATTAAACACAGCTGGAGGAGAGCAGCAGATTCGTCCTACTCGAGGCAATAACTAAGAAGATGAAAGAGAGCCAGGAGAAGGGTTTCTCTTTCTGCAGTCACTGAGCTCAAGGCACCTGGAGCACATCCCACTTTCCCACTGACTACCAAAGGGGTGTGCTGGCCATCAGCGCAGCTTCATGCCTGGCAGTGGGACCAAGGACTTCCCACGTGATGGGTGGTCAGTCCCGGTGACCTGAGGAGATCCATGTAACTGCAACCAACTGACCTGTGTTCCTGCAGAAATACAAAATCTGAACTGGACAAACCTTTCCCTCACAAGGCTCTTGTGGACAACAGCAGCTCAGTACTGGGCGGGCCGTGTTCAGCTCCAACTGCATTCAGATCAGGAAACAGAGACATCCCAGAGGCACCTGAGCGCTCGCAAGTTACAGGGCTGAGGTCAAAGCAGAAGTGTGATAGCCCCCCAAAGGTTTTTATCATCCCAATGTACATATCCTTCCCTTGAAAAGTCTGAAACTTTTAATTCTTATTTTCCAAGCTGATGGAAAGATAAAACCACCTGCAACAGCACAATCAACTGCTGCTATTGCCAAATGACATCAGCAGCTACTTCAGCTGTATGATGGTGGTATGGTTTGAGGGGACAGGCAAATTTTATGGTTTTGCTGCAAGGACCTAGAAAGGCGGGTGGAGTTTAGGACCTTTTGTGAAAAGGGGTCCGAGGTGGAGAAAGCTGAGGGATCCGTATTCCCTCCCACTCCCTGCCAACCTCTATAAAGCCAGGAAAACTGGCTCCTGCTCATGGAGACGTCCCAGAGAGAGAAAGAACCCTGCCTTTGCCATCAGCTCGCCACATGCTCTGCAAGATCTGAATCCATCAGGTGCTGGGAAGAGCTTTGGACCCTTTTCCCTGCATTGGCTTTGCCGTGAGGGACTTCTGGGAACTTACACTGGCAATCATCAGAATGAGGTTGTTTTTATACAGATATATATTTGTATATATTTTGTTCTTCTCCCACCTGTTACTCTCCTTCTCCATTTCATTAAATCTGTTCTAGTTTTAACTCCCAACCTTTAAGCCTCTATTCGTTATTCCCCTTCTATCTTCCCTGGAGGGGGGTAACAAAGAGCAAATTCTGCTCTCTGGGTTGTGGCTCGCCCTGGCCACTTAAACCCAGGCAGATGTACAAAAAGACTAAAGACAATAATAATTAAAAAAACATAGCCTGCCATTCATACAGAACGTATTTTTCAATTCAGCATATTAATCAAGACCAAATACCATGTCAGTGACTTCACATTAAACGTAGATGGTGTTTCCTACCCTGGAACACCAACTATGAATTTGTAGCCACTGGTGTTGAGCCTGGGCAAATGCACAGTTCTCATCTGAAAGAATTGACTTCAGAAAAGAATCAGGTACCCGACGCATTATTATGTGAATAATGTGGCATCTCACTTATTCACTTCTGGGAAAGGAGGTGGATTTCCAAAAGACAAGTGAAAAGAAGAATTAGTACTCAAAAGGCAGATATACACATAGCCACCCAGACAGTGACTCTGAGCTGCAGGGAATGGGAAGTACCAGGAGTTGTCAATAGATGGAAGAAACCTCGTTACTTCTGCCTTCTAAAGCAGTGAGGGTTTGTCATGCCTAGTCTGTCAAAAATGAAAACCAGCCAAGCAAGGGCAGTGAGAATAGGGAGCCCAGAAGAAATGAGAAGCCCCTGCTTTGTGAAGAGCCTTTTCAGTTAGCACCCCTGGACAACAGCAGCCTGGCAAGCTCGGACTTGGTGATGGCAACAGCTGGGCTGATGTCCAGGCAGGGACGTTCTCTGGAGCTGGGAAACCTGATGTCAGACAGATCAAGCGGTGAAAAACCTTCTGCCAAATGGTGAACAACTTTCCCATTGATGCCTCTACACTTGCATCTTCTCTTGGTCAAGTTGAAGAAACCAAAGGAGGCAGAGGGAGGTCAGAGGAGGAGATCTCCATGTGCCGGTCCAACCTCTGTCTGCTCAGGACCATTAAGAACATGCTGCAGAACCCGAGTTCCACCTGGTTGTCTTCCGCTCGGTGACTTCTGAGCGTGCAATACACCAGGTTTCTTTCAGACAGAACAAATGTGCATTAAAAAGCTGCCTGTACCTCTGCACTGCTCTCCTCTGCCTGCCACTGATTGTAAAGCAATCTGAAAGTCAGGATTATTTTCTTATAGAAAGGCATTAGATGGATCAGTTGAAATGGTAGTTGCTTTTTTGATATTCTACAGCGTTTTCATAGTTAAACCTGGATCATAAACTTATTTTTCTACATTTGAAGGCGTATGTCTGTAGCATAGGATGGATTAAACAGCAATACATTAGAAGTTAATGAAAAATGAAAACCTATTGCAGAAGTAAATTCTCAACATTATCAAGAACTTACGCTGCAAGTTCATACATGAAAATAGGATAATTCTACAAAGCCATCTCCCAGATTGCATATTGTCTCCTCTCTGTCCTCCCATCATCAGTAGGGAGGAGTTTCCAAGGTTGTTTCAAGATTGTTTTCCTGCTGTCCTGACCTGTCTTCTCCCATCCTCCTCCACGTGCAGCCACAGCCTCCAAGCAACTACAGAACCTAGCTAAATCAGCCCGTTGTTTTGTTCAAACTAGGAGTTTGATAAGTCCAGATTTGAGGCTTCTATTCCTAGTCCTCCCACACAGAGCTTATGCCTTTCCATCTTGAATAAGAATCTGTGTAGTATGGGGAAAAAGTCTGTCCTTAAAACATTCTACAGCGCCAGTTTGGGCCCACCGCAAGTGAAGGTGACCCAAATTCTCCTGTTTCAGTGCTTTCCAGTCTGCATGAAAACAGAGACCTGGCATTAACAACTCCTGCTCGGGGCTGAAACAATGCAGCAAGATGATGGAAGAGGTTTCAGAGGCAGCTCGTGACTGGGGAAATGCAGAAGTGCTGGGATCACCATCAGAGGTCAGAGCATACGTCTGCCTGTCCTGCAGGACATTAATAATCATAGTCCTTCCTCCTTGTCTTTCCTCCATATTCACAAACAACGGGACCAGAGTCCCATAAAGCCATGAAAGAAGCACCTCAGAACTTCACACACGTGACTCTCAAGTGACTTTGAAAGATCTGACCCACCGTATTCACACCTGATAGCAAAACCTAACAAACAAGGATGAAAAGAAACCAGAAGCAGCGTGATGGTCAAATACTTATTACTGAATTCATTAAATATTCAGTATTCCAAGGTGAATAAACCCAGATTAATGTCTTTGTTTCTCTCCTCATTTTAAGAGGATGTGCAAGAGGTGAGCAGACAAAGAGTGACTGAGACAGATGCCCAAGAGAAGGCAGAGGGCACAGGGGAAGCAGCGAAACGGAGAGTTTGGGTCACACTTCAGCACTGAGAAGAGCAGACACCTAAAAAAAGCCAGAGGACAGAGCAGGGATGCAGAAAAATAGAATTCAGGCTGTAGAAACGACACTGTCTTAACACAAATACCAGTAAGGACTGGGGCAGCCAGGGGTCTGGCTGGTTTACAAGTTGCAAGTTTACTCTAAGCCCCAGGTCGTGCGTTATTGTGCACAAAGCCCATGCTGTAAAACTGTGCTAGCAAAAGAGAATCTCCAACAAAAACAAGGACCCTCTCCTTGTATAGTTAGAGAAGAAGCTGAAATCATAGAATACTAAAGGCTTGGAACAGGGAAACATGAAAACAATTGTTCAGAAAGCTTTATTAAAAACAACAACAACTTATGTTTTTTAATGCTGAGGGTTGCAGCAGCAGGATAATTGCTTGGTTCACAGGAGCGTCTGCGTGTTCCTCCTTTCATGTTTCACTGAGGCAAGGTCACCACCAGGCCCCATGCTGAGGCCACTGACATTGCTCGTGTGTTCTTTCTGCAAGTGCTTCTGGCAGAAAGCCTCTTCGTGCTGGGAAACCTAAATTAAGTAGGTAAAGCCCAGCAGTGTCCAAGGACGGACTCCAGCTTGTTGATTTTTAACATACTATTATTTTATTTCTCCAGGCCTCCAGAGAATCCAGTGCCTCTCCCGAAATATTAATGGTACTTGTTGGATCTCAACAGACTACATCTCTCCACCACACCGTGACAGACTACGCACAGCAAAACCCAGAGTCCTGCTCCCAGTCATTGCAGCAGCAACCTGAGGTGGATTGGGAAGAGACGTAGCTCCCTCCCCAGAGCATGGGAGCCATGGCTATGCTGGCTGCTTCCTGCCCTCCCCTCCAGCAGCCACATTTATGAGACCTTAAATCAGTCAGCAGAAGGACCCTTTATCTGACACCTTTCCAACGTTTCACTTCTCTTTCTGTGCCCAGCTCCTGAGATGCACTTGGCTGTGCCTGTTCACCCACGTCCCCAACACCAGCACATCTCCACCACCCCCTTCCTTCCCTCCACAGCGTTCTGCTTCTCACAGGTTGCCCCCCCCTTTCATTCAGCACAGGGGCCAGGAGCCACCATCATTGACCAGAGCCTCTAAAGCCATCAAAGAAGGCTTTGCCCTGCAGTATTTCTGCAACACAGGACCACAGGAATGCATTTATGGGATCAGAGCGTGGTGTGCAAAGCCCTTTACTAGATGTCTGACAATACTTTGCATTGCAAGTAGCAAAGCAAAACGTGTGCTGGGGCCAGGTGAGGGATCTGAATGTCTCTCTCCTACAGGGGATTGTTTTTTCTATTTCAGTTTTCAAAAACTTCTCCTTCTGGAAGAATTTTCTGTTTTCCTTAATATTTTTGAACTCTTGTGGATCCATTGTAACTCTGAATGATACAGAAGGCAAACACAATCACTCTCTTCAAAATATATCTCCAGGTTTACACCGAGCTGCTTCTGAAAGATGACAAAATTTCAGTTGCACTTCATCACATTTAATAAATAAATAAATACTTGCACATGCCAATACCAGTCCAAGAACACACCAAAGGGCCTGGTGTCCTGGTTGCAGCAGAGGCCAACAGGCAATGCTCAGGACAGGTCCAGATCTCAAAGTGACTTATAGCCCCCTCATCCACACACTCCCTGGCTCCAGATCTCCCTTGTCCACCATCTTACTGGCTTTACTGGTAAAAAAAGACATTAGAAGCATTTACAAACCACACAGGCTCTTCTTCAGAAGCTCTGATAAGCTCACAACCACACACATTGAGAGGGCATCAATCATATTTTGCTCCAGGGACTATTTTTAAATAGCTAACTATGCTTATGTTCAAAACATATTGACCTGCCTACTGAGGAATAGCAGGCACGGACACACAGAGCCCCAGTGGTTCTCTGAACAACTAGAGGGAGGTCAAGGTTGCTGCTGGGCAGCCAGGAGGATCCTCCCAGGGGTCTAGGGGCTTTCAGAGCAGCATTCCTGGTCCCCAGACTGCCTGCTGAGCCTCTGGCAACTCCCCAAGGGTAAAACGTCTACTGAAATAACATTTTGAAATGCCTTGAATTGTGGGATTGCTCTTGTATCCCTTTATTTTAGCACACGAGAGCAGAAACAGATTGCTAAGGTTGACATAAGACACTCCATTATCGATACAAAAAGCTGACAATTCTTGAAAAAAATATTCCCAGACTGGTGCTTTCATAACCAGACAGCATGTACAGACACAAGGAGAATGACCATTAACCAAAACGTCACCTTATAAAGCACCCCACACACAGTGGGAAGGCAATAAAGACAACAAAATACACAGGCTCAAATGTCTGGGAACATTTGCAAAAGAAAATATTCCTCTTCTCACCAGAGAGCATAGAAATAATAAAAATGCACATACTACAGTCAGCAGTGAGATAAAAGGTCTTCAGGCTCTTCCAGCAAACACTTTGTTTCTTGTCTCACTTCCCAGAAGACCTTGGCAATGGCAATTCTTGAAGTTGATTTAGATTTCTCAGATGCAGCACACAACCACCACAGAGAGATGTGTAAATAGGCACAACCACTCCGAGCTGGGCTTCTCGGGGATGGAGCTGTGGGGGATGAAACTCTCTCCAGTTACACGTCCCTTTCCTAAGGGAAGCCCACCAGCCCCAGGGAGCCTCCTGTAAGTTTTTACTGTCCTTAGACAAAACTCTTTTGTGAGAAATAGAGAAGGGCATGGGAATTATCCCTGCACTTCATCAGGGACAGATGATGAAAAAAAAGTGCTTTCAAAAGGAGTAAAGGGGATGTGAAGATGTTAAAAAGGGGGATGTCAAGAGCCAGATTCTGCACCTGGGACGGGTCAGCCCTGGTGGTGGGTACAGAATTCAAAAATGTGTACATTAACAAAGTTTGTGTATATTCCCAGCCAGAACGGAGCTCCTGGGAACACAAATTCCCCAATTATGTGCATTGATTATTGATTTAGGTACCTGCAAACAAAATGATTTGCATTTAAAAGGAGCCGTGTCCCCAGGGATATCCAAGCCATCCCATTTAAATATATTATGAGGAAATCAATATCTCTTCTATTTCAGACCTGTTTTCTTTTATTGATGCCACATTAAGCAAACATTAATAAAGGCTCTATTTATTCATCTGCCAAGTAGGTACCAAGCCAGGACAAAGCCAAAACGATTTTAGCTGTCTGAGTGCAAGCCCAGGACACACACACCAGCTATTTTCTAGCACAACACATTTCAGACTGAATTCACTACGTCTGTGCTATATGGCCAAGCTCCTCCCAATTAGGACAGACCCACACATCCCAGACACACAAAGTCACCATGTGCATGCCATCAAGGCCCAATTTTATGCCATGTGCCAAGAAGTCCCAGGATCTAGGAATGAAGTCATGGTTTCTATCTGCAGAACATTTCTGGGAGGAGATGTGTCTCTACTCTGCTCCCGTGAGACCCCCCCTGCAGTGCTGGGACCAGTTCCGGGGTCCCCAACACAAAAACAACATGGAGCTGTTGGAGAGAGTCCAGAGGAGGACAAGATGATGATCAGGGGGCTGGGGCACCTCTGCTCTGAGGACAGGCTGAGAGAGCTGAGGGTGTTCAGCTTGGAGATGAGAAGGCTCCAGAGAGACCTTAGAGCACCTTCCAGTACCTGAAGGGGCTCCAGGAAAGCTGGAGAGGGACTGGTGCCAAGGGCAGGGAGTGGTGGGATGAGGGGGAACGGGTTCCAACTGCCAGAGGGGAGATGGAGATGGGATGGGAGGGAGAAATTGTTTGGTGTGAGGGTGGTGAGAGCCTGGCCCAGGGTGCCCAGAGAAGCTGTGGCTGCCCCTCCCTGGCAGTGTTGAAGGCCAGGTTGGATGGGGCTTGGAGCACCCTGGTGTGGTGGGAGGTGTCCCTGCCCATGGCAAGGGGTGGCACTGGGTGAGCTTTATGGTCCCTTCACACCCAAACCAGTCTGGGATTCTGTGACTCTATGACTTCCACATTAGTTTCTAAAGAAGCTTCCAAGCGGTCCTTTGCATCTTTCCCAGTAGCAGGATCTCTGCCATGCTTGGGCACACAACCCAAACCATGTGATGATTCTGTGATTCTTTAACTTCAGGCTTTCTCTCCACAAACCCTTCCCCAAGTTATCAGGGTCTGTCTCTTTCTCTGAAGGCACTCACAGCACACGCACACCCTGGCACACCGACTGCAAACACACCAGATTTTCAAATCAGAAACTAAAACCAGCAGCACTTACAGCGTGCACTCACCAGCCCTTAAATGAGACAGAAATTTCTATGCATAGGTTGAAAGAAATACAACTTCAAAAGCTCTTTCTGCTGAAAACTCCAAGTGTCCCTGACCTAACTCGGTGCCAACCGCAGGAACTTTTTGTTGAGGCAACTACAGACACGTGATAAAGTTTGTATTTGTAGTCCTTCCCTTTCCTCTCGAGATCCCTGACTGATAATTTTGTGATAACACCATTTTTAAGTCCCTGGCAATATTATCTATCTGTCAGCTGTGACAAATGCTGCTGCAATACAAACAGGCTTCCAGCAGAGATCTGCAGTATTTTGTACTTTCTTGGTTGCTGGGAAAATGCAACACCAGTCCCTCGGTGCCCACATGCACCAAGAGCAGAGAGGAGCCCGAGCTGACACCTCTGGTGTCACCTTGGAGCAGCTCCAATGACAAACTTGACCTACAAATCCCCCCTGCAGCACCAAGGTGCCCAGGGTGAGCCTGTGTCTCCTGAGCTCCAGGGCAGGGTGACCAGCGAGAAGAGCTGCAGCCAGGGCTCTCCAAGCTTGTAGGTTCCTCCTGCCAAACAGTAGGACCTGCAAGTCCCCGAAACTCAACGTGAGGGGAAAACAGTCAATTAAGAGTTTCCTGGCCTTTTTCCTACAGACGAGCCTCAGGATCTTGGAAGATGCCAAGGTCCTTCAGTTCCCCCTCCTTGACCAGTCCTTGCTACCTGGGCATGAGCTGCTTTATACACAAGCTGGATGTGAATTGGAGAGACTGATTGGTCTCATTTCTCAGAGCACACCATTATTCTCTTTCCATCCTACAGAAAATAGAAAAAATACCCAATTTTCATTTTGATTCTAAAAAAAATTACTTATTTGGAATTACAGATTTCTGTCACTCAGGAAATGCCAAGCTTTGTCTATGTTTGCCTCTCAAAATTGAAACCCATATTTCAAAATTAACCTAACACACATCTCTGGGACTGTGCAAGGTGGGGTGAGACTTGAGCTCAAGCTCAATCCAGGCAAGTAAAATTGATAATAAGGAGGCAGGCGTGTGAGGGGGGGGTGTCTTTGACCAGTGAAATTCTAATGCACACTGTGTTATCAAAATGAGTGTTCCAGCCTGCAGAGATGGAGTGCAGGGCAGCTATCCATTCATCACATTTCCTCAGGAAAGCCATCTATTTAGGCAATCTGTTTTAGAGTTCTCAGAGTGTGTCAGATCACAAATATATATTGGAAACTGTGTTTGTAAAATCTTGTTTGCTTTCCAATTCCTTCAGCCATTACTCAAGCAAATCAACATCGGGATTTAATGGTTCTCTGTTTAGAAAAGTCTAATTTACACTTTAAACACTCAAGGACTTGCAACTCATGAAACACATCAAGCATTTATCTGGGAACACCGTGAGCAGGCAATGGCCATTGAAGGTGTGAATTAAATGACTTGAATATTTTCATCTTAATTTGGAACCATCCTAGGGCCTGCTCGCATACCCTCTGTGAGGAGCAGCAGGAGCCTCCAACACTGCTCTAAAGTTGAATTATTAAAATTATAAAAGGCCTACCTAAACATTGCTTAAGGTAGGGAAAGCATGATCCTTCGTGAGGAGAGAGAAACCCTTTCCTTCCCTGCAAACTACTTGGTTATAGAAACAGAAAGCGTAAGGAAAGGGCTTCATTATGAAATGTGAAAGACCATGTGTGCATAAACTTCCATTAACGGGGTTATACCAAGGAATCAGCATTTCAAAAAACTGGCAAGAGAGTGGCTAAGAAAAAGCATCACACCTCCACTTCTGGAGCAGAATGCAGAATCGAGCAATTGTGATAGCAAGCAGGAAGAGTGATGGATTACAAGGGAGAGGCTGATAAAAGTATCAGCCTAGCATCCTTCCGTACTATTTTATCCTCATTACACCAAACCACACAAAACCTAGATGATTTATGTCACTGGGACCAGCTCACAGTTGTTTGCAGCCACACCAATGGAAAACCAGGAACACCTGGCACTACACCCTGCCTACAAGGAGGTTTGTTCCCTCTTCGAGGACATTCAAAAACAGTTCTAAGCTGTTTTGCTGCCTCTGCAACCAAACATGGGATTTCGGTTATGAAGAAGCCAAAGTCCTTAATGCCACTAAAATGCTACATTTACT
>VZRW01006614.1:145469-228727 GCA_013398125.1 Aegotheles bennettii
ATTATTCCCAGTCGATTATTTCAGACTTCCCCAAATCGGGCATCAGGGAGAAATCAAACTAAAGTCTGTCTGAACAGGTCTTGGCACAGAGCAAAAGTCACAGTGAAATGAAAACAGACATCTGGAAGAGGCTGCTAGAGAATTCATGGCCTTTGATTTTGCTTGTAATTTAAAATAAAATATTTGACTTGTGATTATGTTTTTGCTGTTCCATCATATGCCCTACAGAAATGAAAACCTAAGGCATTTGCTTTATCAATCAGTTGCAGCAAATTGTAAAAGGAAAAGAAAAAGTCTTGCATGTAATGAAGTAAAAGACCCAGTGAAAGGATAAAATCTATTAGGAAAGGATAAAATATATAAAATATATTAATGATTATAGACATGCACAACTGGTACCACTGACCTGAACCTCAGCCAGGATTCTTGCTCCAACACTGCTGAGAACCTCGCGATGTTTAACCACCTGAGCTTGCTTCTTACTAAAACAGCTATTATCATAAGACAGTGTATTTAATGACAAAACCAGCTCAAAAGAAACCTCCTGCTCCTTTTAAAGAGTCTCACACCTTTTAATAGTTCTCCATTATTCTTTTCACAGGAGACATTTGAAACGAAGAGTTGAATCACACCAAGGATGTGCCTTTTGCCACCCTGTGAGAATGTGCCCACGTGCACGCCCCTGAATAAAACAATTCACACGTGTTCAGAAGGGGACTTGTGACTTTAGCAACTACACTGTCAAAAAATGCCACCACCTCTGAGCCCACCAGGACCTTGTCCCCCCCTCCACAGCAGCTCACTCACGTGCCAGCCCCCAAACACAGCAGCACACCCCCACGTCGCCTGCTCGGGATTGCAGCTAGAATCTCCAGGGGCTAAACTGGGATTGTACAACGACCACGAGAACAGAGCTCCTCTAGGAGTGAGAACCAGACAGAACTGGGACACAACTCCTTGCTTCCGTCCTGGATGTGGCCTATGAAGAAAAGTCTGCAATTCTTCTACTGGGAGGCCGAGAGCAGGATTCCCACATCTCAGCATTTCTCTGCCTCCAGGATGCTCCTGGGAACCCTCCAACCCACAAAACACCCACCTCATCCCTCTGCCACAGCTGGTCCACACCGAGGATGTGCCAGCCCCTGCACAGCAGATCCATATGTTCCACCTGGATGACAAGCAATCACGCTGGGCAAGGGCTGCCTCGGGATGCAACCACTGCTATCTTTTCCAGCACAAAAAAAATTCCTCATCAAAGTGTCACACCTGCTCATTTATTTTTTCTCATACTTTTTTTAAAATTCATGTCCAAGGCACACGCTCTACGAACGGATTCAGCTGACGAGATGGCTGAAGCAATCGACTTCACTCAACTGGGACCATTGAACAACCAACTGCTCAAGGTCATGGTGTTACCCGAGTCTCAGCAGTAGCTTAAAAAGAGTATGATGGCAGCTAAAAATCAAACTTTGAGTGCTGATTTACCTTTTCCATGAAAATAAACATAATTGATTCAGACTTTTGCCATCAAATCTTACAGCATGTAATTTCTGGTTTAATTCTACACCAACCTGTAGGCTACTACAGCCAGTAAGTGCTCGGAAGAAGGGGGAATTTTGCTTTGCAGTTCTTCAACACAGGGAAAACTACACAAGTGTGAAGTGTCTCTTTTTACTCTGTATTGCTACCATTAAAACTTTCCATGGAGAATACCTTAAAGTAGCTTTGATGATCTTTCCAAGTTATTTACACATTTTTCCACTTACTCAAGCACAAGTTTATGAGGCAAAATCCCCACTTGACTACACCTAGCTTCCAGGAGAACCTCCCAGTACAATTCTCAGCCATCAGAGCTGCTCTCTCTTATGAATTGAATTAATAAGCAACAGAAGACTGAACAGCATGAGTACTCACTCCCAAACACTGATTGTTCACAATTCTTCAAAATCTTCAATGTTTTCTTACTGCTTTTCTCCACGTGCTTTTCTTTGTGTCTAAAGCAATGGCACAGTAGAGTTTCTAGGCTATCTCATCCAGTAATTTCCCAGAATTGTTTCTTTTGCAAACCCCAGGCATTTAATGTACATGAGAGAAACTTTAGAATCACAGAATCATCGATGTTGGAAGAGCCCTTCAAACTCATCCAGTCCAACCCCCACCTCCATCCCCACTCACCCACAGCACCCAGCGCCACATCCAGACGTCTCTTGAACACCTCCAGGGATGGGGACTCCACCACCTCCCTGGGCAACCCATTCCCACCCCCAATCACCCTCCCAGGGAAGGAATTGTTCCTCATGTCCAATTTGAATCCTCCCTGCTGCAATTTAAAGGTTTTGGATGGGGTTGGTTACCGCATTAAGCGGAGGAGCAACCTCTGGGTTGCTCAGCTGGGAAGGGAACCGAGCCCTGTGGTGGTTGAATAAACACAGCTTTCTAAAGGACAAACTTTTCAGAAATCACTGACCCATGTCCTTCAGAGCCACAGCACTCTGTAAAAGCCCATTACAAAATTACGCATTTTAGATTTATTAAAAAAACAATAATGCAACAGAAGTGCAAAACTACCAAAAATCCATCTTCACAATTTCAGAAGGACAGTAAGTTTCTACAAAAAGGCTCAATCAGAACCATTCCCCATTGCTTCTCCAAACAAAATTCCCAAACCAGAGGGGCTCATTTTTCATTACCACGCAAGAGGCGGCACCGCAGCAGCTGAGGAAGGCAAAGCTCCCTCAAGGAGAGGCCAAAAAAGCAGCTAACACAAGCATGTGATTCTAAGTCATCAACTTCATGCAGTTCAAATCCAGAACATCTGCCCTGAGCGAGCACATTCCCTTTGTGTTGGAAAGCTCTGGCTCCTGCCTTGCAGCTGAGGGACAGCCAGTGCCAGCTGAGGAGGGCTAATGCCTTCAAACAAATTAACTTGCCAGCTCACCAGCCCATGTGGGCCTGTGCCACCTGGAGGTTTGGGCACTGCTGGAAGTTGTTCCAACAGCACCTCAAGGCAGACGGAGAGAAGGAAAAGCCCTCTGTGCACCCAAAACTCTCCAAGCATCCATTGCCTTAAATAAATTCTTCTGGGCTTCACAATCCAGGATTCTGGGTGTGTTACAATTGGATGGTAACTGCCACATGTGCCTGTACAGATCTAGGCTATCTTCCATTGCAAAACCCTTAGAGCAATCAACTAATTGATCTGATCTCACTCTTTATGCACCTCTGGAACAGCCTTATGGCCACCACAGTTCTCAGGTGAGAAAGGCAAGCAGCTCTCCAGGCTCCTCGCTTTCTGATGCCCTGTCACTGCAGAGCTTGGTGACTGTCTTACAGAGCCTGTCACCACCACACTGCCAGCTCTGAACTATGGCTCTCCAGGCTCATATTCCAAGAAATCCTGTACCGAAAAGGTCACCACCCATATATTAACAATCAGAACCAAAACGGTCACCTTAGGGCAAAGTTCAAGAGAATTGCTCACTACCTAAAGAAACTTGACATCCACAAGTCCATGGGCCCTGACAGGGCATCCACAAGTACTGAGAGAGCTGGTGGATGTCATAGCTGGGCCTCTCAGGATCAACTTTCAGAAGTCACAGGTATCAGGGGAAGTGCCCGAGGACTGGAAGACAGCAAATATCACTCCAGTCTTTAAAAAGGGCAGGAAAGAAGACCCAGGGAACTATCAGCCAGTCAGCCTCACCTCAATCCCTGGAAAGGTGATAGAGGCACCTCATTCTAGAGCTCACCTCTACTCACATAGAAGACAAGGTGATCAGGAGTAGTCAGCATGGGTTCACTAAAGGTAAATCACATTCGACCAACCTCATTGCCTTCTACAATGAGACAACTACCTGGATGGATGGAGGAAGATCAGTGGCTGTTGTCTACCTTGACTTCAGCAAGGCTTTTGACACTGTCTCTCATGAAATCCTCACAGGCAAACTCAAGAGGTGGGGGTTGGATGAGCAGACAGTGGGATGGATTGAGAACTGGCTGCGTGGCAGATCCCAGAGGGTCGTGACCAATGGTACAGTCTGGTTGGAGGCCTGGCACTAGTGGTGTCCCCCAGGGCTCTGTACTGGGCCCACTACTGTTCAGTTTGTTCTTCAATGACTTGGATGAGGGGGTAGATGCCTCCTCAGCAAGTTTGCTGATAATACAAAACTGGGAGGAGTGGTTGATACCTCAGAGGGTTGTGTGTCCCTTCAGAGGAACCTAGATAGGTTGGAGAGATGGGTGGAAAAAACTCTTCTGAATTTCAACATAATAAAGAGCAAACATGTACAAGACCAACCCCTGCTTGTAGCAGATGGCTTGCCAGAAAATAACCTGGCAACAGAAGATCCCTACCCATCACGTGCTCCTGCTAAGGCCCAGATACTTCGGGCCAACTGGGTAACATGTTCAACATGACTTTTTGTAGAAAACCTACAAGAGAAGAGAGTGGGTACAGAACTAAGGCTTCTTGAAACTAGAACCAACCTCAGCATGGAAGCACCCACACAGGCCATGAAGCTTGCAGAACACTAACAGTAATCAGCAACTGCTATGGCTCTTGTAATATTATGGTTTTGCATCCAATCTAATTATGATCCTCCACAGTGTATTGTTAGTGTTTGCTAATAAAGGTTGGTTTGGCAGCCCTTAAAATCTGTAATACTCCAAGCCTGAGGAAACTGGACTTTCAGCAAAGCCTCCCTTATTTTCTGTGTTCTCACAATATTTGTTCTGAATCATGAAAACAAAAGCATCTACATTTTCACTTAATTTTTTTTAAACAAAACAAGACAAAGTAAGATCTTCTAATGAAAAAAGAATCTCAGAAACCTGATGATATTTTCTGATGCCTTCTCAAACACAGCATGCCTTTATCTTTACACCAGCCAATTCTACCAACACACCGTAGGAGCAAATTACGTGCACAGCTGAGTATTCCTTTCAGTAGTATTTCCCAGTTCAGGTCTTTCCTGAACACACGCTGCAGTCTCTTCCTTTCTTTTGACAGAAACAGTGAACAGCAGAGTATGCAAGCAGATTTCTAAGCTAATTGAAAATAGGAACATAGAGCCTAACAATATTAATTCAAAAAAACAGTCAAGTTTAGCAACAGATCATTTGCATCTCCTTTATTTTGTTGTACAAGTTATTTGCTTGCATAGAAAAAAAACCAACACAGATGTCAGCTTGCTTTGTAAATGGCTGATACCCACCAAGGATGAAAACAAGTATCTCAAATGCTAATGAAGTACCAGCAATGTTTATTTGCCAAGCAAATTACCCAACTGGCAAGAAGGAGGAGAGGCAGTAAGAGCTGACTTGCTCTCCCACCTTCCCACATAAGCCTCGTATTTTTTTACTGTATTAAATAGTGCCACAGCACAGATCTGAGCACTGGAGACCAACACTGTTAACATATTAGAAGAGGTGTTTTTAAAGAGTAAATTCTCTAAGCAGCCACAAATACGTAGAATCCTTAGTTACTCCCAACCTTAACCTTGCAGATTTTTCACAGGAAGCAGACCCAAAGCATTCAAAGTGTGCTTGATACAAATGGAAAGAATTCAAAAGAAGAGGAGATGCGGTCCACAGCTCCAAAATGAGATGCTCCTTGGAGTGCATTGCTCCTGGGAAACACAAATCACTGTGGGTGAGCTATGCTGCTGGCCCTCTCAAATAGTAAATCACAACTGTGTTGTCCTCAGACACATTACCAATAAGAAAGACAGAAGAAACAGGGATGTGAGTTTAACTCTGCCCACAGCACTGGTCAGCCTTAAACTGCAAGCGACCGAATTCCCATGTCTATGTGTTAAGAAACTGATAAACAGGAAAGGACCCAGTGAAGGAAAGAAATGTCAGTGCAGAATTAGTATTACAGCAGAATGCACAAGAGATCTAAATCAGTCTGGCTATGGGAAAGAAGGACAAGAACTTATCTGGTCCCTCCTTGTGAGTACTGCCAGTACGCGGAAATATCAGTTATGAATGGTCCTTGGAGGAGAACAGTAGGAGAACCATGCCCAAATGTAAAAACATATCATTAAGGAACCAAAAAAGAGAGAGGGCAACTAACTAATGTTAATTTAACAGCCTAGAGTACGCAGGTCACAAGAGATATTTCTAAGGTCCATTTGGACTCTGGACTACATGAACCTATAGGAAAAGAGATACAGCTTACTACCTAACCACCTAGCAGTGCTGGCAAAGATCCCTTCTTCCTTGGGTCTGTCCAAGTGCCTCTGTTGCTCACTCTCTGAAACAAGTCACAGAATACCAGACTTCTTTTGCTACTACGCATTCGTTTTCAAGTTACCAAGGCCTTCCACAGCTACAGCTGCCTGTTACTTACCTAGATCCAGAACTGACTGATCAGATGTAAGAACAAAGCCCTCTGAGATGCACTGTGCTGGGGTCAAGGCGTTACCCCAGATGAACGCGGGGCTTCTTGAGTTTGGTTTTTATTTTGAAATAGTAAAGCCATTTCACATAGCTAACAACAGACAGAGGCAGACAATTCATGTGGCAATATGAAGTGATCTTCCTAGGGAGTTTAGCTTTGATCATCCTGGCTGATTTCATTCAGAGCATGACTTGGTAACAGGGCCAGAACCAGGAGCTGCAGAGCTACGGGCCGGCACTGGGGAGTGAGCAGGGAAGGGGATCTGCGGGCTGGCACATTTCATTTCCCATTTATAGCTTGACCCCCTCAGAGACTGCTAACCAGAAACAAACATAAAGAGCTGTTTGGAGCAATGAGATACCAGATGTAGCATCATTACTACTGTATTCTACTTTCCAAAAGGCAGTTTTTTAAACTGAGGCTCAGGGGAGACCTCATTGCTCTCTGCAACTCCCTGAAAGGGGGTTGGGGCCGGGGGGGCCCGGTCTCTGCTCCCAAGTGACGAGCAATAGGACAAGAGGGAATGGCCTCAATTGCACCAGGGGAAGTTCAGGCTGGACATTAGGAAATTTTTTTTACAGAAAGGGTGGTCAGGCACTGGCCCAGGCTGCCCAGGGAAGTGGTGGAGTCACCATCCCTGGAGGTGTTCAAAGAACATCTGGATGTGGCCCTCGGGGACATGGTTTAGTGGTGGACTTGGCAGTCCTGGGTTGATGGTTGGGCTCGATGATCTTGAAGGTCTTTTCTAACCAGAGTGATTCTATGATCTACTAGCTTTGACATAAACTAGATACTTCTGTGGGTTTTTTTCTTTTTTAACATTGGTGTCAAGCAAGCTATAGATATCTATCCAATATAACAAATAAAAGTCCTTCTCTCTGCTGTCCTTTCTTCTCAGGACAATTCCTTACAGCTACTAGCAAATCACATCTTTTGAGTTCTGGCCTGACTCCAAACAACCAAAGCTGATCAGTAACATGGGCCACCAGAGCTGGCAGTGGCACTGGTTGCCCTGTTTGACAGCCATACACATCTCCTGGCACCAGGCACCCAGGGGGCTGAGCTTCAGCCAACGCACCAACTCCTCCTTCCCCTGAACTGCAGATGGGCCTTTTGTCCTTCTGGGGCACAGAGGAGTCTTTTTTCAAGGCCCTGGAAGAGCAAAGCAGAGCGGGGGCAGCGAGGTCCCGACAGCAAGGTTACCCCAAGCACAGCCCCAGGAAGGGCAGGAGGCCCAGGGAATGCACCCACGGAAAGCCCAGGCACAGAGCTGGTGGCAGCCCGGGCTGCTTTCTCAGTCAGAAACCACATGCTGACTGAGCACAGCATTGATGACATTTACTACAGTAACAGGATCATAAATCTACAATCCTTTTTCTCTCACCAAACTACACCCTTGTACAGTACATTAAACTATCTCTTAATAAACTGTACGACTTCCCCTCTTACTTATCTCCCGAGCACATCAAATAAACATCTACAAATGGAAATCATTTATAAGACAAAGCACATTATTTTTCTCTGAGAGGAAAAGATAACAATATACTCTGCCATAAATTTTATTCTTACAAGGCTGCCCCCTTCCCCCCCAATTTTTCTTTCCTGCAGCATCGTTACCGTGTCATCTAAATGAATTTGCCTACCCCTGAGCAGTCAGTATTCACTGTTCACTGCTGGTTTCCATTCTGACATGTTGTTACAGAAGATACTCTGTAATTTTTTTTTCTCAGTCTGCATCAGGCTATCCTTGAAGAGGTCAGAGCATCCCAAGGGAAAACCAGTGTCACTTGAGAAGCACAACAATAGTTGATTACATAGGCAAAGAAACAATGTTAGAAGTCATTCTTCATGGACATTCAAACCCTTCAGCCCTTGTTTTTTTCCTTTTTATTGCCCAGGGTATTGTCATCTCCAGTACATCCTTGCAATAAATAGAGAGGCTTAAAAACTAACTGGTGTTTTGTTAAGAGGAATATGACTGTACAAAACCCACTCCATTATGGGAAGTTAAGAGCTGACTGCAGGGACTAGGCAGAGCCCCACTCCATATATTAAGCATTAGCTTTGTTCCAACCCTTCTTGTTTAGCTTTCAAAACAAACTATATTTTGAAATCTTGCTTTAACCCCAGGAGTATTTCTTCTTCTCAGTGGTCCAAAACTCAGTAAAATCTGACTAGTACAACTGTTGTTACCGTTTTCCTTCTTTGGTGTGTGGTGCCCTATGGTCTTTATTTGCCAGACACATTTCTCTGTAGGTATCTTTGGTGGCCAGCAGCCAAGCTGGTTTGTTCCTGTCCCACTTTAGCTTCCAGTCCAGGCACTGCAGAGATTGTCTGCACGTGCAGAGAGAGGAAGGAGCTGCTTTCCTACAGAATCAGTCAGGTTGGGCAACCCATTTACTGCTGCACCAGCTGCAGTACTGGGACCTGGCAGCAGCTTGGACAACAACTGTTGAGAAGAAACAATTTCCTCTGTAACACACAGATTTAGCAGAAGGAGCCAGGAACAGAACATTTTCTTAGGCTAATGGCTTTGCCTCTTATCTCTATGCTGAAGGCACAAAGACTATTTGGTTGTGTCACTCCTAGTTTTGCTGCTGTTCACCTGAATGCCAGTACTTTGAATTTCCTTATTACATTCACTCACATAGACATTATGGAGCTCTCTTGCCTTAGTTTTAAGCTAACATCTTCACTGTTCCTGGTTATGGCCAAATCAGTGGGATCTCGGGGATTAAAGACCCACTAGGTCTGAGGGAGTGGCAAGCAGGAGGGAGTCTCTGCAGAGAACACCACTGAGCTGCCCTGAGGTTTGTATGTCCCTGGCTGGAAGTCATTTGCAGGGATCCAGCAGCAGGCCCCTGATTGCTCCTGGCCTCTCCATGGGCTCCCACCACAGCTGTCAACCGTGGACCTCTTGGTCAAAACTGCCTCTAACGCTCTGCTGCGCTCCAACTCATCTTCTCACATCACTGCCTGTTCTGATTAATGACAGCATTCACAATCCACACGTAGCTCCTGGCCTCTGTTTTTAATGGAAATGTAATGCTGATAACTGTTTTAATGCAAGTGCAAATTAAACCAAACCACAATATTCAAACTGAGCATTTAACTCCCCCCAAACAATTCAGCTGTGTGCCTTCAACGAGGACTTAATGACAGCATTTCCAGTTCAGATCACAAGTGAGCAACTGGATAGTGGTAGCTGCAAATAAAAAATGTGTTTCAGTTTAACCACTCATAAACCCTGTTGCTGGTGACAGATACCTGTCATGTTCCAAAAGGAGCTAAATTTTATTCCATCTAAGATAAATCAACACATTGACTCCCAAACGTTTAGCAATCATGGAAGGCGCTCATGCCTCCACCTTGGGAAGACATGTATAAAGACTGCACTTAGAACACCACAGTCAACTTGATTTTCAGACAAGAGAGTGATGGGATGTGACAAATAAAATGCCAAAAATGCTGAAGCAGACTTTCCAGTGCACTGGATGCAATACTTGAAAAAAAATTCAAAGAAATATTGAATAATGAAAGCGTCTCGGTAGTTGGGTAGTAGTTGTAATGTGCCATGAAAAGCTATTTACCTAATAGACATTTGGGGATTTGGAGAGAAAATTGATCCCACAGCCAGAAGCCTGGCAGAAAAGCTCTCCATCAGCTCTGCAAAGCTAAAAGAACTTGCTTAGACTTGGAACCGACCTGCAGAGCACGATGAGGAATGAGAGGAGCGTGATCGACATTTACGCAAATAAATTTCCGCGACCCCATCTGACTGAATGGCATATGGAGGGAGCAATAATACAGTTTGTTACTGAGAATTGCATCACCTGAGAAGTCTGTTAGAGTCAACTGAAGGAAGGAGTGACCCTGAATATGTTCATTTTGATGATGAACAGAATCACTGCTACAACGTTACACCATAAAACCTGCACATGCGCAATTAAGGCTGAAGCAGGCAGACCCAAATGACTCCCACGCCATCTCTTAGGAAGAAGGAAAAGAAAGACACAGTACAGGAAGGAGGGAGATTCGGTGGTGGCAGCACCCTGAGCCTGTTGGAGCAGCCAACTGGAGGGAATTCCACCGGGCCTGGCAATTGCTATTGTCCAGAACAGACAAAGTAGTATTTCCTGTTTCTATGGGGGAAGTCTGGATTTTTAACCTCCACGCAGATGCACAACAAATTGATTCAAATTCTAACCTAGATGACACACAAATCAACCAAAAGCACTCACACCGAGTCATTTTTCAAGCCAAGGAATAGCTCAATTTGGCATCCCATCAGGTGGTTTTACTGACCATGAAGAGGTGTTCTCCAGCCACTGCCATGTGTCAGAGGGGCAGGTCCATCAGCATGAACAGTTGCAGAATCAAAACTGTGGAGTTTGCTTTGTTGGGGTTCTCTTTGTCTGGTTTTGTTTTAAATGTAGGGGCAGCCAAACAATCAAAATAAAAAAACCCAGAAAGATCCCAGCCTCCGTGGTAATTCTGGTCAGTCTAAACCCAAGATGTTTGAGGTGGGAGGGGAAGGAGGGAGCTTCCTTTTGAATCTCAAAGAAAGAACATTTCATTCTGGCAGCTGAAGGTTTGCTTTGGTATCTGGTATCTTTGGTTTTGTTTTCTTTAGTGCAAGGGCAAAAGGAACAAGCCAAGTTAGTGTAAAGTTCCTTCAATTCTATATGAAAAGTTCCTTTGGGGTTTTTTTTTTGTTTTTTTTTGGACACAGCAGTTGTCAAATTCTACCCACACATTAAAAAAAATACATTAATCACTAGAAAAATCACATATTTCTCCCTGTCACTCTGAATCTCACCATGTCTGTAATAGCAGCGCTTGCAAAGAGATATTTGCTACTCAATGCTCCCAAATGCTTTATGCAGCTCTGGATCTTCTGCTTCGGTAAAAACACTCACAGTGTCATCCAACAGGAATAATTTATCCTGCCTGTTTCAAAATCTTCTGTCTTATTTGCTGTGGAATTAATTGTTTTGTTCAATTGAAGCTGCTGAATCAGACAGACAGACCACGGGTTAAAGAATTTCCTGTGTCAGCAATTGCTATAGTGCCTACCAAAACGCTCCACAAGAAACCGGAGAAGATTTGGCTTCATGCTCAGCTGCACAGCAAGCAAAACCAAAGCACCACCACTGAGAGCAGCTTCTCCAAGGAAGACTCAGTCCAACTCCAAGCAATTCCACCAGCGACTGAACAAACGAAGCCTCCTTTCTCTGCAGATGCCTTCCTTTTGTGTTGCTTTAACCGAGTTAAACCAAAAATGCAGTACTAAACATACAAAAATGCTCTTCTCCCATTAAGTGCTTCAGCAGCCACAGGCTGGCACGCAGATGTGGTTATCCATGCTCCTGTCCCACAGGATAAAGCAAGCTTACTGTGGGAATTACCTGAATGCAATCGAGACATACCAGGGCTTTCCAAGTCAATATTATAAGCCAGAAACCTACAACAGCTGTGATCTTCAGCTTGTAGATGAGCAATACACCAGCCAGCTGCTCTTGTTCCTAATTGAGACTTTTCATTAAGGAAAAAAATCAAAGTATCTTCCTCACTTGTGCCCCTCTGTCTGGCTGGCCAGGTGCCCCTTGCTCATTGTGAGCTGCTTCCACAAGTGCCAGGAGATAAAACCTCACCCTTCTTTAAAGACTTTTCAGTACTGAATTGTAACTTACTGTAAACAGACTACAGCAAAGGGCATCAAGCATCTCCTAAGCACATGGTCTGCCTATTTAAAATTTGTTTTCATGCAGCCTGCTCTCCCTATCCCCAAGTATGTTCATCACCTAAAACTTCCCCCTTTGACTTGTGACAGAAATTTTTTTTAAAAATTAGGTTTTTTGTTTTCCAAACATGAAGACAGAGGCAGTGCACATCTTTCTTTCTCTGCCCCTACGTATTCTACACAAACTAAGTGCTCAGCAGCATCCTTCTCATCCGTCAGACACCTACCTCCAAGAGAAGTTATAGAAGTGAGCATGGGCAACACCTGTTTATATTCAGGAAAGCAAAAAGACACAGCTTTTCCAAATTCAGCAAGCATGTCATGCCATAACCACCCTTTGGTACAGGCCATCAGCTGGCACTGGCCACTGCCCACGGGGAGTTCAACCCTTTGCGCGTTTGTCTGTAGGCACAGGCAGACCTATGGTCTCTCCTTACAGACCCAAGGCCACTCTAAGCCATCCATACTGGGGTTTTTTAATCAAGCTATGGCAGAGGAGTCAGACTTTGAACAGACACCTTTAAAGTATTTATTACAAACCAAAGCTTAAGCTTGCTAATACGGTGCCACGGATTAACTTGGACACATGGAACGGGGCCACAGTAAGGAGCAAAAAACCCATCTCTACAGCTTTCAAGCCACACATCGTTTTCGCAACCTTATTTTGGTTCAAGTGCACAGGTACTCACCTTGTAAAAGGCAAATTATATACTGAGAGCAATTACCTAAGGACTTGCATAGCACCAGGGCAACATGACCAGAGCTTAGTGCCTGTCAATGCCTGCAAATAAGAAGCTGTCACCTTCTCTGTCCTGTTAGCAAATGCACCCATGTCCAATAAACAGTTATTTTATCCACTGGAAAACTCCTAGACAGTAAAAAACATTAAAACTAAGCTTATGATTTCAAGCACACGCTCTCTGTGAAGTTAGAAATTCTGTATATACTTAATGTATTTTACACATTGAACAAGCAACTCGCAGCCAATTGCTCACTGTCTATTCAGAGCTTAAAATTCAGTGTCCAGCTGTGGCAGTTGATCACATTTTCCATTAAGATAGAAGGCTGGTTGTTTCTATTCACCAAACAGTTCATTTCCATCCTAAGTAGAAGGGAAAATGGAGGTTTGCCAGAAGCATGAATTTTGCCGTAGTGTAAAGCAGTGACCAGCAGGTGGTTCTGGGGCACAAATGCTCTAGATTTACACATTCATCTTGGAGCAAATCTGAGTCCTGGCTATGGCAGCTACAATTATTTCGCTTTATCTTGTTATTGCTAGAAACTTTGTGACATACCCATTCACTTCCAGCAGAAATTTACCATACGTGCTTTGATGTACTACTACTGCTCCTACTGACTTAGTTTTATTTTAGTACATTTTCATCCCCTGGGAGTTTGCATTTATTATGGTCCCTCTTGAAAATACAAAACAAAAAATCCATCCCAGCAGCATGAAACTTTTCTTGTTTGTTTAACTTTTCCAGCTGAGTAGAGTTTGTCCTCTATTTCTTTATTTCTTCCTGCTTTTTTCCTTCTCGAACTCTTTCCAAGGAGGCTGCAGATTTTTTGTTGCTCTGTTCAACAGATCTAGCTGAGCAGTCAGCTTCTGCCTACTTTCAAGCTTCCCCTCCTTACAGCAAGGTCCTGTAGCTGGCCCAGAGCTAGGTCAGACACGTGAATCCCACCAGCTCCTGAGGCTTCTTTGCACAGTCAGGTTGCATCCAGGTCAAATAAATGCTGTGTCCCAGTGGCATTTCTCCAATGGCAATTAATAGTGACTATCTAAGAGAATATCAGACTCATTTACTAATTGCAGAGGGAAGCTTTCTGCTGTATTTTCAAGATTCCTAAAATCATCAGTTTAGAAAAATCCTCAAGTAGGATCCTGTAGCTGGGCCATCATATTACAGGGATCTTAAAGGCCTGGATACACATTTTTCCATGACTCCCGATGCCTTTTTTGAGCCTGCTCACATTTCAGACACACTGGAGCAGCGGGTGTCATAGGGTGATGAGGTGATACAAAAAAGTTTTCCTTGCATGATTGTGCAACCAAGGAATCACACACGGTAACACCTAGTTCTCCTGCTAGGAAAAGCAGCTCAGAGCTTTTCCTGCCATTTATTACCTCACAGACCTAAAGGACTATTTGCTTCTCTAAGGATGCCATTAAAGAGTTCACTAAAGCCACTATTCAAATGTGACACATTGACAATCACCCCCTGGCTCAGCCCCGTGCCTTGCTGAGGAGGTCACCCAGACTGCACCTCCTGTCTTCCCAGCCAGCAGGTAGGGCATGGATATTCAACTTTTCCTTTTCAGGCAGGACACTGCAGCCTATGCAGATGCCAGGGTATTTGTTGTCTTATTTTCCTTTTATAAACCTGTGCTTTCTTTAGGGCTCCACTGCAAACAACCCACCTTGTTACTCCCGGCTCCTTTGCTCTTGCTGCAAGAATCCCCGCAATTCTCTACCTTCCAGCAAGTTTCTGCTGCATCTGTTGTTGCAGTACTTTCAGATGTCCAAAGCACGCAGGTTTCAGTCTGCTGCTACAGTTTTTAAGACTTCAAGCATCAGCATAAGAATCTGCATACTCAGTCTTGGTCTGGTTGCGTGGCTGCTCTAATCAGAATAAAACCTTACTTCCCAAGGCACTTCTTCATTGTTCTCTACCTGAAGTTAATCAAATTCCACCCTATTCCTGTATGAGAAAGCTGAGTTTCAATTATTTCCTCCACAGAAGATGAATTCCCTCAAACTGCTCATTTGTCAAAACCATTCATTCCTCAAGTTCCCTACAGACTTCTAACTTTAAATGGCATTTTGGCTTAAAAGGAGCCACAGAACTCCAGGAGAATGCAGAGGCACTGCTAAGCATGTCATTTGCCTCCTGGTTAACTTACCTTGTTTTATTTATGAAAGTAGACTTAAATGAAAGCATAGCATGTTTGGGCTTTACACAGCATCAACTCCCCGTGTAATGCACATTGGTCAAACTAAACGTACATTGCAACTTTCCGTGGCTAAAAGGAAGGTGCTTTTACCCACCCATCTACTCCCCAGCAACTTAAAGTACCTGAAATCACAGAATCACAAAATATCAGGAGTTGGAAGGGACCTCGGAAGCTCACCCAGTCCAACCCCCCTGCCAGAGCAGGACCACCCAGAGCAGGGCACACAGGGATGCATCCAGGTGGGGTTTGAATGTCTCCAGAGAAGGAGACTCCACAGCCTCTCTGGGCAGCCTGGCCCAGGGCTCTGGCACTCTGACAGTGACAAAGTTCTTCCTTATGTTCACCCAGAACCTCCTGTGTNAGATGTTCCACTCCCTTCATCATCTCTGTGGCTCTGCGCTGGACTCTCTCAAGCAGTTCCCTGTCCTTCTTGAACTGTGGGGCCCAGAACTGGACACAGGACTCCAGATGTGGCCTCACCAAGGCAGAATAGAGGGGGAGGAGAACCTCTCTTGACCTACTGACCACAGCCCTTCTAATACACCCCAGGATGCCATTGGTCTTCTTGGCCACCAGGGCACATTGCTGGCTGAAATGCACAACTCTCAGCAGCCTGCTCACTCTTTTTCAGACATTTTCCACTAGGGCAATGGCAGAGGGATGCAGAGCCTGGAGCTGCTCCCGCTGTTTCAGCCTCTCATCCCTTTTCCTTAGGGTAGTGCTTGGATCGAGGAGCTCTGCCAGGATACACCGAGGAACATTACACGTAGTGGAATCAGAAAGGAAAGGAAAAGCTATCTGCTGCTATGCCACAAAGTCCTATCACTGAATATACTTTGGCAACGTGGCTCTTTGCACCGCAGCCTCCTCGCCGATACTTTGAGCATTCATTTTGACAGCAATTCTAAAGACCACGCAGGCAATGGCTCACTCCAGCACACTCTGCCCCCAACAATAACAACGCACCTCTGGCTTTGCTGGGAGAGTATTTACCACACAAACCTTGGACAATGCATCATGGCTTCAAAGAAAGTAATTCCCAGTTCCCACTCTGCTGGTAATGATGGGCAGGTCACACCAGGGCAGCGCGCTCACACTCCAACCCAACTCCTCTGTGCCGCCAGCAGCCCACTCCATTTTCTCTAACAACAGGGGGTTAGCAGAGAAGCTTGTAAATCAAAAACTAATCATGAAATGGAGCCAGCATTTAGAACAACATTAAATAGCAGGCATTCTTCCCCACTGCACCAGGACTGAGCTCCCGGTGCCCTTTCACCTGGCAATCCCATCACACTGCTGGCTAAGTACTCGCGCTTCTGGGAGATGTTTGGTCACTGCCCTGAGCAGCACAGGCAGCAACTTCAAAGTTATTATTCTCACAACCACAACTTCAAATGATATTTAAACACTTTCTACAGAGAACATTCTCAATCTTCTCTCCTTTCAACACTCCCAGGCTCCTACTAGAGAAAGAAAAATATTTCATACTGGATCCAATTAAGATGCAATCAATTCTAACTGGATGTGTTCTGAGTAGGCATAAATATTTCTCATAAAGGAAGTTAGCAAATTTGATTGATATAGATTAATACAGAGAAAGTGAATTATATTATGAACAGCTGGAAATTAACTTTGTCCTTGCAAACATGAGATATCAAAGGTCTCTTGGACTTCAAGCACAAACAAATCGAAAAGGAAGAGGAGTTTTTCAAACAGGGCACCAAGATCCACTTAGCACAGCAGGAATTTAAACACTGGTGTGCTAGCAGCTTGCTGCATCTCTATCCTAACAGCCTGTCAACTTCATGTTTCAAAATACAGCTCTTTATTTCAGCTGGAAAATGTCCTATTCTGTATTCAAGCCTTTGTTTCACATTTCAGTCCGAGTCCTCCTCCTGGTTTGTTTCTCCCATTATTGTTATTTTAACTTAACCTCAGTTGTGCTCCACACCTTGTTCTTTGCCAGCATGAGTCCCTCCCCACACTGCTCCCGAAGTTCTCTTCCGTCCTATTCTGGCTGTTCACAGTTGTTGCTCACCTGGCCAGTGAGTGAGACCACAACAGGGACTTTGCTAACCCAATTCAGGAGCTTTTACTTCTCTCCAGCTGGAAGCCAACCAAAGGAATATCACAAGAGACAGACCAGTTTGTGGCCATTAACCAGTACAATTTGGTACGTGTTGTACACCCACACACCACGTGTCCTTGTCCCTTCCCCAGTGACTGGGGAGATCCCCTTTAAATACCCACAGAAGATGCACCCTCAAACCTCACCTCCTTCAGCACAGCACGACATGCTACACCGTGGGAGGATGAGTACACGATCCCTCAAAGCAGTAGCCATGACCTACTGAGGCTCTGAGGGAGGCACAAGACTTGATAAAGGGCTGAGCCAACACCTACACTGCAAACACTTGGAAAGGAGCACTGTCCCACTGACCAGAGTCAGGCAGGCTCCAGCAGAAACGTGCTCCAGCAATCACCACCCCTCACTTTGCTGTTTCTCAACAGGTTTTAGCACAGCTGGGAATCCAATTCCATGGGAAATAAACTGTATGGAAGACTTCTGAAGAAGCTGATCAACAAAGGATCACAAAGACATCAAAGCACTAGAAGGTGAGGCATTTGGGAGACTCCTCTTCTTGCAGAGATGAAAATCTACAACCACTTTCAAAAAACCCCTAAACCTCTGTCACTCGGGCTGATGCCATCCCAGTGAGGAACTCTGTCACTTCCAAAGTAACAAAAGGGAGAAGAGTCTTCTGCAGGGGATACAGTTAAAGCACACACCAACACAGACACACGCGGGTTGGGGTGGGGAGCTCTGCTTTCATACACACTCAGGCATCAGACCTTGGAATTGCCTTCAGATTCCATGAAAGCAGCAGTCCAGCGTTTACCAGGAGCCAAACAAAATAGTAGAAACCATTAGGAAACAGAAAAAAAACCCCTCAAACATTTTGCCATTGTGTACTCCTCACTGGCCCTTCACACGCAACACTGTTTGCCATTCTATCCAACCTATGGATTGTACTGCACCTCCCCCTGGGCAGAACTGGGATTACCCACTCCTGGAGCTGATGGGACACCCTGGCATCACACACTGTGGTTCTTTGGTTTTCTCTCTCTCATCAGCTGTAACATCTCTGCAGATGTTTAGTTGCCATTGGTAGTTTACATCAATAATTGAGCCGAAGCAAAGCCTCACCACAGGGGAATGACAACAGTCACAGCTACATTTTCATCCTGCTCACTGGGCAGCCTCAGCACCCTTTCCACCCAGTTACACCTGCAGTTAAAGTGAGCAGAGATGCATCTCACTTGGATTTATTCAAGCAGCAGCAATCGGGACCTCTGTACCAGAACAGGCTGCCCTAGGCCGCTTCTGTAGTCAGTGGGGACCTCATTCATGTGGGCAGTGGTGTCCATGGCACACGACATCTATTTAGGTTGGAGATTAGGAAGAAGTTCTTCACTGGGAGGGTGGTTGGGCACTGGAATGGGCTGCCCAGGGAGGTGGTGGAGTCACCGTCCCTGGGGGTGTTCAAAAAACGGGTTGATGAGGCACTTGAGGCCATGATCTGATGGTCTGATGGTTAGGGATATGATGGGATAAAGGTTGGACTTGATGACCCTGGAGGTCCCTTCCAACCATAATGATTCTATGATTCTATTTCCCTTTCCCATACCTTCGGCATGTCATCATCTCTCTGTACTTACAGACCTCCATCATGTCATCATCTCTGTACTTTCAGAATCTGAAGATTCTCAGTAGACGTTGCTATTGATTTTTCCCCACGTTTCTAACAATGTCCATTAGACCTTTCTAATTCAGCTGCATCTTCCAGTGACAAGGGATGACCAGAAAGGACAGGGCTGTCACACCTGGTTGGTTAGCTGCCTGCTTTCTTTGGTTTTGCCTCCCTTTTGGTGTTTTTTACTCGTGTTTTTACCCCACTTGAGAGGACACAGCACAACACTTCAAACTATCTGTGAAGCCGATGCTAAGGTTTTCCTATCTTAGTCAGGATTCTGTTCACAAATGGGTGTTAAAAGGGCAAATTTAAGTTACTTAAAAATACAGTGTAAGATGCTTTACACTGACTGCCACAAAACTTAGCTGTCAAACATCTTTATACAACCATAATGTTAAAATTTACTTCGCCTTAATCTTTAAATAGAAATGTAGTCATGTGGGGAAGTATCTGCTCTGGCAGAAGGCACCAACCACACATCTCAGCTCTTGCCCAGAAAGGGAGCGATTGGAAATTTGAAGAAACTTGTCCCTTTTTGGCTACATGTGGGCCTTAACATACCACCGTGCTTTTGCTGGTGAGGTAAAACACATTTGAGCTAAGTTAGCTTTGACTCATGAACTCGTGCTGACACACAACATCAGCAAGCCTTTAACCACCTCTGGTAGCAAAGCAAGCACAGACTTCCCTTGGGTACCTGCAAGATGTATTTTCCATTTAATTTTAAGAGGTTACACGGGCATGTAACCCTTTACCTCAACACCCTCAAGGGAGCAATCAGCTAAAAGAAACCAAAACCAACTTGATCAGGCAAAGCAGATAAGGAAAAACACTCCAGCAAATGGAAGCCATTGAACACTAACGGAGATACCAGAGGGTCAGGACGATGGAGCCAAGCTTTTTACAGTGACGACCAATGATAGGACAAGGGGCAATGGATGCAAACTGGAGCACAGGAGGTTCCATGTGAATATCAGGACACACTTTTTCACTGTGCGAGTGCCAGAGCACTGGAACAGGCTGCCCAGAGAGGTTGTGGAGTCTCCTTGGCTGGAGACATTCAAACCCCGCCTGGATGCATTCCTGTGTGATGGACTCTGGGGGACCCTGCTCTGGCAGGGGGGTTGGACTGGATGATCCTTCGAGGTCCCTTCCAACCCTAGCATTCTGTGATTCTGTGATTTTGTGAATATATATTAAATATATAACCAATATTCATCAAAAGAAGGTGATTTAGTCACAAGATGCTGATGGAACACTTATTACTGACATTGTACCAGAGGACAACATCGAGTGAGTGTAGACATTCTTGTGCCTCTGGTCACAGCGTGCGGGTATGAAGGTATTTCAGAAGAGCTAGCTGAGTGCTCATGTCCCCATTCTTCTGAAACACAGGGAGGGCAAACATTGTGACATTCTTTAACCCAGCAAATACACATGGCAGTTGGATTCTGATCCCAGGGAAAACAACGCAAGCACACACGCGAGACTCTACAGAATGTAATATAATTATGTCTATTAGCATGGGCCTATAGAAAACACTAATAACCAACTTGGTATTATTTTTAACTAAATTACAAGCCTGGACAACAAGGTGTGACTTCTTAAGTTTCAACAACCACGGCCCCATACCATTTAAGCTGATTATGAAGCTATGAAAATACACTGGATGAAAGTTAAATGAATTAAGAGCTAGTTAGCTGAGAGGTCTCAAATGCAACCAGGAGCAAACTAGGAGGAAATCATTGCACTAGCCATGTGGAAACACATGGGTCCAGGTCTGGAAATGTTTTGGAAATGCCAAAGTTGGCCACCACTAAGGTGCTGCAGGTACCTCTTTCCCTTTGAGATGGAAACAGCTGCAGACTTCAAGCATACTCAGGGCAAGTGTCACACCATGCCTGTTTTTCCTCCAGGATCTGCCTGCAGTGGCTGCTGGGGACAGGACATTGTCTCCAAGGGCTGGTGCAGTCTGTCACTGTGGAACCAAAGGGATAATGAGGATGCCAGCAGGGTTCTGTTCCTGCTCTATTTGGTATTAGCACAGCCAAGAGGGAACACTGGGTTCATAGTCCTGCGGTCCATAACTCACCAAACTAAATTAATGCGGGTCCTTCAAAAGGAGCCAGAGACAAGACCAGGTCAATGACCAAGTCAGAGAACCTCTGGTATGGTTGAGAAAACCCTGTCTTTCGATTTCATCAAGCAGAGACTGAGGACGACCTGATCAGGCTTGTGCTGCCATAAGGCACCAGGCCAGAAACTGCTCTCCCTATGGAGAACAACAGCCCGGCAAGACTGGATTCTCACCATGGGGACAAGGAAAGTGCATTTTCTTTTAGAAGTGGAATACTTAACTTTCCAAGCAGTTTATCAGCAATGTGAATGGATTGTTCATTGCCAGAAACGTTGTTAGATGACAATTGTAAGAAGAAAGCCCACCCTGTGTGAGGTTATCCATGTACCCCGAGAGACAAGAAGGTTCCAGCAACTTTATAATCTATTCAGCACTTCCCAATTTTCCAGTTCTCAGCTGCATCCTTGCACTCATCTAACAGAAAGGTTTATATTTTGACTTGAGCTGGAAGAGCATTCTCCTTAGCTAATACCCCGATGTCTTTGATGGGATGAAGCAGGACAGGGGGAGAGGCTTACCTCGACTCAGCTTTTCCTTCCTTCTACTTTTCCATAGGTTTAACCTAACAGACAGCAGTCACGTGCAAAAAACTGGACCGGCATCTGGAACTCACAAAATACATGGAGCTATTCCATGATCGTCACAGTGCTCATCCTGCTTAAATGCTTATTAGAGCTCACAGAAATGGTACAAAGAGTTTCAAGGCTATGCCCAGCTGTGGAATGAAAAGGGCAGTGTAAATCAGTACTGAAGTGAGAGTCAATGTGTGTTTTCAATGTCATGTTTACAATTCCAGCACAGACACGATATGAGACACTTAGCAAGGCAGAAGACAAAAGAATTACTAGCAGCTAAAAGTAATATATGAAACAACAGCCTGGACTGCTCCAATTTCTGCTTAAACTGGCTGAATGGAGTGTATTCTGTACCAGGCGATCAACAGATCTTTTGAACACTACTTGCAGGCCACAGAAACAGCTCTCCTGTCTTTCCTTCGACAAGTGGATAATTCTTCCATAAATAAACAAAAAAAAAAAAGGATGGGGCCCTTGGTTGTATGAAATTAAGCCATGAAATACATTTTACCTCGAATGAGTGGGTTCCCACTTCTAATTTACACATTTTACCACAGTCCCAGGACCCAAACCCTTCCCAGGACCCAAACCCTTCCCAGCTCAGCCCAAGCCTGGGGCAGATCCTCCCGCAGTGCCAGGGGAAGCAGAGCCACTACCAGCCATCAGCTCAGGCAGGATCAACCTGGCAGTTTTACAGTGATCTTTTCCAGACTGTTTCACTCTTCTGATCTAGAACTAGCACACAAGTATCTTTTAATTTGGTATCTTTCCATCAGACACCTGCCAGGCGTGTTTGCAGATATACATCTAACCAAGCTGATAACTCACAGACCTTGCCACAGCTCATAGGGCAATAAAACAAACCCAAGGCAGCACATTGTTCAAATTAAAGTATCCGCTTTTGGTTTCCTTAAAGAAACACCATATTTCAATGGTGAAAGCCCCCGAACTTCCAACACACTGCCAGCTGGACAAAACTGACCTTGAAAAAAAAACAAACCAGCTACCACTTCCCATCCATCTACAGAATAAAGGACTGAAAGAAAATATCTTATTAAATTCAAAAATAATGAGGCATCAATATTTGGTTGTTTCAGCTCTATCAAACTGAATTAACAGTTCAGGGGTAGACAGTTAATTTTATCCTCAGTCTCCTCCAGCATTTGTCTTTTTTCAACACAACTGAAGTATCAAACAACCTACAGCCTCATAACCACCCAAACCCTTGTCTCTTTACAAATAGTTTAAATTTACTAACTTAAGCTCTACTTACCCTTGCTAAACTGACAGTACAACGTGTCAGCTGCATTTTCTGAAGTCAACTCCAGAGAGGTATCAACTGCACCCAAATACGAGAAGGGTGAGGGTCAGGAGGATGGAGCCAGGCTCTGCTCAGGGATGGCCAGGGACAGGACAAGGGGGAACGGGTGCAAGGTGGAACACAGGAGGTTCTGGGTGAACATCAGGAAGAACTTTGTCACTGTCAGAGTGACAGAGCCCTGGGCCAGGCTGCCCAGAGAGGCTGTGGAGTCTCCTTCTCTGGAGACATTCAAACCCCGCCTGGGTGCATCCCTGTGTGCCCTGCTCTGGGTGGTCCTGCTCTGGCAGGGGGGTTGGACTGGGGGAGCTTCCGAGGTCCCTTCCAACCCCTGACATCCTGTGATTCTGTGACTTGGGTCATTTGAAGCACAAACACAGCCTGAGCCAAGGAATCACCCAGAGCATTCGCTGCAGCAGCTCACACACTGAGGGGTAAGAGCTGCTTCTCATGGTCAGGTCTGTATGGTCACCTGCAAGCTTGAGTCCCTCCTGTGGCAGGAGGGACTATAACAGATTCAGCTGATTAACATGACATAATTCTAATTGTACCTAATGCTAAAGCTATTTAAAACCCCCAGGTGATACAGAGGAACTGTTCATAAAGATCCCGGATTTCAAGGCAGCGTGGCAGCTGTAAAACCCACAGAAAGTTTCTTTAATCTTATTATCTCACACTGGAAGAGCCACATAGAGTTCATAGAGTTTGAACAAGCACTGTAAAACACAAACAGGCAAAACCACATGCAATGCTATCAACACCCAGTTCTATCATCGATTTCCTCTCTAGCCTCCACATTGACTGAGCGAGGTCCAATAAAGCAAATATATTTTGAATTAACTATGAAAACCATGTCCTGATAATACACCTCCCGTGCTGGCATTTACTGGTGCTCAGGAGCTGTTTGTAATCTTGTATTCTAACCACTATCAATTATCATAAAAAGGTTGAAGCCTTCACCTACTGTTTGATAAATTATGCATGAGAGAGCTTTCAACAACAGGCAAGAAATTGCATTTCCAGATCCTTAACACTTGATGTCTAACAAGCAGTAGGGACCTGAACAAAGCGTGTTCACCAGTTGCAAGGTCCAGTCAAAGAAAGGGGCTCTTTAAGTGCCTTTAGCAGAGCTTGCCCTTGTCCTAAAGGCAGCTGAAAAACCTACGGTTTGCAATGAGCTGCTGTTAATTAAAAGCCAGAAATAGCAGAGAGTAGTTACAATGAGTATCATTTGATGTTCCAGTGGGAGGAAAACAAATACTCAACATCTCAACAGTTTAAATATGCATTCTTCTCATAGAAATACATTTTGCAGTCCACTGTTATCAGGCATTTTTTTCTTATTTGTAGCAGCATCCCTCGGGCCCACCTTCAAGCTACCCTACAGAAGAAGAGGAGCACACCCTTCTCTTCCAGCTCCTCTTGGCCACAGATGCTCTAAATCCAGGGCACTCCGTGGGAGAGCCAAGGGTAGCAAACGCACGTGTTGACAACAAATCTTAAAGATAAATAGCTTCTCAACCCTGAGATTAATTAAGAGCCTGAAGGGGCAACTCAACCCCCCCGCTGACCAAGGGACTACACTTCCAAAAGCAACGTTGCGTTGTGATGCTTGAACAGGAGTGTTAATGCTTAATAAAACCATAAAGGCAACTCCATATGGCAGCTTTGCAACTCGAGCGTGTTGACACATCACAAGCTGATGATACTGCTGTTCCTTGAGCTGTCTTTGAAAGGGTTTTCATAACCCAGGGCAGACGTTCCTCAGCACCTTGAGCCAAACACGCAGCAGTGCTGAGGCAGGCAATGCCTCGCAGCAGGCACAGAAGTGTGACAAGTCCTGCTAAAACACACAGCCCATGGCTACCCAGCACAAAAGGCACCCGAGATCTCACAGCTTTTGCTGCACATGCAGGTTCACTGAAAAATGCAGATGCCTTTGCACTCATAGTCTAGCAAAAATCCAGTGTAACATTAGTTAAATATTCATAGAATCACTTTGACTGGAAAAGACCTTCAAGATCATTGAGGCCAACCACCAACCCAGGAATGCCAAGTCCACTACTAAGCCATGTGCCCAAGGGCCACATCCAAACATTTTTTGAACACCTCCAGGGACGGTGACTCCACCACCTCCCTGAGCAACCCATTCTAACAACCCAATCACCCTCACAGGGAAGAAATTTTTCCTGATGCCCAATCTGAATCTCCCCTGCTCTAATTTAAGGCCGTTAGTAGAATATCACACCATGAACATCAACTATTTGGTCAGAGTTTTTTCTTCCTTCAGTGGGCAAATTCTTACTATCAGATAAGATATACTTAACAAAAAACTCATACAATTCTAACCTTGAAAGACAAATCTCTCACATTTTGCCTCAAATGAGTTGCTAACAGATCTGGAGACAGAGTCAGGGTTCTCGTTCCCAACACACAGCTGCAGGAGCTCTGACACCTGTACTCCATGGCTTACCTAGCAGAGCCCAACCCTGTTTTACTTGGAAGAACTCTTCAGCCCAAACCAAAGCTGGGGGAAATCCACACAGCAGTACATCCATCACGCTGAATAGTCCAGGCTACTCAACAGCCACGCCGGAGAAAGACAGACTCTGGAGTAAAAGATACTGTACTTCTTGCAGACCATTCAATCCATCACAGCTCATCCCCAGACCTGAAGTACATTGCTAAGATTATCTTATTCCACTCAATCCAGAAGAATTGAATTGCACGAAATCATCTCAGAAGTGTTTAAAAATCCTGCAGAGTGCACAGCCAGGAAGCAAACCCATTCCCTTTGATTGCTCCTCTGCATAGATAAAACTTGACACCTACTTGCTTATTGCTGTAAAGCATGCCTGTCATCACCCAAAGAAATTGCCATGCAGTACAGAGAAGAAACACTTAACACACCTAACTGGCTGTCTTTGGTGAAATTATACTGACACAGTGACTAGATGCTTCTGGAGATAAGCAAGCTTCAGCTTTCAAACCTCAGAGCAGAGAAAGCTATTTAGAATTAAGTAAAGCTCTTCTGCAAAAGCCTGAAACAAGCTCCACAGCAACACCATTCAGATCCCAGCCATGGAGAATGGTCTGAACAGAGTCTGAGATCTACACTACATAATTCACACAGGTGAGGAGGATAAATCTCACCGAGAGAAGTCATCCTCTTGTCTAGCATGAGATGGCACCATGTGGACAAACAGATCCAAGGCATCACCATCACAGCCAACTGAACAGTAAGCTCACCGTGCTGAATATTCACCTGCCCCTCAGAAACTTCCCTTGTGGCAACACAAAGTCATTCAGATAGACTCCAGAGATTGCACAGGAATCGGAGGAGACTTCTTTCATTGTCACTAACAGAAAGGAATCCACTCACTAAAGGAGTTTGTACTCAAGAGAAGAGGCTGCTGTCTTCTGCAAAGGAATGTGAAGGCAGCGGCCGGGCAGTCTGGGCTGTAGCGTCCTGACTGGGAGGATCAAAGTTTGCCTAGGAGCTGTTGCAGCCAGATGATTTCCAGCCACCAGGGTTAGAATTAGAATTTTATACTAAAAGACCAAAGAAAGGTAAGTTCTAACACTCATGACTACATCTTATCAATAAAGCTGTTTGAGAGCCTACGCTGCAGAGTAGCAGAACGAACTCACATCTGCAGAGTTCCCCCATGCTTAGGTGGTGTAAACTAGATGCTCTTTCAACACTTAATTCCACATTTCTTATAGATGAAATTCTCTCTCACTAAGCAGAACAGACTAGATGTGTGGGTTGTCACTGCCACGATGGCATCACTAAAAATGACTGACAAATCACTGCCTGATCCTTCTCCCTTAAACAACAGTGGTGGCTGTTGATTCTGCAAGAATTTTCTCTCTCATCCACAATTGTGCACATAATCTGTTTTTAAACTACAATATCTGTTCCAGAAAGCCACAGGCTGATATCACACCTGTATGGAGCAGTACATTCATTTTACCTGACTTGTATTCACTCGCATGCTTATACTTTTTCTCACTTACCATTAAAATCAAGCCCTGAAAAATTTCTATTCCTTAAAATAGCATATTTGTCATTGTTCAGGCAATACACATACCAATATATTTTCCAATCATATATTATTGCCAAGATTGAAAGATTTATTAAAATCATCACTGTCTCATCTGTGATTTAATGCATCAGCTCTTTCACTATTGCAGGATGAAAGTTATCTGCCTTCCTTCCTACTCCTGCTGGTTGTTCTGCTTTGAGGACAGCTCACTGACTCTCACTCAGCCTAAATGCAGCCACTTCCATTCCTTCTGTACCTTTTCATCACTGGCCTGCCCTGGCCCTCAGGTTCAGCATGGTCCTCCTTAATTACAACCCAGACAATGTGCGTATTTAAGTTTGAGGCAATATCCAAGCCCATCTCTAACCTTCACTCTCTCCCTACAGCACAGCTATCCCACTTCATTCACACTTTTTCTTCTTTGCTCAAAAATATTTTTCCTTTTAATACATATTTTGATGTCCGAGTCAATCAGATTTTGACAGCTCTCACTTTCTGATGTCTTGATCAAAGCTTTTTCTCGACCGACCCCTTTCTCCAGTTCCCATCTACATCCCAAGCGCTTTTCAAGAATCTCATTTATCTAGTGGGTGCATTTTTAGGTTTTTAATTAAAAAAAAAAAAGCCATATTTATTTCCTAAAATAGCATTATTTAGACTAGGAAAAAATATTTTAAATCATAGTGATTAAATACTGACCTACAAATACAAATTCAGTTGAAGAGCTTTACTAGCATCCATAATACTGAACCCTATCCAATACCAGCTCTCCTCCACTGTGATACAGAACATCCCAGACACAGAACACTGCCTGTCTCGTCCCTTTTGATATTGCAGTTTACTATTCAGTTCAAATAAAGCAAAACGTCCTGAATTTATAAAGATTTTTGCCTGGAGGCTGCTGACCCCAGATACCTACAGCATGTATCGTTCTGAATCTCGTGTGAATGCCCTGCGTTAATACAGCAACATCCCAAACACAGAGTACAGAGGGCTCAGGCTCCTGCCTGATTCCCCAAAGCTGTTCTCAGTAGCGCTAAATGAATAAATAAGAACTTGAATAAAACATAGTAGAAGATGGTTTTGAGTCAGAACCATCTGGTCTAAACCAGCATGTGCCATCTCGCCTCTGGTAAGCAGCACTTGTCATTGCAAGGTTTCCAGTCCATCAGAAGTGCCTGCAGTGAAGAACCATCCTCAGCACACTTTGAATGAGAAAACAGAACTTACGTTCAGAGTAATTAAAGAATAACTACACGTGGTCATGTTTTAGATTGCCTGGAAAGCCCACCATCCAACAAGGATGTTGGACTCTTACTGACAGCCCTTTACGTTCCCCAGGGAGTGCTGCAGTCCTCTTTTGACAACTTCTGCTCTCATTTTCTTTGCTAAAGCTGTAATGTGAGAGTTACACCAGCCAAACCAGCAGTAGCTAATGCAACACAAGGTGTCACCTAAAGTCAACTGCACCTTTTTTATTTCAACCTGTGTGTCACACTGACAGTCCAACAGGCCATCACAGAACCCACCAAGACCCCTGAGCAAGCACCCAATCTCACACACAAAGCACCTCCTCCCTCAAATGGGAGCGAGCTGCACGCGGTGTGGTCACAGAAAAACTGCAATGACCTTTAATGAGAATTATTTCTGTGGTAATTATCTTGCTCTTTTTTCTTTTTGATTTGGTACTTCTCCTCTCATCTACCTCAGGAGTAAAAAATTACTCACTCCGATTTGTGATGAAGGGCAAGGATGAACTATTTCCTGTTGTGCTCTACAACCCCGAGCAGAAACTTACCTGGATGTCCCCAGAAATGTTAACAGCCACAAGATGTGCAACGTTTGAAGCTACTGCACATAACATCCACAAGTTCCACTGGGACATCCCTGATCAGAAGCTTGTCTCTCTAAATAACATCTTGATCCAGAGATGGTCAAGACAGCTTGGATAAAACAGGACCTACTCTATTCAGAGGCACTTACAGAGACTGAAATGTAATGTATCTCCATATTATACCAATTTCAATCCTAACAAATCAGGAACAATGAGAAGGAAAAAATTAATATGACTTCCTTACAGCTGTTGGTAAAAGAGGAAAGTAAATAGCAATCAGACAGTGAGCACACTGTCATTTGTTTTCCTTCTCCTTAATGATCAACATAAGAGACTACAGAACACTATGCCCCCAAATGATGCAAACTATTCAAGTGAATTTGCATTACCAACAAACCATGCTGCTTGCTAATAAGACAATTTTTATTCTATGGCCAGAATCATAGAATAAGTACATTCTGAAGGCATTTCCAGAGGCCATCTAGTCCTCAAAACAGGGCCAGCTTCAGAAAGCAGGAGAACATTAATTTCAGCTTCAGGAATTCATAAATAATTTATCTGTAGGTTGTTGGGGAAAAAAAACCAAAACATAAAACAACAATAACAACAAAAACCCCAAACAAAACACAATCACCCAAAAATCTGGACCAGGAAGCCAATTCCTAGCAGCACGTACAGAGGGTTCACATCTCATCAAGAGTCCATATTACCCAACAAGTTTCCAGATCTCATACTCAAGAAAATGTCCAGTGAGAAAAGGAAAATAAATATTCTTCATAAGGCTGAGCATTAAAACAGTCACTGATTACCCAAGGAAAAGGGACAAAACCCTTTCTTGGTGTTTCCTCTCTCATGGATGAGCCTTTCTAGAAAGAGGAAGGGTGTCTCCACAATCTATATAGTCTTTAAACTGTAAGCACAACTACATCAATTCCACATTCACATCATCACACACCCACAAATATTTTGGCTCTAGAAACCAAGCTATTTCTCAGAAAAATCTACACAGGTGGTGAAGAGCCTTGGTTTCTAACAGCTAGAGACTTGTTACCAGGATTTTTCTTAGCCTGAAGGCAACTTTAGATATAACCTGACAACTGCCCGTCTGGCTCATGTGCCTGACACTCCTGAAAAGCCCATGAAGCCCAGGTACCCGTGCAGCCTGCAAGGCATGCCCAGAGTGAGATCAACAGCTCCTCTTCCATGCTTCCAGGGTCATGAACGCTTCAATGAGAAATAAAAGGGAGTTGTGGCATAAATACTTCATATTGTGCTAAGCTGCACTGAAGAACAAATTCATAAAGAAATAAAAAGTAGAAAAAGTAGTAGAACACAAAGAGAAACCAGAGTACTAGTACCTGCTCAGTTTTTTCCTCTATATTTTAAGATAAATAAATGTTTTGGGTTTGGGTTTTTTTTGTAGAAATCTGCATGCATGTTTAGCTAAGAACAGCAATCCTCAGCTCCAAAAGGACTGCCACCTGTAGGACACTCTCTGTACCCAATGTACCAAAGGCTGTGTCTCACAGACACACAACTTCAGCTGTACTTCTCCAGATCCTTCTGTTTTAACACACGAGTAGCATCTCTGGAGCTGAGTGCAAAATTGTAAGGGCACAGAGATATAAAATGCTAGTGCACTTACAGCTTTCTGGGAAAAGAAAAAAGAAAACAAAACTGAACGAATGCATTAAAAGTAACTGCTTGGAAAAAGGAAAATAAAGCTGGCGGGGAGGATAAAATGAAAATAGATCTTCATTGATTTAAGGTTTGTTTGATTTTTTTTTTATTTCTTTTTAAAGAAGAGGCAAAGAACCAGTAAAGTCAGGTGAAACCCACTGAACATCTCCTTAAGAAAGGTAAATTTCATCTTTGAATTTCTTCTTTGAAATTTCTATCACTTCAAAGGAATAGAACTAAACCACGTAATAATCAGAAGGCAAGAAAGAGAACAACAACCCTGGGAGCTGCACAAACACAATGCAAAAAAGGGAATCAAAGCAAGAGCTCCACTAAACTGAATAAAGAAGACATTAAGGCAAAGCTAGAATTTAATTCCCCAGGGGTCTCTGGGGTGAGCAAAGTTCATCCTGGAAACAGAAACTGATAAAAGTGACCTCTGACAGACAGGTATGGGGAGCAACCTCCAGGCTCCAGGACTTTGTAAGAAATTAGGATGTTCAACAGTTAATTGCAGAGAGGAGGTGTAATTCACTAAAGGAGTTCCAAGGAGACCTAGGAATATTTCAGCTTGTAACAGAAGAGAGACAGGAGTGTCACTGACAAGAGTGAGCAAAGAGGTGAAAATGCAAGGAAGAGGAGGGAGGAACCAAAGGGAGGAGCATTACCTGCCAGGAACAACCGGGGCAGGGAAGAACCAGCACGTGTCCGACATCGCAGGCTGCCGTGTTTGCATCCTCACACCCCATCCCTTCACACGCTGGGTGGGACTATGGGAAGGCTTGGATCCACCAAACAGAGAGGGGGGAGCTGCACAGGAAGGGCAATAGTAATAAAAAAAAGGAGAAAAAGAATAAACAAGAAAAACTATCAAAACGTACAGACATGCTTGAGAAGTTAAGTGGTTCTCTCAGCCGCCGGCTTCCTCAGGGGTGCCCGTTTCAAACCCCATTAATTTCTTGGGTGGAAGATAATTCATCACAGAATTGCTCTTTTAAACTTCACCTTGTTGTGACAGTGACAAAATAATTGGCCCAACACAAACGCTCAGTAGTGCATTTCGGAAGCAGTATTTGCCAGATTTTCCATTGGTCTCATAAACCAGCCTGAAAAATCAAACTTGATGGCTGGCAGCAGCCATGTCTAATTATTCTTCTGAAAAGAACTAACAGACATTTGGGCTGATGGGACCAGAGCACAGGGTGATGGGGAATGGCTGAGGGAGCTGAGGGGGTTCAGCCTGGAGAAGAGGAGGCTCGGGGGGCCCTCATGGCTCTCTACAGCTCCCTGAGAGGAGGTTGGGGTGAGGGGGGGGTCGGTCTCTTCTGCCGTGCCCACAGTGAAAGGACGAGGGGAAATGGCCTGAAATTGCAGCAGGGGAGATTCAGGTTGGACATGAGGGACAATTCCTTCCCTGGGAGGGTGATTGGGGGTGGGAATGGGTTGCCCAGGGAGGTGGTGGAGTCCCCGTCCCTGGAGGTGTTCAAGAGGCATCTGGATGTGGCGCTGGGTGCTGTGGGTGAGTGGGGATGGAGGTGGGGGTTGGACCGGGTGAGCTTGAAGTGCTCTTCCACCCACAATGATTCTATTACTTAGAACTTGGCAGAAAATAATTAAGCAAAGAAAAAGAAACATATGCCCTACAAGCCTCACACTGCAGAAGTTTGGCACCATTTTTATTCTCAACACATTGGGTACTGCAGACACGGCCCCTCCACCACGGTACCACCACCACCACCAAAGCACCTGGTGTGGACACAAAAGAGCTCTGTCCCGAGGAGCAGTGAACCAAGCAGGGTCTTAAAACAGTGCAGGCTCACGATGAAGAACAGCATGAAAGCATTTTGGAGTTCACAGCTGACAGCAGCCTTGCTCCCTCAGCAAATAGTGGATCAAAAAGATCTCACCCCATCAGACCATACAGTTGACCTCCACTCCTTGAAACAGCTACAGAAGGCAGGATGGGCTCAGGGGAAGAAAGTCATCACTAGGAATAGTATGAATTAGGGGCAGATAGCCAGATGGTCAAGATTTTATGATTTATTTTAGTCAGGCTGTATTTTCCTAACCAGTTGCATCAGTAGGATAAAATGTAGAATACCACAGGAATGATGAAAAATGGAAAGTGAATAAAGGAGAGAAAAAAAATCAGAGCTGTGAAGGGTAATATTTAGCTTAACATGACTTTAAAAATCTAAAAGAATACAAGGAGTTTTCACATGAGACTGCATAACAAAAAACAACAGATTTAATTTATGTTTGAGCCAAGCATGACTTTGAACTCCATCATTTCTTGAATTATTTCACTGTTACAAGCACTCTGCTGTTCAAAACAAGCAATAACTTAAGTGTTATTAGCGTTTCAAAGTTGGAGTAAAGTGTAAATTACTGATGTTTTCAGAGCAACCTGCCTTAAAAACACAGGGAACACGAGGGAGAAACACATACCCCGAGTTGTCATACAGTTATGTCTTTCCAAGATATAAGCAAAATAAATGCAACTAAAGGAAGCTGGAGTATGACTATCTACAAGACTTCCCCCCCTTTTCTTTTTTTTTGAGGTATTAATACTTAGAAAAGTATTAAGGACAGCCCATTACTCACCTGGTCCAGTTTCATGCTACCAGTAACCACCTGAGGCACGTGCTGAAGAACAAGAGATGCAAAGCCAAACTTCTCATGCAGGAGTGAAAAAGTATTGGGGTTCTATCGTAATTTTAACTGACAATTGAGATGAAGTTTCCTTAGAAGCAGGCAAATTTTCAAACACTTGAAAGCCTCCCAGAAAATTTGTGTGAATTTTGTTCTGGGTACAGACTTTCAGAGGTCCTCAAGGCACAATGACTCAGTTTCTCATTTACTGGATTCCCTACACATTCTGCACATTCTGTTGTGTTGAGGAGTGAAGCAGGGAGGGGACCTCTACCTGGACACCATCCTCCACATCACACCGAGTTGTTTGGACAGCAAGTGAAAAGGACTATGTCCACCTTGCTCAGAGCAAATGAATGTGTCAACCTTTCCACAGGGCAGGCAGCAAGAACAAACCCTGGAAATTTGGGCTCCTCATGAGAAGCAAGAGGAGCAGGCCTGTAAGCACTCCAAACATAAGGTCTACAGACAATTAAAAGATTTTCTGGATCATTCTTTAGCTTGGAAAAGAGGAGACTGAGGGGGGCCCTCATGAATGTTTATCAATATGCAAAGGGTGAGGGTCAGGAGGATGGAGCCAGGCTCTGCTCAGGGGTGGCCAGGGACAGGACAAGGGGGAACGGGGGCAAGGTGGAACACAGGAGGTTCTGGGTGAACATAAGGAAGAACTTTGTCACTGTGAGGTGACAGAGCCCTGGGCCAGGCTGCCCAGAGAGGCTGTGGAGTCTCCTTCTCTGGAGACATTCAAACCCTGACTGGGTGCATCCCTGTGTGCCCTGCTCTGGGTGGTCCTGCTCTGGCAGGGGGGTTGGACTGGGTGAGCTTTTGAGGTCCCTTCCAACCCCTGACATCTGTGATTCTGTGATTCAAGAGGGCCTGGGAACAATTTTTTTCCCCCAAATCTGGGATACCAGCCAAAAATGAACACTGTTGGAAAGCCACGTGTTGTGGTTCCTGCATTGGGAATGGGCTCCGCAGCCCTTTTGCTTAGCGAGCTGTCATTTTTAGTTTAGTTTTGTGCAGTTAAAAACAACCCACTTCATTTTCCAACAAGGAAAGGTGGGGAATTCTTTTGACATAGAAGAGAAAGAAAGGAGTCCAGTCTGGGATCCTATCACACTGTTAAACATCACCTGGTGTTAACTGGGCTTTGAAAGGAACTGAAGTGGCTCAGATCCCCTGGCCACCACCAAACCCCAGCAGGCTGACACGCTTCATCTTTCAAAAAAGTTTCTTAGATACCTGCCCACAAACACAGGTTCTGCTAAATGAGATTCAATATTCTGGGATGCATCCAAATCATCCATGGCAAAGAGATTCCTCAGCTCTGATTAAGCTGTACCGTAAGTCCCTGTGCTGGCTCACAGGGCTGGGCAGAGGCACTGCTTCAGCCCCAACAAGCGTGGTCAGCATTGTCAGTGTTCCATGTGGCAACATTGCTTGCAAATCTATGCCACAGACTGTTTCCTGGCATCAGGCTGTAACAATATATGCATAAAACCAGAGAGAAAACTCCCTGGAGGCACATCACGAGGACTCCGAAAAATAAGAGATAGTAAAATAGTTTAAAAGGCAGCGAGGATCTTCCCATCTCTACTGCCATGGAAACGAGGTCTAAAACCAACTGCTCAAAGTAGTATTTTAAGAAACTTATTCTATGCTACCAAAATATGTCTCTATAGATTAGAGAGAATTTTTACTACAGCTCTGCACCAGCCAGAGCAGTTTCTCATTCATACAAGGTACCTGGGGTAGGTGGGGAAGTGAGCTTAGAATAAAAATACTTTTAAAAAGGCTATTTAAACTAACACCAAACCCTACAAAAGGGTTGCACTCAGGAAAAAAAGAAGTAAAAATTGGTAAAACAGGTATTTTACTAAATTACTCTCTTTCCACAAGCATTCCCACACAAATACTGTCATCTCTATAGCTGTAAATAATACTGAGGACTGGCTGTCTAACAATCTTGAAGACTGAAGTTCTCTACACACAAAAATGTTACAGCACCAACGTGTGTTGTAAACTCCTTCACAGCCTGACAGGAACCAAGATTTAATCATAGAGCTCATTGCTTTCTATCAAAACATTTACAGAAAGATGACAACTTCAGCATTGTCATGATACAAGTGAGCGCAACACTAAAAGATGTTCTCCAACCAGCAGGCATCTCAATCCAAAGCATTACAGACTCTTTACCAGTTGTACAATGGTGTCCCATCATAGATTCTTGCTCTATGGTTCTATAGCAGGAGTGTACTCATCTCCAGCCCCATCCCCTGCTTCTCCAAACTGGACTCCCCATATGGACCCAGACCTGCTCCATCCCCTCACTGTTCCTGCAACCCCTCGCTGACCCTGTGACCACCATCCTGCTCTATCCACCCTTCTCAGGTCCTGTGGGACTGTGGCCAGGTGAGTGGGGACACTGCCCCACAACAGCTGGGGTCACCCCAGCTCAGCCCCACCACACTGCTCACTGATACAGACACTAAGCAGCTAATGCTGCTGCTGCACCTAACAAGCTACTTAATGGGATGCAGTAAAACAGCACCGTCACTGATGTGACACAGAACAGAGGACTCCCCACTGAGGAGCAAACCCCTACCTTCAGATCAGACCTCACACTCCAAGGTTTCCTCTGCTCACTGTCTTTCTTCAGTATGTGCAATCAATGGTGTGTCCCAAGCCACCAGCACAACTGGAGCACATGGACCTTTCCAACCTGAGCAGGTGACCACTTCCAGCGGAGTGGAAGTATCCCCTGACATTATGAACAAGAAGATGTCACAATAGCTGGGGCGTCTGACACGTTCAAATCCATAGTAGTTCACATGGATAGAAAAAAAGTCAACTTCTGCTTTACATTGGATTGGTTGCAACTGTTGGGATTCAAAAGTAGTCAGAAATGAGTAACTGAGTCAAACAAGAGGTGGATTTTGTGCGAGCTGAGTTGGTTCAGCTCAGCAGAGCCCAGGTGGGTAAGAAGAGAGATTCTGGGATCGAGCAGCTCAAGCGCACAGGAACCACAGAGCCAGGGCTTTCAGGAGCCAGAGCAGATGCCCAGTACAGAGCTCAAAAGAGCTAAATGAAGAAGGAAGAATGGATTCTGAGTCGCAGGGTAGGAACCCTATTGTTTGGCACCAAATATACATGAGAGGCCATTCCCCCAAAGGCACAAGAAGATCCATTTGCTCCGGCACCAGGGGCAGAACTTTGCCAGAGGCATAAGGGGAGACCTGAGCTCTCAGCATTGCCAGATCTCCATGGCAGGCACTACATTCACACTGCCCAGGGCTGGGGCTTTCCAGAACAGACCCAGGTCTAAATCTTTCCTAGAAGGTGGCTGCCACAGGCTCACCCCTACCCATGAACCCTACATCCCTGCTCTGGACTCTGTTTCATACTTATGTGAAACTTGGAAGAAACACTTCTTCCCCTGCCCCTTGCTACCAGCTGCTTAAATCTATTCCTGGCTCTGCCACTTGTTTTTCTTGGCATTCACATAAATGTCACCAATTCCCAACAGCAGGGGAGGAGAGTTGCTTATAGGAACAGGCAGGGAGAACATAAAACAAGAAGGGCTGGCTTGGTGGTGGGTTGAGGAATGGTAATAGATACCCATTACTATGACCCCAACGTGCTCCAGGGAAAGGGTTTCCTTCCAGGTGAGCGGTGGGCCAAATGTAAATCACCTTCCCACAAGAGGAAAGGTTTCCTGAAAGGAGAACTTTGTAAGAATTAATTTTAAGTCACGCCAGTAAAAGCAGTATCTCTTGGTGAAAATAAGGCAGATAAATATTTAAATGCAACATTTAACTTATTTGGTTGACCCATATGCGCTGCTCTTGCTTCTGAAAGGATTTTCATGGCACCCACTTTCAGCCGTGACAAAGCAAGTGGAACACAGAGCTTGACACACAGTTTGGGAAAACAGCACTCTGTATTCCAAACCATGCCGGGGGAAGAAATCCTGCTTATGTTTTCAACACCCCCTGAACAAAGATTTCACAATGAGTTCCTTTCCAAGTTCACCGGTGAACGCTCCGCTCGCAAGGCAGAGAAAAACAGAGCTCTGGCTTCATCTCCTCTGGGCATACATTAGTTAATAAACAGTAAGTTAAACAATAAAGTGATACCAAAACACGAAGCACGACATAACAGCTCTGGCAATTACTACCAGAGGACTGATCACAGCAGCCACCTCCCATTCCCCAGCAGAAAACACATTTTAAGCAGGTTTAAAACATATTGAGTGTTGCTATTCTTGCACTGCTTTACTGGCACTGTAAGGAATACAGGCAAAGAATATTGCTAGCAAAATAACATTCAATGCTTTAAAATGATCTGAAAGTAGTAAAATGGTGAAATATGCAGGTCTTCATTTGCAAAGGTAAACTGACAACCTGGGAATATGAATGGATTGAGTATCATAATTTGAATAATTTATTCCGAATACTCAAGCTGTCAAAGATCTTCAGAAAATTTTAAATCGCTCCGAGGAGATTTTCCACTAAAAAAGTAAATCTCAAATACTTTTGGAAAAGGCTTCAGCATTACAGAGTATAATCATTATTCACAAAAATTGTACCTACCACAAAATGGAGTTAAATTCCCAATTTGTGTCATTTTAGACATCCATACCAGGGAGGACGTGTGGTCCTGCCTGATCCGCCAATTACTCCTACAGTTATTCAATATTTAGTGAACAAAAATCAGTATCTTGCAGTGTGGGTAAACTCAGACAGTTGCCAGCACAAAGATTTTGGCAGATACAACCTGAGCCAAGCTACGGCACCCGAAGGTGCACACGGACATCGCGCTGGGAAACAAAACAGCTTGATGACTAAATACAAGTCCTGAGAACCTACAGGGGTAGATGAGACTGTTAATTATGAAAACAAGGGGAAAAACCTCTCAGCCCTGAAGGAAATGTAAGGACATCTATTTTGCCGCTCCCCGGGAGCAGCAATACCAGGTTAGGGTCATTTTCTAGACAGCTGACAGCACAAAACACTTCAAATAATTCCAACTGTGTCACTTACTAACTGTATCTTCTATTCTCAAGAATAAATGAATCCATTTCTAAAAGGATAACTTTTCTTCCCTACTTGCACCCCAAGTTCTCCTGCTTTTTGACACTGAGTTTTTTCCCAACAGATCTAATTTTTTGAAAAAATTACTGAAAAAGGAGAATTGTAGATATTTTCAACAAAAGCTCAGCTTAACTACTGGCCACTGCTGGTGTCTGTGCTCATCAATAAAAGTGGGATAATCAGCTCAACCATTTTCCAGCTTCATCAGTCTTGACACACTCTTAGGCTTTTGGTATTAATGATTTCATTGAGAAGTCATGAACCAATTTGGTGTCTAATGCTGTTTTTATACCACAGACTTAAATTCACACTCACGTATTCTTCATGGAGGACAAATGTGTAACTTCAGCATGGGAATGAACAAACAGGTTTGAATGAAACAAAAATCATTTCCATAAATTTAGGCCTCCTCCCATCTCATGAATTTATAAACTAAATCAAATTTGCAGCTAAGAGTGACACTTTCTTGCCATAGTTTACATTTCTATTTAAACAGCCTAAGCCAGCAAGCTGAGTGCCAACATGTACGAGCCAGCCACTAGCATGAAAAACAGGAGGAAAACCACAAATATAAGTTACAAGAAAAATATTCCATATTCCATCTTGTTGAAGACATTTACTAGCTGAGTATAGAGAATTTTCTACTTTCTAGTTCTTGCACTTACCCTGGATCTGCTGCTTGCTGAGCCTTCTTACCTGACAAGAACAGCCACTATCCTCTTCCAGGCACTCGACCCTCTCTTGAAATAACAATCTGTTATGCTCTGATAATGTTCCTATTGTTGCATTTGATGATGATTGCTGGGACAGCTGATTAAGACCAAATAAGCCTTAGTCTTAATTGGCTGTATCTCAGAATACAAAAGAAGGAAATTTCTATCTCTGGCAACTAAGTATGCAAGCCATGACAGAGAAAGAGGAACAGTCTCAAAGTACTTTATTAAGTTGTGGCACATTAGCCAATTTTCCTCCATTAGGGGGAAATTTGAGGACAGAGCTTGAACCAGAGCACTCAGAAAATCCTCAAGGGTGAAGTAAAGTCCTGGCAGAAGAATAAACCCAGTCAGATACAACTGAGTCTCCCCCAATACTTTCACACTTGCTTCCCACCTCCAAGCAGAAGAGCACAGCAGCAGTCTAAGGCCTTTTCCCAATGTATAGCCAACACTTCCCTGGATTGTACACTATCCCCAGGGGACCTCTGTGGCCCAAGCCAACCCCTTAAATCTATCAGCACACTCCTAAGTGGCACAGGAGCACTCCGACCGACCCAGAACCAGAGCCAGTACTTGCCAGAGCTGTGAACACCAAGATGTGGGTTTTCTTTTTGGGTGGCCTCAGGATCAGAGCCACATCCGGACTCAACCTAAACCAGCCCACGTAACAGTTGTTCATCTGCATGACTTGGAGAAGCATCAGTAGGGAAACTCCCGGGCTCCCAGACCAGCCTGGCTGTGGGGAGGCAGGGTTCAACTAAGGAACCCTCTGCAATGTGGTAAATTCAGTTTCCAGCCCTGAGGAGCAGCCCCAGCGCTGCGCAGCCACGCGGTGCACAAATCGATACAAATCCACTCCTCTCGTTAAAATTTGTCCAAATCATTCTGAAAGGGGAACTTCTTCTGACAGCAGTTACTTAATCTGGCAGATATTAGATCTAACGTATCACCTTTCTGCCCACATAAAGCCAGAATAAACTCCATGCTGCGTGCCCTAATTTGACAAAGCGTTCCTACGTGCCTGAGCCTGATCCAGATCAGCTCTGTATTGCTGGCTGATCTAAAGTCTCACAGCCCCAGCACTAATGATCACAGAATAACACCAGCACACACAAATTCAGCAATCCTATCAGCCACCCAGATTGCATCAGTACCTACGTGGTGTCACTAGACTGTGCTGCAAGCTTCCACCGACGGATATTTGACTTCCTGAAGCATCCTCAGATGTGCACGTGGGGGCTGAGAAAGCAGCAGTGTCTGTACAGTGAGAGCAATTAGTTTTACAATTCAAGTTGCCCATTTAGAAGCTAATTTGATTGAACTCTTCTCTCCCTTGTACAGCAAGACAGTATTTCATTCAAAGATTTATTTTTTGGCTACAATACTTTAACTTACACTCTATAACCAACATACCACATCTCCATTGCTATGGAAACCAGCTTCCAGTTAGCTGAAAATGTATTTGAAAAGGAGTACCTGCCACAGCTGCTGGAAAACAGTCACAAACCCTCTAGGAAGCTGCAAGATTGCCTAAAGAGGTGAGAAAAAAAATCTATGTGTGGACACACTGGCAATACAGACAATTGCACAACTGAAGCAGTTTCCTCCTGGAAACATTTCACAGGAATGGTAATAGCAAGTAAGTGAATAATTTGATTGCTGTCCATTATAGAAATGTAATTGTTAACTGCTAAAAAAGAAACAGTGCTCCAGGTGAAAGTTAAATGCTAAGAGCCCACAAACCACTCTTATGAGGAAACTAAGAAAAATGAATACAAAAGTACAGTATGTTACAGCTTGGTGTCTCTTCCATTGCCACAACTACACAAACTTCCCAGACTAGAGAACCTTTTTCCTCAAAATCACTTGAAACATTAAAACTAAGATTACTTCTCCTCCATAGTGCTACATACAGCTGATTCTTGAAAACAGGTTGTCATAGGCAAAAATATGCTTTAAGATTATATATATATTATATAGAGGCTCAAAGACTTTTTACTATGATTTATACAAGAATATATAACTTCATAAATTTTAACTCCTCTATGCGACACGCTAGCACCTGTGCAGCTTAAAGGAAAGGAGCATTCAGGACATCAGCAAGTAGAAACTCCTTTGACACATCAGCCTCCTCCCCCTCCTAAGGCTTTACAGGGCCCAACGCCAAGATTAATTGCTGCAGATTTTAGTTCTGCTAATTAGAACTCAGCGACTCTCGGGATGTAAAATAACACAACATTTCTTGCAATTGAAGTATTTGTTGAGAAAACACACTAGGTTTTAATAACTCAAACACCCTGAGTGGAATTGAATGTCTAAAAAACCCATTCAATGGTATTTTAAATCAATTATATAGTCTTGGTGGCACGTTCAAAATTCAACCACAAGACCAAAAATCCTCAGGTAAAGAAAGTTCAGAAGAGAAATTATGTCAGAGATATTATTTCTTTAGGAAAGATGTACTTGAAGGAATTCAGAAGCAGCCTTCAAGTCATTAATTCATCCTTTTTCTGAAACAGAAGGGAAGAGGACGGAAAGACCACAGAGCCACAACTCTTAAGAAACGCTGTTCTCAATACACCTGTGCTCAACCACAGCAACTTTCCAAAGGAGAAAATGCTATCTTCATAAATCCAATTTCCCCTTAGCCAAAATGCCTTAAGTGAGCCAGACTGGAACCAGCATCCGAGCCACGCAGGAGATGGAGAGCAGGACCCTTCAGCTTTAAGGCTCATGAGCTCAATTCCAGCCCACACCGGTGGTCACTGAAGATTTTATTAAGTAATGGCTGGTGGGAAGCCATCACACACAGCTCGTAGGAAATGTATGAGTACACTTCAGCCTGTCTCAGAAGAGATTTTGTGCCTCTAATGCCATTTTCTTCAATCCCTATCAACCACCCCTGAAAAACCAGTTGAAATGGTTTGGTGTGGCATGGAAATTTACAGTTACATTGTCAATGTGCCTCAGTAATTCTTCCAGCATTACATGCAATTAAACTGAAAATAAATCCCTCCAATAGCACCAGGAAAAATCAATAAATAAAAATAAAATCACAGCCTGGGTCTCTGCATATTTGTGCCATATTTTGCATTTGATCCCCCACTGCAGGGAGTTTTTAATGGGGATTTGTAGTGATCACACATCCTCTGCCTCCCCAGGAAGTCAGGCTGACAAAAGATTGCTGCCAAGATAGCAAAAGATGAAAAGATATCAAAATAACACCAAACCCTCCTACAGCCATGAAAGCTCATTCCTGCACTTGCTTGTGTTTGCATAACCACCCAACATCCCCAATGGGGACTGCAGAGATGTATGTATGGAGAGCAGATCATGCATTTTGTGGAGATGGTCCAATTATTCATTAGCACTCCATAGCATCGTAAGGGGAGAGAGGAGAAACAAACAACAAAATAAATCAAAAATAAAATCAAAAGCAGAACAATGTGTACTAATGTACCTAGGACAGGCAAGAAATGAAACAAAATATTCATAACTGCAGAGTTTTTGTTACAAATGCATTACCAAGACACCAGTTCCTACCCTTCTTCACGTTAGGGTCGATCTTTTCAAGTTACACCCATCTCTGTAGGCACCTGGCTGGCACACTGGCTGTTAGCTAAGTACAGAACACACACCAAAAACAAGTGGCTGTTAAAGTCTGAATAGTGCTTGCCCATCTATTAACAACTTTGTAGGTATCCTGACGTCCAGCTATTCTGTCTGTGCACCCCCATTGTACAAGAGGCCACCCAACATCCTGCCAAGAGCCTGCTTGCTCCTCGCCCCAACCTCCGCCTGTTGTTCCACGTTCTATTTTAATTCCACATTCTATTTTAACCACTTGTATCTAACAAATCTCAATTTTGCTTCTTTTAGAAGCCATTTCCCAATAGTCTACTTTCCATTAAAAACCCTTTTTAAAGATTCACAGCCTTTTAGCATTTGGGTATGCTCATCTTAAGGAGAAAACCACAGCCAGCTCTACACGGAAACCCCCAGAAATGTGGGGTTTGCAATGAGAAAGTCTGAAGTATGAATAAGTCTCGTTCAGTCAGTCTTCAAAACAAGTTAAAACCAAGTCACAAATTCAGCAGTGGATAAAAAATCCATTGGTGAAAATAACTGCCTACAAAAACATCCCAATACATCCAGAGGAATTACATTTTGCTGTTAACACGACTCAAGTGCTATCACCCATTCAGTTAAACAAAGGAAAAAGGAAAAAATAATCAATTTGTACCTGTAGAAATGTAAAGTTCACCCCTCGTAGGATTCCTCACAGGAACACAACTACGATCTAACACATTATTGTACCTAAGTTACTTGATATAAAGATGTATTTACCCAGTGGTGGGAAACCATCGAATCCTAACACGTAAGCTGATCGGGCAAGGAGATCTTGAAAGATCAGACACAGCAATCGTGTGTCTGGTGATGAAAACAAGGCAGTTATTTTGTAAAATATTTTTATTCCCAGACTTGCTGCTCTCCAGACTTTTTGTGACTCAGCAATGATGGAACTCAGTATGCTCAGAAGCAATGCTCAGACTGAGAGGAGACCTTATTGCCCTCTACAACTACCTAAAGGGAGGTTGTAGTGAGGCTGGTGCTGGTCTCTTCTCCTGAATTGCCAATGACAGGACGAGAGGAAATGGCCTCAAGTTCCATCAGGGCAAGTTTAGGTTGGAGATTAGGAAGAAGTTCTTTACTGAGAAGGTGGTTGGGCACTGGAATGGGCTGCCCAGGGAGGTGGTGGAGTCACCGTCCCTGGGGGGGTTCAAAAAACGGGTTGAGGAGGCACTTGAGGCCATGGTCTGATGGTCTGATGGTGAGGAATATGATGGGATAAAGGTTGGACTTGATGACCCTGGAGGTCCCTTCCAACCGTAATGATTCTATGATTCAGCACAGTGGAACTAACACTATTTCTGAAGAGCAGGATTTTCTGTTCACTCAGTTGCCAGAACACGATTAATGTGTGCACTGGGTGAGATGAAGCATCACACAGAGGTGTTAACTCACTTATTGTTTCAAGATCTTCATTCTAGAGCCTTCGAAGAGACAGCCCAACAACAACAACAGACCTCTGAAAGCTGCAGTACAGTGCAAGGAATTCAAATAACCAGGTGAGATTTCATACTTTAAGCGATCTAGAGACATGTTTGTGTCTAACAGACCATAAACAGGCAGGTTGTTTCTCTGCATCAGTTGGCAATTCCAATAGGGAGTTGGTTTGGTCACTGGAAATGCTGTGTCACATGTCCTCTGCATCTCCCCCAGATGGCCACCGCTACAGCTTCTCTAGCGTTTTTAGCAATGATATAATGCCAATTTTGAGACCGAAGAGCAAATGATGTGAAATAATTTTGATAAACTGCTCTAATGACTTCACACACCTAGTAAATACATTCCCCCTGTTGATCCTGGCATCGATAGCCACGATTTTTACTTTCAGGCTGCATGCTCTGTAACACAGCAACGTCCAGTCCTCGTACCAAAGCTCCCAAGTAGCAAAAACTGGTATTAAAACATTTATCTTATCACAACACTTCAGCTTATTACCCTTTACATCCTCTGTTTGTTCCCTTCTCAGGATTTTTATAAAGGTTTTCTGGTGTCAAAGCTGTTCTGACTTATTTATAACCCCCTTCCCATTTATAGGGATTCATCTTCTGAAGCGTGGGAAGGATGAAAGGCCACGAGAGATGAGCTCTGGTAACCAAACCATTTCTACTGAGTGTAACAGGGGTCATTCTGTAAATCTAACCAAGGCCCTGCTGGTCATGAACCAGCTCTCAGTCTGCCTCCTTCATATTAAACAACTGTTTTTCCGTGAGTCTCACTGAAACTAAATGTAGATGTTACTTTAAAACAGAAAAATTGTCACAGCAAAGGGTGCAGAGCAGCTGCCAGCAGATTTTGGTTTCCAGCTGGAAAACAGTTATTTAATATGAAGTGCACAAGCAGTAGCATCAACTCAACCTCTGTGCCTCTACACCACACCGAGATTTCACCTTCATTGCATTCCTTTCAGCCACACGTGGTTGTGGGGAGAATATAACTTACCACTTCAGTGCCAGCAAAAGGTTTAAGGACATTTCAACTCCAGATTGGAGTCCCAGGAGATCCATTTACTTACTACATGTTGTGCCTTAGGAAATTCCCATCTCTCCCCTATAGATTCCTTCTATAGTATACACATTGAAAAAAAGATCAAGACAAAACCCACAGTATTGATTCCAGACCCTTGAAATATTTAGATATCGTATACACCAAACTGTTGTAATGATAGTTGATTAATATTGCAGCACAGATTATGCACAGAGGTTCTGCTATCAAAGAGTAAGACCTAGTATGGATGCTGTGATCATTTAAACACTCTGAAAGGAAAAAAAGATTTTTTTTTTCACTTGATATAAGCATGGCATAAACATGATACAGCTTTCTTCTTAAATTAACATTGCACCGGAGAAGTGACTTCTATGGCACTCGGGCTGCATTACAGAAAACAAAACAGAAAAAAAGAGCCCTGCTCAACACGTAGACACCATTTCCAGGAGAATTTCATTTTGCTGAGACCAACCATCCCTTTTTAGTTTCAGCAGACGTGACTGCAAGAAAAAACAGCACAGGAGGAAGGAAACAGCCACTCCAGTGCCAACTAACAGAGCTCTTCCACACTCTGGCTCTCTTGCCAGTAAAACCCGCACACCCGTATCTGGCTGACCAGTAACTCCAACAGCTCCCTCAAGGGTAACAGCAGAGAGGTCCCACCAGCACAACCTGGACTTGGTTCACCGTTTCAAGCACCCATATACAATATATCATAACCACACACAGCACACAGTTATGCTTAGTGTACAAGGTTAAAAAAATAATAAAATAAATCACAAAATAAAAACCAGGGAAGAGGAGTAACTTGGTCTCAGGAGTAACAGTTACCTGTACAAAGCATTGACTCTTTAAGGGTAAAGCACATATGCCGTATAAATGCAATGCTAAGAACAATTCCAGAACTTCATGATTTGACAGGATAATAATAATAATAATAATAATAATAATAATAAAACAACATATTTTCTTCTGAAGTTTCCATGACTACATGCAAGCAAGTTCTGCCATTTCAGAGGTGTCCATAAACCCACGAGTGAAACAACCAGCAACCTTCTAAAAGCTGCATGTGAAGCCCAGAAGACAGCAATGTTAACACTTTTATCAAGTTCCAGAGAAAGAAGCTTTCAGCTTCACCCAGCCACACCAAAACCAAAGTCTGGCCTGAACATTGTCCTCTGGTAACACCGTACTGACACCAGAAGTCAGATGGTAAAAAGTAAGCTGATGTATCAGCAACGACTGTTGGACCACAAAAAATTGTGGTCTAAATACTTGTTGCAACTAAACACATATTCAATATTCACATCAGCTGTCTGGAGCCAAAGACCAAGGTCAGCAAAATGTACAATTTGCAGGAAGAAATGACACCTCTGGGCATTCTGGATCACCGTCACCTTCCCACCCACAATCCCTGTTAGCAGATTTTCAGAGCCCAGCCCTCAGTGCCCTCCCTGCTGAGCCCCACATGTCCTCTGCCCCCTCCTCAGCTAACACGGGGCGCCCGAAGCGGCGGCACGGGAAACCGGGGTGCAAATCGTTGTCCGACTTTCTTCATCGATAGGAACTATTGTGGCTGGAGGACCTGTTCTGGCCAATTTGCAATCTATAAAGATGAAAAGAGAAGTTATTTCTGATTCCAGGAGAAGGACGTGGGGCTTTTGTTGCTGTTTTTTTAAACAAATCAGCTTATTTGGCATACTGCAGACAAGTATTCACTTCAATATGATGTACGAGCTACGCCTAAGTTACACCAAGTTAGCTAAGTTACACTCACAGAGGATCAAAATCTGAGCTGTTTTCTTATTGCCTTCTCAGATAAATGTTCTAAAGCAAAGGAGAATCTCACGACAAAGGATTTAACATCTCAGATGCTGATCCATATTTAAGACAAACACTTAAACAGCAAAAACTTCACACAGCTTGTTCTGTTCTCTCTTCAGCGCCTTCCTTTCCATGTCACCAACACCCCCCCAAATCGTTGTCACATGCCACCACAACACAGTGATGGCTACACTATGAACTTGCTCCTGCCTTGCTCTAGAGATGCCACGAGGAATCTCAGTGAGGCAGAAGTTCTTCAAGACAGACAGGATGGTAATTTAACCCAAAGAAATAATTAAAAGGTATAAATCGTAATTAAAGCCTCGCAACAGAAACAAACATAATTTGAATTTAATTGCAACAAAAGAATCTAATTGAAGAGAATGAACAGAATTTTAATAATGTTCTAAGGAAAAGAAGAATCAAAAACAGACGAGCAATGTTCAGGAAGTTACAGTTTGCCATCTTACCCTCGTATTGCCAGTCTGGAGTCAAAAGTTTAGAGTCATCAATGGAAGCACAGCAGAATAACGAAAGAAAATAATTAAGATATTGTTGGTTTACTCAAAAGATAGGTTCAAAAGACACAAAGCAATACATGCAGAGCTAGCAAATGCACAGGTGTAGTCTTAAAATATATAAAAGCATGTACACATGTGATGACTGTAGTTTGTGAACAATCTGGTTTTCTACATTAAAGAAAAATATTACCTCTTAAAACACACAGAAACAAAGTTAATTAAGAAGCGCTTTTCATTTTCAAAGAGCCTCCCAGTATCATTGAAACAGTGTGAGAAGAGACAACCATTCTCCTCCCCATTTCCCCACAGACATGAGACTGCAGCCCACAACATTCAAAGCATTTAGGTGCTCCCTGGATCCTCCTGACACCGCCCTGGCTGTGTGGATGGTTACACCCTGTTTGTACCAAGTGACAGCTTCTAATTGATTTCCAGCCAAGGAAACAAATGCCAGAGCAACACTGTATATTTTTTTTTGAGAGAGAGGTCTAAACGCTTTACACCAAAATCCCAACAGAAAATCATGTGAAAATTAAACAGGAGAGGAAGCCGAGGTAAAATGCTATTTCCCAGCTTTTGGTAAGAATCACACATTCGACTTCAAAAGAATTGTGCTGCAGCTAATTGCAGCCTATAATCACCCCAGTGCAGATAAGACCTATGAAGGAACATCAAAACAGCGAAGCATTTATTCAGATCTCCATTGGGGTGAAGCTTCTAAAGGACATCTCTATGGCAAAGTCATTTCCTCTGGCAGGAGCCTCCCCGTTCAGCTCCCGAGTTCAACCGCCAGCCCAGCCTCCTAAGGACTAATAGCATGGCATTCCATGGGGCTGTTGCTGCTTATGAACATCCTGAACAACACCTGAATTAATGTTAATGGTACAGTCACACTGTAATTACTTTTGGTTTTTTAAAACCTTGCTCTGAAGGTAAACTGCAGCCAGCTGCGTGCAGGTACCTGCTCCCTCTCCTCCTCTTGGCTTGCTGTCCTAAATAGTCTAAATAAAAGTGTTTAATGAACAAATTCTCAGTACTTACCCCTTTTATTCTTATGTGCTCTAGTTTGATACATAAAAATTGAATATTTTCTGTTGATAATGTTCAAGCTTTTAATGACATTAACAGAGCAAGCAAATCATCTGAAAAACTATTCCTTTCATGTCATTGTTGTTTCCTATGAACATGCTGGGAAGGAAGATAAGCCACGTGTGCACATCTACATGAAATAAGGATTTTTTTTTTCCCCTGCTCTTATTTTTTCCACTGGATACTATAAAAAAACCAAGACTTTCCCAGACACAACTCTAATTTTCTACAAGTTCAGGACTTGGCTAACTGAAAAACCCTTCAAACCCTTTCTTAGGACAACGAAGATCCCCAATACAAACTTCTTACTGAGATTTCATTTTCATGAGTGGTCCTGCTGTTCACCATTGAACAGCTACCACTGCACACACAACCGAAAAGAAATCCAAAGCAGGGACAATTTTTAATTCTAAAAATTGCATATGCCTTACCAAAACAATAATTTATTTATTTAACTGAATAGGCTTTTCCCCCATCACCTATGTTCTCACAATGATGTTTTCTCCTTGCTGGGTGTATGTAAAGTTCACCCAAATCATGTCAACCTCTAGTTCTGTTCTTCAATAAGCAAATTATCAAAATCACAAGTCAATCACATGTTAGCAGCCTTTTCACAGGGTTGGTGTTCCATGAAACACATCAGGATTTCCAGAATCACAATCAAAGCAGTTATTCAGCATGATTAAAATCAACGTTCAGCACTGAAATCTGGATATTGAGTCTGAGCCTCAGAGAAAAGGCAGCTCAGTTCAGCGATTCGCTGAGGATTTATGGCAAGTGTGAGCAGGTGAAGCAATAAAATTTATCACGAGATAAATTTCAATGAGAAGAGGAGGTTAGAGCAATAGCCAGAACTATTTCTATAGCTAGAAAAGAAAAAAAAAATAAAGCTGTGCAGTAGAAATCTTGCTGTGGATTGTCCTCATGGCACCAACAAAAGATTTCAGAAGAAAAGTGTAGTTTTATTGCACAGATAAGAGCTTACAGATTATTTCATATGATTTCAACCGTGGCAGTACCAGTCAAACACCAGACTGCTTGCTAAGGTGCTGTCACCCCTCCCTCCACGTCTCAAAGATCAAACCTGAGAATGTCACAGCCTTGTTTAGCTTCACATTCGTCCCCATATACTGAACAGATACATTTGCAATTGTAGTCTTAAACAAATTTCCAATTCAAAGGGAGACAATAATTACAATTAAAAACCATAGTGGACTGAGACGTTGTAAATACATGGGTGGTACCTTTTTTCCCCTCCCAAAATACAATCAATAGGCAGCAAGACCTCAATAACCAATAAGCTCAGGGTCTGTGTACCACCAGGCACCAGCCAGACGTGATGGGAAACACTGGATACGTGAAAAGACCATCCCTAGTCTGAGCCAGGGGCACGGAAAGGTTATTCCCATCATCAGGAGGACAGAGAGCCCATCCTAGAGAGATGACAGAAGCTTGAATTATTTAGCCTAAAAAAATGAAAACTCTCTAGAAATACACTTGGCAAATATCAAGGAAGAAATAAGAGTTACTTCAATTAAAGAGCAACACGAGCACAAAGAACACCAGGAGTGCCCAGGAGAAATGGCTGCACGCTGCCCATGAGTTTTAAAAGTACATTTCCAGTCATAAGTTCCTTTTTTTTTGGACTGGCAGAGAAGGTAGACCCTGGAACAGTGTTCCACAGCAGGAACAGCCCAAAGCTGCCATTTCAGCATTTTTGATACGTACCATTATTTGTTTGCAAAAGGGATCACATGGAATGCTCCTCAGCAATATTAGATGTTTTTCTCCAGTTTTAGATAAAAGTTCCTCAGCAGAAATTCTTTCAACATAAACAACAATAACTGCAGCACCAAAGGTGCCTTGGGAAGGAAATATTTACACAAGCCTTTACTTCCCTGCACTTCTGTTTTAATAAGTGCCTTATTTCTGACTGTGAGCCTCAGTATAAATCTATTATGTATATTATCTATTCCAATTTCATGCTGCAATTATCAGAATAATCACAGAATCACAGAATGTTGGGGTTGGAAGGGACCTCAGAAGCTCATCCAGTCCAACCCCCCTGCCAGAGCAGGACCACCTAGAGTCCATCACACAGGAACGCATCCAGTCAGGGTTTGAATGTCTCCAGAGAAGGAGACTCCACAGCCTCTCTGGGCAGCCTGGCCCAGGGCTCTGTCACCTCACAGTGACAAAGTTCTTCCTCATGTTCACCCAGAACCTCCTGTGTTCCCCCTTGCACGCATTCCCCCTTGTCCTGTCCCTGGCCATCCCTGAGCAGAGCCTGGCTCCATCCTCCTGACCCTCACCCTTCTCCTATTGATAAACATTCATGAGGTCCCCCCCCAGTCTCCTTTTCTCCAAGCTAAAGAGACCCAGCTCCCTCAGCCTCTCCTCATAAGGGAGATGTTCCACTCCCTTCATCATCTCTGTGGCTCTGTGCTGGACTCTCTCAAGCAGTTCCCTGTCCTTCTTGAACTGTGGGGCCCAGAACTGGACACAATACTCCAGATGTGGCCTCACTAGGGCAGAATAGAGGGGGAGGAGAACCTCTCTCGACCTACTGACCACCCCCTTCTAATGCACCCCAGGATGCCATTGGCCTTCTTGGCCACAAGGGCACATTGCTGGCTCATGGCCATCCTTCTGTCCACCAGGACCCCCAGGTCCCTTTCCCCTTCTCTGCTCTTCAGCAGGTGAGATCCCAACCTGTACTGATCCATGGGGTTGTTCTTCCCCAGATGCAGACTTCACACTTGCCCTTGTTGGATCTCATTAAGTTTCTCCCTGCCCATCTCTCCAGCCTGCCCAGGTCTCTCTGAATGGCAGCACAACCATAATGACATGCACTTGCTAACGGTGCCAATGGACACTTTCCATCATGTGTTCCTTCAAAAAGGAGAGCTGTGCCCTGTCAAAGGGCAGCCAGCAAGGCCTGGCTGGGGACACTGCCTGGGAAGAGGAGACCTGCCTTGCCTCACCCACAGAAGGAGCCTCTGCTGGAAGCACAGGGGGAAGTGACTCGCTGAACCACGGTCTCTTTGTTCCCACTTTCTCAACAAGAAGTCCTTGAAATTCCTGGGCATAACGTAGTAGTCATGGAAGCCAAATCCTCCTAAGTTAAACACCCTTTAAGAGAGGCAGACAAGGCACTACACAAGTGAGGTTCCCCGTTGGGGTTTTGTTGGCACGTGTCACGTTGGAGCAGCAGCACTGGTAAATGCAATCACCTTACAGGAGAGGCAGCAGCCATCAGGCAAATAAAACTCCATAAATAAAACAACAAGCTATGAAAGCTTTCCTAAAAGCTTCCAGAAAAGCATTTCTGTTCCTGTCATTAATTTCACTGGTTCATCTAACCAGTGTGCTCGTGTTACAATGACATGATCAAGGCAAAGGCAGATAAACAAAGGGGGCCTCTCTCCTCGGGAGGGGAGTGAAAATCCATTCAACAAACCTCATGGAACAGTTGCACGGCTCACATCCATCTGGTTTCTGATGGCTAATTTCCATTATTTTAATTTCTAATTATTTTTAATGAGATAGCTCAGAGGAAATAATCCTCAGTCATCACTCGAGGTAAGAGGCTCAGCGAGGTCAGGCAGCCTGAGCAGAAACAAACACCACAAGTGGAAGAATCCCACACTGCTGGTGGAGAGCTGCCCGACCATCTGCCTTCCACCCTCCCCTTGCCCTCTTGGAGCCACTTCCCAGCCAGGGTTACCTTACTTGGGAGGCTGCTCCCTATTTCAACTTCAAGTAAACAGAGACACCTATGAAAATGAAAACAAATGTCACCAAGTCAGCTAATAAGAAGCTTCAAGAGCAGCATGAAGACATCTGAGTGGAGCCAGTCCCACCTCTAGGTGGGGGTTAGACTGCCCGACACCAAAGGTGCCTCTGACCGCCGCTTTGCCAGTGCTGACAGTGTGCTTCCCCCTCTCCAGCTCTCTTCTCTTCACTCCCACTGTTACAAAGGCCAACTGCATCCTCACAGCTCCTCCTTCTCCTGCCATCTCCCCACACCAGTTCCAATGCCAAGGTGTTCCAAAGGACCTGACAAACCAGCCTGCTGCTCCTCATCAGCTGAGGGACGCACCCCTTGCCACCAACCACAGATGGGGCTTGCAAGGCTACAGTCACCTTTGCCAACACCTCTAACACCACCTCCTAGAAGCCCCATATCCATAGCTTGCAAAGACAGCTGTAGCCTTACACACACTCAGAAGCTGTCTGACAACGAAGACACAAAGTTAGAGGTAGCTGCAGTGATCAAGAATCGCCTACAACATCCGTTAGTACACAGAGTCACTTGGAAACCCGAAGTATCCACCCATAATTCATATATCCCTGAATTCCACCTAGCCAAAATGTTTGAATGGGTTGGGAGCAGGGTCTGAAGTGGGCTGTTCTGATCACTAAATCGTATGACTTGTCACGTATACAGTCACATCAGCTACTTAAGGTTTAGTAACAAAAGTGGCTTGCCCCACAAAGCCTTAGGAATTTAAGTGGCTATAACTAAAAAAAGGCCTCTCAACACTTCAGAGGGGATTTGTGTTCCCAGTGAGAGAGCATAACTTCTCTTAAAGTTCATTAGTATAGTCCTACCGCATCACAGACCCTGATAAAGAAAAACAACAAAACCCCAAAAGCCTGGAAAACAAACCCAAAAAAAGCAGTGAGCTGCCCTGCAGGGAGCACAGCACACTTGTCTGGAAAACAAACAGTCAACCTGAACCCTTCTGGGGACACGATTCCATGGAGTGTAACTGTCATCTCCTCCTAAGCAGTCCTGAAATTAATACTGAAAAAAAAATCCACTTCAATATGCCAATCACCAACTCTTCTTCCAGCTGCTTCAGGAACAACCAATTACTGCTCTAAGTTATTTCACATTGCATCTTCTATTCAATTTTGCTTTTATATATCCAGGTAAGTAATTATGTTTGGTTTTATTTAAACAGTCACAGGGAATACAACAGGCAACCTCAAAGAGCTGACTCAGTTCCTAAGAGATACCTATTATTGAATACAATTCTACACACTGACTACTACAGGAAAGTTATTGTATTTGTTGGCAGAATCAAACTTCATTTTTTTAATTTGTCCCTGGAACAAAGATCAGACTCTGGGTTTTATCAGTAATTGTAGGAGGGTCTATTACACTTCAGCATCAGCCCCTTACTTAAGCTTCTCCCCCAGCCAGGAAACCAGACCGTGCAATTACTCTGTCTCAGCCACATTTGTTGTATTAACGAAGATCAGAACGTTAAACTTAACAATTACTCAGTATTTGCCTGTACCTTTAATCCAAGCTGAAAACATTTGCAAGGGGATATGTGTCACACTGACAGCAGCTTTCCTGCAAAGCTGGGAACCCGAGGGACAGACTTCAGTCCTGACAGCTCTGACATGCTGAATAAAGCCATATTCATACAACAGGAAAACTCCAACCTATTTGCAAGCACAGCCTACAAACGCAAGATTCCAAGGATACAGTATTAGCCCTTGATTTCTTTCTTCCTGTTAATTTGTCCAAACTGTTCCTGAATCCATGCAAGCGTGTAGCTGCTGCAGTACCTTAGAGCAAGTCTATCCTGAAGGTAGTCACTGCTTGTTCCCATGGTATCCCCTTGACCTGGGGAAGGAAGAAACAGTATCCAACCACTCCCTACTGACCCTCTACACCCTCTATGATTGCAATGAATCATTTAATTATCCCTAAATATCACAGCCAACCATAATTTCAAGCGAGTTCAGGATTCTGATCTACTTCAATAACTATGTGCCATGAATAACAGAAACGGTAACATGGAAAATTTAATATTACAATTAGTTGCCATCTTTAAACAAAGCCACTTGTGGCCAATTGCAACTGTGGAGCCCCTGGACAAAGAGCCCTGCTGATCCCCTCAATCACCATCAGTTGCACCGAGATCATTTTTAAGCCGTAAGTGCAAATACAACGATAAGGCATGTTAACAACATCCAGGATCAGTCTGCTTAACTTCTTTAAAACCAACATAGATGAAGACAAGCAATAGTTTGCAGGCTAACACCCTATACACCATAGTATGCTTTATCAGAAATACCATAGCAGTTTAAGATGTTCCTGTCTCCTGGCTGGAGGAGAAGTCATCTCTGCTGCCGACCTGGCACAACAGAGCACAGCAACATTCGAACCAAGCCAGCTCATCTTGCCCTGATGTCCATGGGGAAGACCTGTAATTCAGTTCAACTGTTTGAATTACAGAAGCTGGCAATGAAGCAGTAAAAATGCCTGGCAGGTGAGACTGGGAGACCTCACCACCTTGATCCACCCCCACAGATTATGAAGCACCTGCCCAAACACAGCCCAACACACAAACAATTTCTGTGAACACTGGAACTACAGGTCCAGCCATCTGCCTGTGCTCTGCACCCAGGGAGACACTACAATTCTTCCCTGGGAGGGTGATTGGGTGTGGGAATGGGTTGCCCAGGGAGGTGGTGGAGTCCCCATCCCTGGAGGTGTTCAAGAGGTGTCTGGATGTGGCGCTGGGTGCTGTGGGTGAGTGGGGATGGAGGGAGGGGTTGGACTGGGTGAGCTTGAAGGTCTCTTCCAACCTCAATGATTCTGTGATACTAAAAGCCACCTGATTTGATACACATGCCACTACAGAGAAAATCTTGGATAGTTCAACACCAAATGCTGGGAAGTCAACCTCTGTAAGCACAAGGCACTGATTTGATACTACACAAGAACCTGACACAGCAAGCAAGACAAAGCTGTTTTCCAGAGCCAGAAGAGTGGGAGCAGAGAAAAGCCTAAATGATCAGAGCGGAGCTTTCTGGCACCTAAAGTGGAGCTAAAAGTCTAGATTTTAAAAGTTTTGTTTCTTTGCCTCTGGATTTATATGCATTTTAATTCTGCCCTAGAGAGATTAAAACAAGGCAACCATTCAGCAGTGCTCCTTAGGTCGGTGAGAGCAGAAGGCATAGAGCAGAACTCTTAATTCCAAGATTGCTCTTTTCTTCATCTCTAACCCTTTCCATCTATGTTATGAGAGAAAGAAAACAGAGCTAGCAAAAGGTCCAGAAAGTCAAAGTATTTAAAGCTTCCCCCCCCCCCATTTCTTGAGATATACAGCAAGAACCACTGATGTCCAGCCCTCTAGCCCGAGTCACTGATAACACTGTGGCCATTTGAAATGGGAAATTAATGAGAAGTCATCAATAAAAACGACAGACATGATTTCTGCCTGACCATTGGCTGGAAATTAAAGAGAGTTTGTGTATGTGCCATGCAAAAGACATCCCATGAGACGAAGCCAAAGCACCTGCACTAATTGATTTACTAAACCGTTGCCAGAACAGCAAGTGCCACAAGGGCAGGTTCTGAATCGCCAGGGTGGTTGGAGAGGGCGCGAGCTACTGAGAAAGCCTCTTTCAAGAGAATTAAGTAGTTCACAAACCAGAGTCAATGAATACAGTAAAGCCTCAAGCCCCGGGTTCTACAGACTGGAATTCCCAGCAAAGCTCTCGGGAGTTTGCGATGTGCAGGGGAAGTGACAGAGCATCCTCTGCTTTATTTAAATTGGAGATGCAAGAACTGAGATTTTAACAGACTTTGGCATTGGCTGAGGTTAAAGCAACTTCAATTTAAATCTGTTAGAAAGTCTATTTCTGTTTCCAGACACACTTTATTCTCAAAAGTGCCCCAACTGCTCATTAAGTGAACAGTCCTTTTGAAGACTTCGTACTCACCTCCACGCTTTGTACTTGGACCACTCATTCCTCGGGGAACACTCACGGAAAAACCCCATGAAAGAGCCTCTCTAAACAACTCTATTTACAGATGAAGGTTCCTAATAAAGAGCTCCATAGAACCATACATTTAGGCTGAGTAACTAAGCAACCCGATGCAAGGGGAAATGTCCTGCCTCGTTTCCTGTGTGAGTGAATTCAGAACTACAGCTGGGCAATTTAGCATGAGCTTGGCATAACCTTTACATTAGCAGGCTTGTGCTACAATTGCTCTGTATTGAAAACAGCGTAAGAAGAGCTCTCAGCCTATTTTCAGCTCTTCCTGACACACATCTCTAATTGTAGGAACTGGGAAAGGATGGCAGCAAATTCCAGTTTGAATCCAACACGTTTGTGATGCTTCTTCAAGCTCCACTGAATTCCCGTGCTCCGATCTGGGGCGGCTCGGTCAAGCACTGCTCTCAAACTCAGAGCTCAGGAATCCAGAGACTCGAGTGAAAGATGATCTAAATGTTAAAATCTGACAACAGCCCAACTTGGGGTCGGTTTGAACTGGCCAAAAGGTGAATCTGAGGGATAATGAAGTACAAAAAAGGACACAGCCAGATAAAAAGTATTATTGTAAACCCTTGTTCCCACACTCTCTGAAAATGAGCTTTTATACAGAATATGCAACCTGAACAGCTGATTTATTTCGCAGCATTATTTCTCCATTCTTCCAACTATTTTTGTACAGATATAATATCCATAAATGGTCTGGTACGTGAAAATTGCCCTGCAAGTGCTGTGGATTGCTATTTTACTTTTATTGCTTCAGAAAAACGCACTGCCATCCATCTTTTGGGCAATATTCTGTTAGACTGAAACAACTTTCCATTTTCCAAGCAGTTCTGGAGTTGACAGAGTCTTTAAAATCATACTTGTGCCTGAAAACACTGTAAAACACATAAAAATATAATACTATGCAGAGTAGCACCCAAAATTGCTATTACCAAAAGAAATTTTTGAGACCATTAAAATGCACTGAATGACTCGAGAATAGCTGCAGTATCTTCCCAAGTGTTTAAACTTCAAAAGTTTACTGAACCCATTTTTTAACCATTACTACGCACTGAGCATTAAAATTTCATGCTGTTTCCAGTATTTTTTCAAATTGCATTGTCCCTATTACCTGCGTGATGCATCTAAACCAAAAATTTCAGACAGGAGGATGAAAAAATATTTAATATTTGGAATGAAACTGAATCCAGGTGCTATAAGGAGGTTATAAAAGCCACAGCAATTTTAACTGCTGTATAAAAGCAGACATTTAACTATGAGTATAAGCAACTCAGAAAAATCAGTTGGAGATACTCGTCAGCTTTCCTAGTGTTGAAATATCTTTACGTTCAAAATAAAAAGGGATTAGCATTTATTAACTGAAACACTGGGCAAACTGCCTATAGATGAGCTACTAATACTTAGCCTTCCCCTGTTCCTAAAGGGTAAATTTGTGACTTTTAGACTTTAGGCTTAACACCAATATTCATTGCCACTGAAATCACATTTAATCATCAGGTTCCTCATTTTCCTCTGAGCAGTTTTCTCCCATTTCAGTCCAGGATTGTACACAACAGATACAGAAAACAATGTTTGTCTTCTACAGAAGGGATTGAGATTAGCTGAGACAGAAGAAAGCAACACTGAAAGGAAGTTTAAGATTAGCTGTAGAAAAAAACCCCATCTTAATGAAATTTTGCTATATACACTGGGAATATTTTCATTTCTAAAGCAGATGTAACATTTGTTTACATTAGGATGTGAATACCCTTGAACTGTTCAATTGTTTTGGCAATTTTCTTTGAAAAGCAGTTCTTTGTTGATTACAAAAGAGTTATATTGACATGAAATCTCAAACTTCCTTTGGATTTTAAGATTATAACTCCCCTCATCCTAAACATCAGCAACATTCACATTATTAAGTAAAACCCAAGAGCCAAGTTGTCAGAGTCTACCTCCAGTGGCAGAACAATACGCTGGTTTGCTCCTCTGAAGTCACCTCTCCCACACTGCACACTACCTGCTGTAAATACTTAAATAGTTCAGAAAATTCCACTTGGTTCCAGATGTGCCAAGTCTGCAAGAGGCAACCCACGCCCACCCCCACGGAAAACAGGCTGCGCTAAGTAACCTGCCAGCTCCAGGATTGTTTATGTTTCAGGTAATTAACTAGCAATTTTGTGAACATCTACATATTGTGCCTATAAATACCTTTCTTCTGACATCTCTAATGAAGTCCATGTTGATCAACATCTTCCTGTAATTTAATCAAGACATCAGGCAGGGGTGACAGAAGGCGAGGGAGCTGCTTTGCTGCTCGGTAGAGCAACACCCCACTGCGCCCTCCACACAAACCAAGGGAACCAAGACAACTCCTTGCCTTAAAGACACCCAGCTCTTTGAGCTCCAAGTACAGCAAATGCTGCTACAATTAGTCTGTCAAAACAGGCTTCCACAACTTTGTTTTAATTATGCCAGAGCAGTAGAAATACTCTCCTTTCTCCATGGCAAACACAACAAGGTGCCACGTCCTACGGTCACGGGGCTCTGTCGGAGTAGCACACACCCTACTCCATCCCTGCAGAAACAACCACAGGACCAACCTGGAGGATTTCACATTTAAAATACAGACCCTGATAACGTGTCTTGACTAAAGCACTATTAAATTACCATTGAACACTGTCTCAAAACAAGACAGACACCGTGCTCTGGTGTTGAAAGCAGAAAGGCTTAGATATTTCAACTAGAAGACATTGAATTCAACATTAGTGACCAAAAAAGCACAAAAGGGCCTTAAAAAGGGTCAAAAATCTGTTTAAGCGTATTTCCAAGCAGACACGTAGCAGCAGAATCCAGGGAATAGCATGCAATGAACTTACTACTTACAAACAAGTTCCTTTGGCTTCAGAAAGTTCCCTGTCTTTGCACAGAGGGTGCTGACACATGATCACTGCTGTAAAAATGAATTGGCCAAGCATCTGGAAAATGCTGCCCCTACAGCCTGGGCAAAGAGGTACAGAGCTGCGAGTGGAAAGCAGGCTCCAGAGTCACAGAGAGAAGGTCCTTCTCCCAAAAAAGAGTTAAGCATCCAAGATACTGTGCAGCTCTTGCATGCCACCTGACTGAGACACAGCCATTTGCATGTTCCTAAGCCATGAAAAATGCAAAGTAATAAGACTTTACAGAAGGCATCAATCCTTTGAAGTATCTGTTTAATAAATTATGGTCCAATGGATTCAATAATTGAAGTTTGAACTGTTTTCTGCCCATCACAGATCTAGACTGTGTCTAAACAGCCTGAACCTGAGTTAATTATAAAAGCAATAAGGACTTTCATGTTGAATAGCTACAAAGAGTTATTTGTTTTTCTTCTGGTTAGATGCAGGCTTTTGATACCTATTTTGTCGAGCAAAAAAAAAGACTGATACAATCATAAATTTATAATTAAAATTCTTCCCATTTGCAATGGCAAACAAACCCCCTCTTACGCAAGTTGAACTTTGTCTTCCTGGTCCCGCAGTTTATTATTTACATTTTCAGGGAAATAAACAAAACATCTCCTGGTTCTAAACACAATTTGCCTGAAAAAAATGCAAGGCCAGGGGGAATATAAAGCTTCTGTGCAAAATTAGTTCTTTCTTCAGTATTTCTTCAAAATGTAGTTTGGAAAAAACCCTTTGGTGAAAAGCACTGAAGTTGTAATTTGAACCTCTTTTTTTAGTAATTGTTGTTTAATAAGCAAACTACAAACTGGGATGAAAGAACATGTCTATGGTATCATCTGTTACTCCTGCTAGGTCTTCCACAATTATACTGGTGTTTGGAAAGCTTGGGCCCTATTAATTAGAAAAGTACCCGGTGAATGCAAAATAGTTATAACCTTTATTTGCACCAATTTAAGATTTATTTTAATAAAATTTAAGGTTTTTAGGTATCTCCCCTGTAACGTAACTATGTGAGCAAAGAGCATGGGTTGAGACAAAGAACTATTGGACTGGGCACCCATCAGACTGCTTCCTAGCATCCGTCCAGAGAGGATTCCCAAAACATACCAAGCACAATGTTAAAGCCAAGCAAAGCAGTGATGCAGTGCACAGGCTCTCCAAGCTCGAAATGACTTCTTCCAGAAACTTACACACTTTACACAGGATTAGTTTTTGTGTGTTTTTTTAATAATGCTAGCAAAACCACAGTCCAAGCGTGGTACATCTGCTGTCTGAAACCTTTATCATCAAACCCCAGATAAACTGCAAGAAGAGAGGGGATACATTGGAAAAGACATTTCATATCCCTTGCAATATGAGCCCAAGCCCTCTAAATATTTGCTTCTCAATTTTTACCTACTTATAAAGTGTTTATTTTTGTAACTGCTTCCTAGGACATACCCATTACCATCAAAATCTCTGTCTATCACTGATCTCTGGGAGAGCTGAAGACATGGAAAAAACATCTTTTCCTACAAGAGACCCAGCGTTGGTACCTTTGTGCTTCCCGAGATACCAAATAGCAAAGTTAACAAATCTACTGCTCCTGGTGCTAATAACAAGTACAGGTAAAACAACATCAAATGCCAGCACAGCTTCTTATTGCAAAGACTATCAAAATCTCAAAAAAAGAATAAAGATATTTGCCAGCAGAAATTCAGATTGATCACCTGCTCTTGTACAGCTGCAGCTCTCCTCAGTGCTTTGGATCCTATGAAAAACCAAAGTGCTAAAGGAACATCAGCTTCTGCCCATCGCTGATCCTTCTTTCCCCTCCAGACACACACATACACACACTCCTCCAGACAGCATTGGGCCAGGAAGGACAAGTACCAGTAAATGTACATGTTGGGCCACTCTAATCCAAGTGCATATTCACAGTTGTATGACAGCAAGAGTGGGCAGCAAAGATGATAGGTTTTTTTCTTATAATACAAAAATACAATAATTTGGACCCACAAGTTACAAAGAGGCCATCAACAGGACAACAGAAGCAATGCCACCAAGCTGGACTTGGTTTTATCTCTATAGCTGGAATCGCAAGGATGCAGGGGAGCTTTCAAATTCTCCCTGTAAGGTTCCCACCTACGAGATAGTATTGAAAACAATCCTGCAGATGAGACAGCAATTGCACAGGTATTACTGTAGGTTTTAGATATATTCTTAGAATTCAGCAGTGGCAAAGACTATTCCCCTCCTGATTTCATTTAACCCTATTTTTATTTTATCTAGCAAGCAGGCTCTGATAAAGGAGCACCCCTGCCACAAAAGTACTCAGCTTCTACTCCATATCCAGGCTGACTGTAATGGAGAGGTTGATTAATTTTGTACCAGCCAGCTGCACAATTGAAAATAAATCCCAAGCCATTGATTGCACTGGAAGAACAAGCAGATAAGACATTTTATTTTCATACCTCTCCTACTTAATTATACAAAGGTTCTACCCACAAGGACTGTAAGAAAACAGCTGAGCACAGCTATAGGACTTTGTTACTAATTTCTATGTATGATTATTTGTGTTCTTTAAGTGTAAAGTGATTTTTTGTGTGATTCTGGCTCATTACGGGTTGTTTGGATGAAGACAAGAACTGTCATTTACCTGAAGCCATTTGCTTGGTTTATCTTCCCGTGTCAGTATGCTCAAAACGACTTCAATTATCAGACAACAACAGGTTCACTGATTAACTGGAGCCGTGTGAAGACCATGACTGTAAATGCTTTAGCTGCAGTTTGTACACTGAGAAATTTAAAGGTATTTAAAATACAGTAGCCTCCATTGTGTTTCTTCGGGCACCCAGAATGTTATGAGCCAAGCAGAGACTCAGCGCCTGTTAATCACTACCTCCTTAGCAGAATAAAACCACTAATGCCAGAAGACAAAACAAAACAAAACTGCTAAGCCCCTGGAGCTCTAAAACCACTAGCCCATGCCACTATACCCACTGGTGTTATTAACTAAACAGATAAAATTGGAGATATGAGGAGCAATTGACTTAAGCAGTATCCCAGAGGCACGCTTCTGTGTCTCTCTGATTAGCTTCATTCAATTATGCCTTCTTAATTGCTCATGTGCTAAAGCTCATTAAGTGAAAAATAATATTGCTTTCCTGCAGGTTGTGCACTTGAGATTTGAGAAATGGACACCACTGGCGTCCCTTTGAGATGCTGCCAGAGACATTCCAGAGCACGGTACAGCCCGGGGAGAGCAAAGCAGGCTGCTGTGTTTTGTGGCTGCAGGATCATCAGTCCCACAGTGTATTTCTCATTTTCTTCTAAACTACTGGCAAATTTTCACTTTAAAAATATTGGTTTTTCCCCCAAGATATCCAAAAGTTTAGAGTTAAGGTTAACACAGCAGCTCATAACTTTAATAGCACCACAAACCCAAACAAATCTTGGGGCTTGTCTTTAGCTTTATAGCATTAACCTGTACCTAATGCAGCTCACAAAGATGAAACAGCACAAATTTAGTTCTCTTTGAGGAATTCAGGTTTCTCCTTCGTTATCTGTTCATCCAGAAATTATTCCAAAGCATTTCTGAACAAAAACTCTCCAGTATTCCCAAACCACACTGCACATGTAGAAGGAGCATGATTTTTGCAGAAGATACTTCAGTTATTACGCAGTCAAGCAAAGAAGAGGCAGGGGGTTTTGTGTGGTTTTGTTTTGTTATTTGGTTGGGATTTTGCCATAGAAAACATACAAATAACTCCAACTTGATACTCCTAACCCTATCTCTATCAAATGAAGGAATCTTCTTCACATACTGTACCATTATGCTCACCAGGAATTGCAGATGCCCGATTTAATTGAACTGGAGGAGACTTCCTATCAGGACAAGCATACTTTGTGAGCACCTCATAGGAAACATATCTTACAGAACATGGCATTTGAGTGAAGAAGAAACTGTAAATAAAATCTCCATCAACAAAGACCATAAAATAACATCTTTGACTGATTAATGTCTGCTCCCGAAATAAATTTAAAGCTATGCTACAGCTGCTTATGTTATAAAATATCAGATGTATGGCATATCCAAATACAAATGATGCACAAATGCATTTTTCCTTTTCCCTCCAAAAAAACAAACCAAACAAAACCCCCCACCACTCAACCCAAAAACAACTAGTAAAAGGGTCAATGGAGCAGACAGCTCACAAAATGTACCTACACACACAAAAAACTTCTAACTTCCTTCTCTTAAATGAGACATTTATCAAATGAATGAAATTAAACACTTACTAAAACAATACTTATCAAATGAGATGTTATTTATAATACATAGTAAAAAACAACTCTTGTGCTGTAGCCAAGCAGAAAAAGGGTTCAAATAAACATTAAAATACTTCTCGGAAGGGAAACATCAAAAATATCTCTCTAGAGCCTCTCACCAGAAAATTCTCGATCTGCACTGATAAATACTTCTTCTGGTTTACATTTAGCATGAAACACTTTACAAGGAAATCCAAGTTGTTAGGAAGTTAACGAAGAACAGATTTTTTCAACTAATTTTGCAATAGAAAGCAGAAAAACTCTGAAGAATAAAATAAAGCATCACTGGAGGAAGGGAAACAGAGCTGAAGTTTTTGACTCATTACCTGAAATTTTGCACGCTGAACAAAATGGTCTATACCAATGGCTCAAAAAGCCATTGAGCACCTCTTACTAGAATTTTGAAGCCAAACTTCAGAAAAGATGATGACACAAGCTTGAAGATACTAGTTTTCCTTTTATACATCTAAAAACCATGGGATAAATCCCCAGATGCCACGGAATTACAGGTAAGAGCAGTACAAATCTCATTCTGAATTCTGAAGCAGCCATCCTACCAAGCATCTGCCCCAGGGAACTCCTCCTCCAGCTCTGCAGGTGTGAGACTTGGTTTGTTGTAGAGGGGATTCATTCCTCTGCCCTGTGCAGACCATGCAGGGGCATGAGCCACACTCCCATCACTCAGCTGCTGATGCTGTGTGAGCCTGCTCACCCAAGAGAGCAACGCTGCGAGCGAGATTTATCTGGTGCTCCCCAATTTACAGCCAAGCATCCTATTGTTCATCATCATTATTGCCAAATAAACAGAGGAACAACTTAGGGAAATTTTTGAGAGGTCTCATTTACTGCAACTTCATCTAACACTGGCCATTACCATGAATCACTGTGATTCCCAGGGCAGAATCCCAACCATTTTATGGGAGAAAAAAAAAACAAGTCTGATGAGTCAAGAAATATTTGCTAAGATGAGTAAAACCTATTATTTTATGAACTCATAACAATAAAACACATCAACTGCTCTGTCACCCAGTGCCATTATCAGCTGTACTAAGTGGAAGAAAAGAATAGTCCACTCTTTTACTTGATTTTTTTTTTTTTCCAGAAAGTTTTAGGCTGCAAACCTTAACATCCCTGGAGGTGTTCAAGTGGCGTCTGGATGTGGCACTGGGTGATGTGGGTTAGTGGTAATGTAGGTAGGGGTTGGACTGGGTGAGCTTGAAGTCTCTTTCCACCTCAATGTTTCTCAACCTCAATGTTGGATCCCTTTTTGGGATCCAACAAATAAGTCTGTTCAAACAACTCTGTTTAAAAATAAGCCCTGAAATGAGCCTCATGCAAGTCTCGTACTGCAGGTCAAATAATTAACTCCTGTCCCATTATATATCCTTTAAGGCAGGGAACTGCTTGGCAGTAACAGAGCTGTGTGTAGCTGCTCAAACCAATGACACTCCAAAATGAGATACTACTAACAGGAAATCCTTGTCAGTGTAATTGAGTAAATGCAAACAGCTCATTCTAGCAAATGAAGAGGAAAAATAATTATTGTGGCAATAACTTGTTTTGCTCAACAGATAGTACCACATTTGATTTATTGTAAGGCACAAACAAACCAAGTATTTAGTGTTGCACCAATATTGCAGGCAAAACAATCAGAAGCTTAAGCATCAGAAACTGAAGCTATCATATTACTGTGAATAGTTTGCTTTGCCTTATCTTACACTGCTGTGCAGGAATATGTTTAAAAATGCCTAAGAGTTCCCAATACCTTGCACAGAAACTCATTCTGATGTTCCCAAAATGAGAAGCAATAACGTCCATCACTACTGAGTTCAAAAAAGAAAACCAAAATGGTGTTGTAGGTAAATACACTCAAACCCAGACCACAACGCGCATCCTTCTGTGAAAATCAGCTTCCTAGGATAGTTCTGATTAGATCCCTTCAGCTTTGAATTGCAGGAAATCCCATTTATCTATAAATCCAATTTGAGAACACAATTTCTCTCCCTTGCTTCCTTCTTTACCTCCTCAGCCCTCCACTCTGCAATCAGGCTTAATTAGGCACATCACAATAATTTGGTATTATTTGAATATTTGATCTCTGCTCATTGTAGCCTACATATAAACTATTTATCTCCACACCAATTTAAGGCTTGCTGTGTCCCAATACTCTGATAAATACTGCAGTAAAGGACAGATTGTCTTACTAATTTTTTTAAACCTAAATCAATAAGACTCTCAGGCATTTCTTTTTCTTAAATCCACCTACTGCTTTCTTCTGCTTACCCAGAAGTTTTGCTTTCAGCATCTAAAGAAAAATTTCTCATCGTCCTCTAGAAGAGATGAGAGAGAAGTTATTTGCCCAGGAGGAAACCCAGTGATCATGTCTGTGAGTAAGGGCAAAAGCCTTCAAGACAAAATTCTTCCCAAGTCCTCTCTATTTGCTCCAGTAAGTTCACATTAAATATTAACATGATTGTCTTACCTGTTGTGAAAGTCAAAGGCATTTATTTACCTGACACCACAGGCCAACAGTCACAAACTGCAGTTACTTCAAAAGCTATAGCAATGTTTGTGGGAAAGGAGGGGAAGGTGTTTGGTCTGGGGGTTTTTCTGGTGGTTGTTTCTGGTTCAAAATCCCAGACACTTCCTCGCCCCAGGCATTCCACATAAATCCCAGCAGTTAACTGAGTTTACACCAGCTTCAGTCTGGAAAAACACTGCCTGTATTTAATGATAGACAACAGCTGAACAGTAATGATCCCCTAATCTGGAAATGATTACTGTAAAGTGAATGCATTAAAATGAGCTGTGAGAGCTCATCCTTTACAGTTATTGCCCAAACACACGACTCTGCTCCCACTACACACACTGCAGCAGAGGTGCTGTTGTCTGGGGCACGAACTGGGACCCTGCAGAAGTTCAAGACCTTCTGGAAGCACTGAAAAACCTGCACTCCTATTTAAAGCCGTCCTAAGTCGGAGTCCATGCTTACCAAGTAATCAACAAGGAAGTCAAGGTCTCCTCCAAAAAAAGATTTCACACTTCATTGTTTTCAGAACAACTTACAGTATTCATGTGCTTTTTCTACACTTAAACCTCCATACTTACTGCTATTGCAACTGGAGGTGTCCTTGCAATAACCCACTGTTCCATCAGGTCTTTGCCACATAATCAAAAAGAGAACCATCCTCATTATTGATGAGTTAAGAATGCCAATCCTGATGTATAAATCAATTGAACTGAAGCAAAGCTGAGCAACTGAAGCGACTCAGGATGAAATCTGTAATGTGCAATGCACAGAACCTGTGCTCTACAGGACACAGCTCTGAGTCAGTTCTTGTGATGCGAAAATCAAATCGTAATAAAATCAAGTTCTGATCAAGTTGAAGTTCCTGTGCCTTGTTTTAAACAGACACTTCTCATCAAAAACAGATTAAATTGAAGCACGGTAGCAACAGGGAGGTAGCTTCTATCACAATTTATTTGTCAACATATGACGGTCTCACATAAGCATTCAGGAAATAATTCCACTGCTGGTCTGAGCAAGAGGAGGAAAAACGAGATGAGAGTTTGGGAAGCAGCATGGCAGGGCAGGAAAGTGGTGCACAGGAGCAGAGGGAATATGCAAGAAATTTTAGCAGCAGAACAGGGAACCCCAAAGGTAAGGAAGAAGTCACTATAATGCACAAAAAAAGACTGGGCATGAAAGAGGATGTGCACCAGAGCTCCCAGCCAGCAGGAAGCAGGCAAAGTCTGGGGACAGGGGAAGAAGCAAACGGGTGTTTCTCCCCACTCTCTCACTTTAAAGAGGCTTTAGAAAGGGTAAATTCATGAATTCTGGAAACTTCTGTTTCTCCTCAGAACTTATGTGTGTTTCAACTCATGCCTCATCCCATTCCTCACGTCCTACGGCTGCCATGCCCTCCACAGCAGACAACACTGCAATTTTGAAGTTCCCAACAGAATCTTAAGACTTTTAGAAAGGGCTAGTTTGAAAATGAGCTTCAGTAAATGAAAAAAAAACCTGTTGCATTACGAATAGTGTACTTGTAAACCATAATTTAGGTACAGAACCCAACTAATCATGCAGTGGAAAACTTACTGGAACACATCTACGTTTGATCTACCTATACCAACCTCAATCCTGAGTAGCTCCAAGCCATTGTGCTGACGCAAACGGTCTGCTGTAGTCATACTTCCTACTGCAAAAAATGTCACTCCCACACCACCAAGCATTCTGAGTTGCCAAACTATTGCTACATATACCATGTGAACACAAACAAGTCAGGACAAAATTGCCAGTCAAAATAGAAATCAAGCTGGCAATACAAGTGAATGGCACCATGGGACACAGGCAAGTTTTAAGTGCTGCCATTGCTGTGTATCTGTTTGGCTTTTTAAAAGTCAGACAAGTTCAGTCATTGCTCTTCAAAAGCAACTTCACAGTCTGATTTCCTCCAAAGTCAGTTCAGTAAATAGCCAAGTTAAAATATTTACAGTTGTCCTTATTAAGGGCCCCCTAGTAAAGAAATATGGTCAACTAGTATGAGCTATCTTAGTGCTAGACCTAGTGGCCTACTGACCAGCTGGTAATCAAGTGATGGATTTACTGGGTTTATCTTGTGGAGAATAATGTCAAAACATATGTGACTACAGAAGAAAGACAAAACCAAGGATTGCTTGGAATAGGATTTTGAATAATTAAACTGGTAGTGTCCCATCTACAGCACATGGATTCTGTTTAGATTGAAATTCAGAACGTGCACCTGTGCAGAAGGGAGCCCTGGCAGCTAACTCAAGGCTGGAGGGAGAGATGTCAGCAGAGCCAGAGGAAAGGTTCTTGCTTTCAACATCTTTCTGCTCCTGAGAACAGAGATACAAAATGCACACGTGTATACAATGAAGGTATGCTTGTGATTAGATTCAGGATACTCCTGACTGAAGAGCTTTACTGCAGAATAAACACACAGAGAAGCTGGAGTACAACACTCTGTTACCCAGCAATACACACAAACCCTACCTCTTCCCCCCAAAATTAAGGGAGAAGCCTACCCCACCTGAGAATGCACTGCCCTAGTCACACTATGCCACTGCACCTCCTCTCCTGGCTGAAAGGAATTCATTTCAATGGATAACTTGGTTCTGTGAAATCTGGACACGAGCTGGAGATCACCAACAGACAGAGTGTTCTAGAAAACCAGACTCCCTTACTCTAATTCTATGTCAAAACACTGACTAGATTGTCAAATACAGATACATCTCTCCACTCGGATTCTTTCAAACGTCACCATGAGAGCACAGGAATGACCAATCCAGGGTTCAGCTCTGCTCTGCATGCACACCCTGTGGCTATGAACCAGCACCCGAACGCAGAGACACAACTGGCACTGGCTTCGAGGGGCTCAGCCCAGTACCACTGGAGTTATGGGTTACTCTATGAAAGTGCCAAAGCCCAAGCCACTCTTACAGAGAGGGCACACCAGGCCTTCCCTTCCCAGGTGTGAATCTCGCCTTCAGAAAGGGCACCTGTCCCTTGGAGGAGAGCACCAGCTCAGCATTCACAGCTCTCCCACACCAAGGGACAGCTCAGGTCAGCCCAGTCCTAGGAGACTCCAAGAACATCCAAAATATAACCCAGGCAACCCAACACACAATACTTTGTGTGCTGAAGAATCAGGCTGAGCAGAAAGAACTTGATGTACTTAGAAAAGACTGTTTTCTTAGCTAGATCCCACCGTCTGGTTGTTCCAAGGATGCTGGGATTTGTTCCTTCTCAGAAAGCACCTTCCTGCCTCACCCATCCCAGCACGAGGAGCATGCAGGGTGCTCTGTCACCTCTGCCCAGAGACCAATGGCCAAAATTTGCACATTAACCAAGAGGAACCTTGTTCCTGATGCCCATATGTAATGGATTTAATTTGCTCTTGCCAAAGGGAATTCATCTTCTCCAGTCTCCAAGCATCACCAGTGGCACTTCAAGACGCCCTATCAGTTACACCTTGAGGAACTACACCCTTCAGACCAACTAATGGCTAAACCACAATTCAGAGACTTCAAGGACACCTCTTTTCCCTTTAGGATTACTGCACAGCCAAGTGCCAGAGCTCCCAAGCAAAAGCAGGGAGTTTTCGTAAAGCAAGCAGACAAATGAGCTCTGTTCTGCAGGAGAAGCTTTCCCAGGCAGCCCCCAGGCAAGCACCTGCCTGCAGCTCTCCTCTCCCCCTGCACGTGTGCAGGGCTCAGGGATGACAAACGGACTGCACATATTCAAATCTGCATTTGCCCGAGTTCATTTCCTGCCCAACAGGAACGTATCAAAATCTGAAACGATTTTATTTTTGAAGTAGCCTCTTACAGTGATTTGTGAGGCCCTTTAGTTATTCAATTTTTGAAGCACAAGGCTCTGTTGGACTGGATAAGAGACAGTAACTAATGGAGTGGGGCCCATACAACACAGAAACAGCTGAAGGAGCTCACGCCTCAACAAAACACTGGTGCCAAAAGTTAATTGCAGTTACGCTTTGCACAGGAAAACCCTTATTTAAAAAGCAATCTCCTATTCAGGGTAAAGATAAAGACCATTTATATGGCTATTCCTTACATCCTGATTAAAAAAATATCTGCTTAATCCTTCCGAAGCGAAATATGGATTTGGAGAATAAACCTTCTGATTAGCCTCAATTTTATTTCATTTCAGATGCCAGCACTAACTACAGATGGACTCAATCTCACCTAGTTCAACACCTGAAGTGTTGAAGCTCCTCCCTGCCTGGCCCACACGTCCAGCAAAGCCTGAGTGTCGGCATGAGAAGCTGGTGAGGCCACAGTTTCCATCACACCTGACCTGGGAGCTGCTGTTCAGCCCTTGCAGACTCGGTATCACCCTTCCCTGCTGCAGATCTGGGGGGTATGCAGCTGTAGGCTCAGGCACCCTGGCTTATAGAGCCAAGGGAAAATAAACCCAGCAAGCTCTAGTTGCTCAAGTGCTTGTTTAAAGTTTTATTTGTGTGTGTGTGTGCATTTCTTTTGTTTGGTTTTTTTGCAAAAGGAGTCAGGAATGAAAGTTTGTTATTTTTATATAGAAGCCAAAGATCTTAATGTTGATATAAAAGAGTCTATTTTAAGTTATATATAAGTAATATATATNATAGACAAAGTCTATTAGCCTTGATTCTACTTTTAAACCAGCCCTATCCCAACACACCTGCCTCACAGTGGTAGTAGGAAAAACAGTATCAGGGAGGTGCAGTGGGAGATTATTGTCCAGCAGCTCCTTCCACAGCCAGGCAGATAGTCAGGCTCACCTGGCAAGCTGCTCCCTCAGGCAGCTTCCCATACAGTCACCTTTGCATCCAAGGTTAAAACAAAAAAAGAGTAGGTGCTTAACGTTCAACACAACCCCAGTGCAGTTTTTTTCCCCTTCCACCTACATGGTCAGTTTGACTGCAATGAAAATGCTAACATGAATCCCTTTCAAGCTTCCCAAGCATGAAATCTAGAAGAACCAGAAGATTAGAAACATTAGAAGGTATTATAGAAACATTAGAAGATATCATTTTACTTCAATGCCAAGTCCAAATTCACCCAGCTTCTTTTAGCTTGAGAGTTTGCCTCTGAATTTAATAAGAGCAGCACTGGAAATGTAAGAGAATGTAGCTGACCTAATTTCACACATTGCAAGGCTATAACTGACATTTATATTGTTACTTTGCTGAATTACTGAAAACAAACAAAAAAATCTTAGCAGCATTTCTTCTGCTTGGAAAAGAGCCAAGTAGGGGCAGCAGCAACCGTAAAACCAGATTTCTATTAAAAAAACCCCAAGCAAACAAAAAAACCCAAACAACCCAAAAAACCCCACCGAACACCAAAAAGCCCCCCAAACCCCACATTTACTGATCCACCCACAGTCTTACATTTATTCTGGCATACCATCTGATTGAGCAAAAGCATACAAAGATAAAAACCACAAAGAAGTCATTGTAAGAAAACACCAAATGGGTTCATCAACAGCACATTGAGAGTAATGGGATAACTCTCTAACAAAAGAATTGGTTTGTTGGTTTGGTTTTTATGTAATCAGTATTTTTGGGGGGCATGGGGGATAAGCACAAATTTGGGATTGCTTTGCATGTCATTGAGACACCACTGATAAAAGCATTGCTATGGAATGATCCCTAATAGCCTGTGCCTCTCAGTTACAGATGAGGATAGAAAAGGACAGAGCTGTATGACATTAAAGCACAACCACCAGCCACCAGTGCACAAAACACACTTTACAAACACCAGCAACTACATTCAGGAGAAGAAATTTGCCAAAAGAGGGACACAGCAGGACCACTGGAATCAACAAGGGGAAGGAAAATCACCTTTGCAAGAAATGTGTGTGTTTAGTTCCGTGACCATAAGTCAAAAGGGGGAATTACTACTCTAAATGTCCCTTTGGCTGGAGAGCAGAACCACCAGTGACTGAGACAGGATCCGAGCTGGAAGCTCACACAGGCACACAGGCAGTGAGCAGTGAAGGAATTGTCTCATTCCTACGAGACGGTGGCATTGAGCCAAATGAATGTATGAGATTCTGGGGAAGCTTTCCAGTAAGTACAGGAAGAAAGCAGCCTAAGCAATTCCAAGGCAGCCCTTGATAAAGTTGTAAAGGCTACTTTGTAACATCATTAATTGCTGTGGTTGGGGAAGATTTGATGACACCAGGAGGTCAAGCAAAAACATCTGAAATAAGAGAAAATATGAGCTAATGGAGCAAAAACCAAACATGCACAGCTACAGCCACGGAAACAGATCATTTGCATGCTGGATGCCAAGAAACAGATTATAATTTCCTGTTTGTATTCATGATTGTTCTGCTGTTAAAATAACTACACTGCCTTTAAACTGCAATCGCTAAAGGAGCACATCTTTTCTATACGTTATCTGTTAGATTACAAATTTTGTTATTGCAAATGAGAACAAACCCACCAGTCCCAGGCACGCCCAAGCACTTCTCTGCAATGATGTAAGTACAGAGCAGAGTTTGCTATTTAGCTGCAAGAAATATATTTCAAAGTAATTGTTTTTGTAAGCATCGCCTCACTATCTGGGCAGCATTTGTTGAGTAACCAGTACCCCACCCTGGCTTAAATTGATTTACATGTAATTTTTTCTATATTATAGCATTCTGGTATTTATGTGAAGTACCTTGAAGATATCAGAAATACTTTTTGCTAAACTTACGCTCTCCTGAACAAGGGGAAAAAAAAATCAGTTCATTCTCAAGTTTGTATGAGGGTGCAGCAACAGCATTTATGAGCCCAGCACAGTACTCCTAGTTATATGCATCAGATCTATATTCATTGAAAAGCAAAGCTGCTCTGTTCAGACTGTGTAAGAAAACACTATTGTCAAGGATAAAAACAAGTTTGCATTCTGTTCTAAACAAAATGGCACAAGTCCAGACCAAAAAAACCCAAAAGAGTCAACAAGCCACAAAAACAGAGGAATATCACGATGTGGCCACAGTAGCAGGGATCCTTGCAAACCCATCTGAACACTGGCTCAGACAGAGAACACAACATTTCAAGAACCTATCTTAATGTGCTAAAAAGAAACTCTGTAAAACCTTGACACTACCTGAACACTGTCCCTGAAGCTGTGGGTATTTGGAGTTGATGTATCACTAACTAAACTGTCCACAAAATTGAGACCCGACTTTGAAATGCTCTGTATTGTCACATCTGCACCATTTCCCAGTGACAGAAGCAAAGTTCTAGTGTCAAGTTTTCATAGAAACATTGCAAACATTCAATATGAGAAGCAAATAAAGAGTCAAACTGCTGCAAGGCAATTTAAAAAACAAACAAAACAATAAAATCTAATTAGCTGAGTTTCTGCTGTCCTTGCTATCTGTTAGCAATACAATTCTCACCTGCTCATAGTAACTCCTGCCACAGAAATGAAGGTGTACTGACTCTCCTCCTTCCACCTGACCCCATCAGGCAACAAAGAGCTTTATGAACAGCAGATCACTAACAGATGACCACTACCAGATGAACAACAGATCAGTTGCTATATATTTTCAGCTACACTATCATTAATTAATTTATAGATAACTGTGGACAAGTGTCTTTCCCTTCCTCTAAACCACCTGTAACAAAAAGGTATGATCTGCATACTTGTTGAGACAGGGACAGTAATGAACATGGAAGTTTGTCATATAAGAAGTAGAAAGAAGTAGAAACAAACACAAACCCGAGGAATCCATATTCCTATTTGAAATACCAAACTGTCTGCTGCTGTACTTCCTGGGGCATCTGTGCCATGTGTTTTGCACACTTCAGCATCGTTCCAGTGCAACTAGAAAGCAGTATTCAACTGAAACTCATGTTCTTTTGATCCTAGATGTCTCTTCAGATGAATGCTATGACATTGCCTGTGTGAGTACAAACAAGGTCACCGTAAAAAGTATTGCTTTGTATTTTCAGCTTACCATGAGCACTCTTTTCATGGCCCCAGAACAGACATGACCCAGTGCAGTCCCACTCCCTGCTTCCCTCCCCTCCCTTCAAACTTATCTCCCTCGCCCTCCAGCATCCACCTCCTCCGGTGCTGCTGAACATCCCGTGCCAGGGGACACCCTGCTGCCACGCAGCCTCCCCTCCCTCAAATCTAGCATTTTCCTGCTCAAAGACCACTCGACAACCACCACCAAGTCCAACGTTGCAAAGCATAACTGCTCCAGTTCTCCACTACAATGAATGATTAAAAAGGAAGCTAATTGTATCCAAGCATAGATCAAGTATCTGACATGCGAGCAGCTCATTCACTTCACTGTCAAGACTGACAGCTACAATGACAGTGTATAAAAACAGATACAGTGAAATTCATTCTCTTGTGTATTACAGACACCAAATACAATGTAGGGTTGGGCTGGGGGACGGAAGGGAATAAAAGGACATTTGGAGAACAATTAATAGAGCAAGAAAAATATACTTTCTACTTGATACAAAGAAAAAAAAAGCAAAATTCAAATGGGATTGAAAACTTCTCATGAAAGTAAAACTACCGCACTTCATAACTGCCAAAACACAGCTTTCTGAAAGAAAGTCCAGCTGCAAGAGTGAGTTGTAAATAAGCAATATCACAGCTTACCTACATGGAAGGCATAAGTGACATTTATAATGAGCAACTTCACTACAGACATCCCAAAACTTAGTTTTTACTTACTTATCCCCCCTATTTTTCCTGAGTATTTAATAACAAGCTTTTCAAACTCAGCTCTTAAGACTTTAAATTGGTCAAAAGAATAAGTCATAATCTGTTATCTAGGACTGTAATTTTGTATTACTATAGATAATTGGCAAAACACATTTCTGGTATCTCTTAATTAAATTCAACAAAGATGCTGCGAGGATGAACATGAGCTACTCATGCCAAGTTTTGGGATTTTTGAAATATCATTTCTCTAGAAGACCCTGATTGTGGATCTTTTCTCAAGTTTTTGGTCAGGTTGCATACAGCCCACTAACAATCCTCTCTCAAAGTCTTGTTCTGAGTGCTGTAACTGTTGACTTACAAATAAAACAAGGTAAAGAATTTGATCAATGAATAAAAGGAAACAAATTTAAATACTGGAGTCCAACACTGAATAGTCGTAACTTAGATTTTATCTGGCGTGGTAAAATCAACAACTTTGTAAAATACCAGCAGATGCTTAAAATCATGAAACTTATCCCTCCCACTGATATGCCCTCAAGGCAAAATCTTACCTTCATCATTCTGGGCCCAACAACCTGCTAAGAAAGTAGCGACTGCAATCCCTACAGCTAACCATGTCCAGAGCCAAAACCGCTGTAACATTTTTTGTCAGGCTTCACTCAAGGCAGATCTGAAAAAGAAAGATTTGATACAGGCGTTAGTCAAACCTACCCAAAGGTGAGCAATTGCAAACTATTTCACAGGCAACTATGGAACTACGTGGCATATATAGTTCTGTTATAAAACAGGCTAGGTTGATCCCATTAGCATCAACACATACCTGTGTACTCATTAGCTTGATAATCATGTACACAGAGGCCTCTGAGTAATGCAAACACAAGTTTCTTGCTTAAATCGGGTCTAATTTCCATAAAATATTTATGATATTCTTCCTGCTTTAGCCTTATGCTTAAAAGCACTTTGGGGAAGTGACCGTATCGGAGAAATTCCACTTTTTAAAATCAGTGTTCAACTGCAGGAGCCAGCAGGGACCCGCTTTCAAAGACGTCGCCCAGCAGAAGGTCTCCAGGAAAAACAGGAGCAAACCCCACAGATGGTTGTCTTTAATGAGACAGACTGTTGGTTCATGCCCAGCAAAGGAGGAAAAACAAACAACAAACCCCACACATACAAAGAATCCAGGAGAATAAACTGGCCAAGACAGGTCTGGATGAACTCCAGAGCAGCTTCGGAGTGCACAGTGATAGAAAGTTATCCAGAGCTGGGTTGTATTGCTCCAACAAAGAGAATTAGCATATTTCTGTAGCCCAGAATGGAAATACTTAAAAATATTCCTTCATATTTAAAAACATTGTGAGAAATACAATGGACTTCCTAGCAACAGAAGGGTGAAATGGAGAGAGACTTACAGCAGCACAAAATCAAGCTATTGTATAAAAAGGGTTTAAGTGCCGTCAGTTTTCCCAGGCAAAGCACTTCACTCGGGTTTCATTGCCACTTTCTGATTATAACCCTCTATCCTGGTTACTAAACGGCTGTATTTCAGTCCAAGTCACCCAGGCAGACTATTACCCCCCACTCACAGCCTCAGCATTAACACCATCTCATCCTCCAGCAGTGAGGCATTGCTTAAGACAGGCTATCCATTCCCACAAACCGAGCCTACAGAAGACCCGGATCTATGGACAACACCTAATTCACAAATCATCTATCAGGGTAGGGCCTAAAAGCATCCTTTCAGATCACTCTCGAGTTACCCAGGCCACAAGGAAGCAAAGTTTCTGCTGACAGAAATAGGTGACAGTGTCATTAAGGCAAGAATTTCTCCAATATCAGAATTTCTTCCAAATCGTATCAGCTTGCAAAACATTTTGGTTAATATGAAGGAAACAGTGATATGGTACAAACTGTTCCTCTTCAAAAAAACCCCTCAAAGACCCAAACAAGCATGCATTAAGAGTTTTGAGGGGAAAAAAAGGGGTTTTTTTCAAGTGGATATGGAAACCAAGTGGTGAAATTTAATAAACCAGAGTGAGTGGTCAATGTTTACTTAAATATTTACATTCCTAGGTGGTTGACACCACATCTATTCAAGCCTGCTTCCCAGGTGGGCTCTTAGGCTCCCTTACACAGCAAGCACAACTCTTTTTTACTATCTTTTAGCAAAGACAGATCACAGTTGACTTTTGCCAATGGATTTTAATACCAACCTTTGCTATCCCGAACAGTGCCGTAAAATAAAGGGGGCTTGGGGGGTGGGAGCAACAAACTGTTTAAAATCCTGTGCTACACACACTGCTCCTCTTCTCCTTCTGGGGTTAAAGATGAAGAGAGGCTTTTCCCATCTCCATCTCCATTCAAGCAGGGCTCTTCCCACCCTGTTCAGCAGCAGGAGGTCACCACAAGCAGGCAGTTGCAATAGGCAACAGTTTCAGAAAGAACGTGAGTATTATACATCAAACCAGGAGGCAGCCTGTGTGCAATTGAAGCAGCAGCACAAATCTCACAGGACTGTTCACTGTCAGCCAGACAGACATCAGTCTTGACAAAACAGCTCAAGGTTACAGGAATTAATGAATTCAATCATGTAACAGTACCTATGAACCAGACAGAAGCACACACCTCCCTCCTCTCTCCTCCTGTTCCACTGGCACTTCTGCAACAGGTTCTGCCCCTAATTCCAGCAGGCACAGCTCAAATGACAACTTCAGACATCTCCCCCCCACCCAAGCACATATTATTCCTGTTCATGTGAGGAGACCAGAACCATTAGCACAGATCCCACCATCCACAAAAAAAGAGCTACTTAAAAGCCTGCCATGCAGCAATGAAAAGGAAGCTTCAAGCTCACCAGGTACGTTACTGGTAACTTCACAAGTGGGTTACCCAAGGAGAAATAGAGAAGCCAAGTTCTTTCTTGAAAGGAAAATAAATAAATCCCTTCCTTGAGGACCCCATCAGTTTGTCAACGTGCTCAAGAGTGGCTTTTTCCTCCTTTCTAGTTCCCCAAAATGCTCATTTGATTCCTGTCACCTCAACTTCCACTAAGCCAGTTCAGAGTCATTCTGGATTTTACAACAGCACCTTCAAAGAACAGAAATTACTTCCACCATGACACAGTCTAGTTGAGTACTTTTAAATAAAGGCTGGGTCTCCACAGGGCCCAAATGTTCAAATTAATCCAATGCCACTGTCAGACTTTGATAGACATTCTGGGAGCTTTTGAGGATGCAAGCTTCTCAATAGTCCACCATTTTTCCCTCCCACATTAAGAGGAGACCCTAAAGGAACTGGGATCTGTCACTTTTTTGTGTTTAAGCAGTTATTACATTAGATGGCATTTCCTGTCAAGCTCTTCCAACCTTTTACACCTCCAAACGAGAAACAAGTGGTTCATCTCAGTTTCTTCAGGTCAGTCTAAGGAAGATAACATCTGCACGCAGATTACACGTTGTAAGACCTGGAGAGAAATGCACACACAGACTTCAGAGGCCTCTGATATTTCATCTTATGACCTTAGGAAAAAAATAATCCAGATTTCCAATCACAATCTTAGAGAGTTATTCAGAGCTCAGCTGACATACTTGAGCTGAGACTACTCTGGAGGCATTTTAGGACAGAGCCCTGGCAGATTTATTTTTGATTTTGATGAAATGTCAAGTAAACCACGGGGATCCCAACACTGCTGCTCCAAGGATAAGCACCTCTCCATGCAACTGTAACACAACAGAATAACAACTGGCTGCCCTTTTTCCTCCAATGTGTACCAGATAAAACTGGTATGAAGTGTAGAAAGCAAAACCACCATTAGGCTCAACAGATTCTGCTAACTCAGAAACAGCTCCCAGCAAACCACAAGTCCCCAGAGGCAGACAGCCTGTAAGACATAGTGTTAAACTACTGATGCATGGTCTGACAGGGCAAAGGGCAATTCCCATCCGATTACAGAAGGAGGATCTGTAAAGTGAGAACACAGTATGTCCACAAGGCTCAGTATTTTCCTGGGAAATATTCTAATGTTGCCACAGCAGAATATTATGGTTTGATGACATGGACAGTGGTCTCGAGGGCACCCTCAGAGAGTTCGTGGATGACACCAAGCTGAGTGGTGGGGCTGACACACCTGAAGGACAAAATGCAACCCAGAGGGACCTAGAGAAGCTTGAGAAGTGGGCCCAGAGAAACATCCTGAGGTTCAACAAGGAGAAGTGCAAGGTCCTGCACTTTAGGTCAGGGCAACCCTTAGTATCAACACCAGCTGGGGGATCAAGGGATTGAGAGCAGCCTTGCTGAGCAGGACTTGGGGTACTGGTAGACAAAAGGCTGGACATGAGCCAGCAGTGTCCCCTCACAGCCCAGAAGGCCAACCGTGTCCTGAGCTGCATCAGAAGAACTGTGACCAGCAGGGCAAGGGAGGGGATCCCCCCCTCTGCTCTGCTCTGGTCAGACCCCTCCTGGAGTGCCGTGCCCAGCTCTGGAGCCCTCAGCACAGGAAGGACATGGAGCTGTCAGAACAAGTCCAGAGAAGGGCCACAGAACACCTGAGGAGAGGCTGAGAGAGTTGGGGCTGTTCAGCCTGGAGAAGAGAAGGCTCTGGGGAGACCTCATTGCTTCCTTTTGGTACCCAAAGGATAGAATGAGAAGGATGGAGACAGGCTTTTTAGCAGAGCCTGTTGTGACAGGACAGGTAATGGTTTTAAACTGAAGGAGGGCAGGTTTAGGTTAGACATAAGGAAGAAGTTTTTCACCACGAGGGTGGTGAAACACTGGCACAGGTTGCCCAGGGAGAGGGTGGATCCCCCATCCCCGGAGGCATTCAAGGCCAGGTTGGATGGGGCTTGGAGCAACCTGGTCTGGTGGGAGATGTCCCTGCCCATGGCAGGGGAGTTGGACTGGATGAGCTTTGAGGTCCCTTTCAACTCAAGTGATTCTCTGATGTTACCATAGGCAACAACAAGTTACACACTCGAGCACAAAGAACTTTAAATGAAAGATAAAAATAATTAAAGATTAGGGGAATTTCACTTCCTGGCATGTCTGCATTTAAAAAAAGGAAAAAAAGTTCCAATAACATTCTCTCTGGAGCATTCCCTGTTTGACTACACAGCTGTACCGAGAAACAAAAATAGGCACAGATTCTCCTCCCAGAGGAGCAGCAGCGGCCGCCGATCACTGGAGATGTTTACAGCTCCACAGCAGCAAACTGGCATAATCACACTCCAAGGAGCAATCCTGTCTCCTCGTCTCACTTATACCTTCTTTTTTCCTTCCCCTCTCTCCAGGGCAGCTACTGAATCAGCTACAATGCCAACTACTTATCAAGATATCTGTGTAAGAGGCACTTCAAATTATTTTGAGGGTATAAAAGTGAATATAAAACCCCAAAATATCAAATATGAGTTATCACTTCCAAACACCTCAAATATATTTAAGGTCTAATGATACTAAAGTAACCTTTGATACTTAAATTAAGATCAGGTGTTATTACAGTACTTAAAACATTGCATTCATTTGAAGTTGAGTGGGGGAACACTGAGTCAGCCAAATTAAATGGCCATGCAAGGTAGGGTTAAAAATATTTTAAAAACCCATACTGAATTGTTCTTGGTATGAAAACAAAAATACAAGGCATAAGAAGGTTTTTCTTAAATCAGGTACATGCTAATGCCACGTGTCAAGTAGAATGATTCTCTATAAGAGTTAACCTCAGAGAAAGGTAGGCAATGGTGGGGAAAAGGCAAGAGCCATTGACATGGTTAGGAGATAACGGAGTATGAAAAACTAATGTACAAATACCCAAACCCTTGCAGACATTGCCAGTGTTGGTCTCCAGCAAATTCCTAAACCAAAACTAGAGCCTAACTGCAGCAGAACATGGAGTTTCAGTATTTTTACACACTCAAAATAATCCAATTTTAATAAAAAAGTAAATAAAATCTAAACTTTGGACTCAGTTTGCAACAAGCCAGAGCCTGTTGGCTTATTCAGAACAGAACTGACCTATATACACCTGATCTCATGTGAAATGTGGAACACAGCAGTGTCATACCACAATCAATCACACAGCAAGAACTTCTTTAAAGGTTTTCTTACCAACAACAGCAAATTCAAAACCAACTCTGAGGCAAACGCTATCGAGGTTTCCACCCCACTGTAAGAGCAGAAAGTGTGTGCTTAATGAGAAATCATTAAGTACATATTAATTCAGTAGACACATAAACAAATATTTGTCATTTAAGATATGTCAACAACAACAGCTCCTGTGAAACTCCCAAGATTGGATGAGTAATACAGCATTTAAGAAAACTGTTAAGTTTTCATTTATATTCTGCTATTAATTTATACAAGCAGCCAGACTCCTTCAAGCATCAGAAGTGACACACTGTGCTTAGTGGCATTGCTCTTTAGATATTACAATTGTGAGCAAATATCAAAGCATGTACTAAACTATTTTTGAAAGTATAAAGTGCTGAATTGTTTAAACACAGGAAAAATGATACTGGACAGTTTTATTATGAGGCTCATCTATATTATTACTGCTTAGATGAACTCTTTTAAAGATTGAAGACACAAAATCAGGGAGTCTCTGAAGTGCAAGTGCTTATTCTGAGAGAACTGGTGCCATAATAAATCAGGAATGTCAGCAGAAACAGAAAGAAAGTCCCTTGCAGAAGCCAAAGAGTAGATGAATTTGCTTTGGAGTCTGACAGTGCTCCTGGCTTGGTTAAACCTATGGGCCATTAACATGTATGTCCCAGAAGTTTCATTTTGGTTGCTCAAACAATTACGCTGAACTGTCAACATTAAAAAAAAACACTTCTAAAAAATTATTTAAACACAAGAACATACAAAAAAACCTCCACTCTGGTTTGTCTCAATGCTGTTCTTAACTAACGTCACCTCCTAGGGTAGGGCAGCTACCTCTGTCTCACTGTACATCCTCCCTGTTTCCAGTGCTGGCGGCTCCCAGTGCCACACAGACCCCCCACGGCACAGCACTGGTGCACTGACCAGTGAGCAGGTGGGACAGGTACAGCAGAAGTCTGTGCCGGGACCTGACACCCACACTAAGTATCTCAGAAGGTTTCTACATGAAATTAAGCCTGGATCCTGAGCCCAAATCACTGGTGGAGCACATCTGGAACACAGCAGCTGGAAAGCATCCTCATTTCAGGCTTAACCAAAAAATATAAATCCAGCTGAGGAGCTCAGGGACCATTCCAGCTAGTTCAGGGCATCCTGGAAGCTAAAGGTCAGCCTCCAAACCCCCACTGCCCAGTCACTGTGCTTCCCAGGCAGCTGCTGGGCCCTTCTCACAGCACCTATTTACAACCAGGGGAAAAGCCAGTGAAGGAAGACTACCTTGGAATTAAAGCCTTGTAAGCTATTTATGGCTCCAATTCAGCACCAAGTGTGAGTAACTCCATTTACTGAAGTGCCATACCTGTTTAAATGCTTTCCTGAAGAAGAATTTAAGCCTAAGCAAACATTTGGCTGAACTGGGGTTATAGTGAATAATTTACAGTGCAAATACACCCTTACTCCAAATTTTGGGTGTTCCAAAAAATACAGAACACTGCTATAGTTGTGATTTCATTAACACCGCTTGAGCGATTCATACGTAAATATTTCAGCCTATAGACTCTTGGATTTACTCAACCCCTATTACATTAGCTATGAGGCTTTCACATAAGAGAATTAGCACAATTGGTATGGATTTTGTTACTCTCCTCTCCTTGGATAAAAACTTTCAGTAATATGAAGATTCTTAAGATCGGTTTCAAGATCAAACATGCTCACGTTTCCACTCCCTTTTCACAGCTGCTGGATCCATTGTTATGGATCTATTCCACATAAATACACATATTAACAACAGAGTGGCACTGATGCTGCATTTGTGGCTCATCTCCTGTTCTGTGCTTACCAAGGTCTTCAGTTTTTAGCCTTACTTGGAGAGAGCATTTTTATAAAACAAACAAACACACGAGAACGTAAAGAAAAACCTGATAGCAATTGATATGGAGATCTGAAAATATTTTCATCTGCGTGTTAAAATTCCTCAGCATCCCCTCTGTGTCTACCTTCAAATAATTCATACATCCCTCCATATTCTCTTAAGGACTACCAGTTTTAGCTGTTTCCTTGCCTCACTCTTTAGTCCTGTGCCTTTCTTACAGAGATGACCATTCTTCCATGAGATGCACAGCCACAACAAGGTATTTCAGAGCCGAAGTAGAGCAGTGTAACACAGAGTTACTTGCCTCTGCATTAGCTCAAATGTAGTTTGAAGCTTCAGTGACAACACTTCACCTGGGTACAGCTGACCCTGTACCTCGATGGGAAAGATGCAGTTTAGAAGTTAACAATTAGAGCATCACTTGTAATTCAATGCAGAGTTTCCTAACTTTATCACAGAATCACACAGAATTCTAGGGTTGGAAGGGACCTCAAAGGATCATCCAGTCCAACCCCCCTGCCAGAGCAGGGTCACCTAGAGTCCATCACACAGGAACGCATCCAGGCGGGGTTTGAATGTCTCCAG
>VZRW01006614.1:229218-262375 GCA_013398125.1 Aegotheles bennettii
CTTGTTGAATTTCATTAAGTTTCTCCCCGCCCAACTCTCCAGCCTATCAAGGTCTCTTTGAATGGCAGCACAACCCTCTGGTGTGTCAGCCACTCCTCCCAGCTTAGTGTCATCAGCAAACTTGCTGAGGATACATTCTGTACCCTCATCCAGGTCGTTGATGAAGATATTGAACAACACCGGTCCCAGTACCGACCCCTGAGGGACTCCACTAGTTACTGACCTCCAACTGGATTCTGTCCCATTGACTACAACTCTCTGACTTCTTCCCTTTAACCAGTTCTTGATCCACCTCACTACCTGATCACCAAACCCATACTTTATCAGCTTATCTACGAGGATGCTGTGGGAGACAGTGTCAAATGCTTTGCTGAAATCAAGATAAACCACATCTACTGCTCTACCATCATCCATCCACCTGGTTATTTCCTCATAGAAGGCTATAAGGTAACTTGTGCCCCAAAACAAAGTGGTATTTTTCTAAACTCCATCAATACTAAAGTTCATTCTCCATCTCTATATAGCAATGGTAGCCAACGTGCATACAGCCTGATTCACAGTAGATGACACATCTTGAGTCCTCTTCCAATCCCCCTGCCAGCAGAACTTACTAGAAATGCACTATATTAGCACCTGATGCAGCACACCGCTGAGTTCTGAAGGAGAGAGAAGACTGCTAAGCGTACACAGGTTTGCACGGTGAAATGTCAACTATACCACCAAAAATAGAAATAAGCTTTACAGCTGAGGTAGGGATGGAGAAGGACTTTTGTTTCCTGCCTCAGTCACTAGTTGTGACTGCTTGACACACTTTCTGTGTTTTAAAAGAGGAACACAGCTGTCAGTTAGACTAATGGTATCGCAGTCTCTTAATCACGGGTTGGTAAACTGGGGAGCCAATTCATTCCTGCCTACAAACCCCATTTTTTAATGCTTTCTATAGATACTCAGTTTACCAACCCCTCTGCACAGACTTTACCTATAGGGCATTATCCTCACAGAAGGCTTCGAGTGCTTAATCAAAGGAAGTTTCTAAGTTCGGGCTGCATGACGAAGTACACATGAAACTCCTGCTTTGCACATAGTGGCTCTAGAAAGAGGAGAGGGGAAAGATATCCTAAAATCCCCCGTGTCAGTGCTGAAAGACTTCAATTAAAAAGTAACATCAACTGCTTAACATAAAAACATTAGAAGAAATGCAATCCATTAGTCAGAACTAGTGAAGTTAGTTCTGCAAGAACCCTTTGTCTTCACAAAATATGCGCATAAAGCTGAAATGACACATTAAAGTGCAGGTTGTTTTGCTGGTTAATAGTGAAAATATATTTAGATATTAAAATGTGAAGCAAAAGACCCGTTTCATTGCTTTTACTGCAAGATTGAGTATTGGATGATATCCCAGAAACCTCTCAGTTTTTCCCTTGCCAGAGCTGTTTCTCTCCAAGGGTCATGCATTTGGTTTATTTCATACAGAGGAGCAAATTGGAGATATTCTTAAAGTGAAGACTAAGGAAGAGTTTGGTGGCACTACAGTGGCAGAATGCTGGATTTTTGAAATCTCAACTACTTTGAAAATTCAGGTTTTTCCCAGCTCCCACCCAAGTTCTCAACAAGCTAAAAGATTCCCATAGGAGCAAACCACATGAATTGCAAGGTGGAAGAAAAAGCACCCTCAGACACACAACTCTCTACTTGTGCTGCTGGGAAGCTCATGAATGTCACTGCCCCCAGGGTAAGGAACGGGGCTTTGGCCAGGAGGGAGCTGCTGTCACAAATGGCAGAAATAGCAAAAACAGCTAAAAGCAGCGAGCCCGAGAGGCAGCCAGCTCACTGCTCCTCCAATAGCCGTGGGCAGGATGGACACACCACTGCCCAGCTCCAAAAAAGGATCTTCAGTCTCCTGCAGCAACTGTCACACAACACCCTGAGCCCTTGTAAGGGGTGTACAACAAGTATCACAGAATGTTGGAAGGGACCTTGAAAGCTCCCCCAGTCCAACCCCCCTGCCAGAGCAGGACCACCCAGAGCAGGGCACACAGGGATGCACCCAGTCAGGGTTTGAATGTCTCCAGAGAAGGAGACTCCACAGCCTCTCTGGGCAGCCTGGCCCAGGGCTCTGTCACTCTGACAGTGACAAAGTTCTTCCTTATGTTCACCTGGAACCTCCTGTGTCCCACCTTGCACCCGTTCCCCCTTGTCCTATCATTGGTCATCACTGTAAAAAGCTTGGCTCCATCATCCTGACCCTCACCCTTTGCATATTGATAAACATTCATGAGGTCACCCCTCAGCCTCCTGTTCTCCAAGCTAAAGAGCCCCAGCTCCCTCAGCCTTTCCTCAGAAGGGAGATGTTCCACTCCCTCCATCATCTCTGTGGCTCTGTGCTGGACTCTCTCAAGCAGTTCCATGTCCTTCTTGAACTGAGGGGCCCAGAACTGGACACAATACTCCAGGTGTGGCCTCACTAGGGCAGAATAGAGGGGGAGGAGAACCTCTCTTGACCTACTGACCACAGCCCTTCTATAATGCACCCCAGGATACCATTGGCCTTCTTGGCCACCAGGGCACATTGCTGGCTCATGGCCACCCTTCTGTTCACCAGGACCCCCAGGTCCCTTTCCTCTTCTCTGCTCTCCAGCAGGTCAGACCCCAACCTATACTGATACTACAAAAGCAGTTGTAGTATTCAGTACCCTTCCAAAAGATGACCCAGTAAAAATGTTTCACTGAGCACCATTAGAAGAATTGAATTTCTGGGTCTAGGTATCTCTTCAACCTTCCCAAGATGACTGATTCTTTAATGACTCCCACCTCAAAATACTCACCTTGAAGTCAAAACATCCAAACCTGCACAGCTTTCTCACTGCCTTTCCCATCCTTGCTTCTGAGTGTCCTTCCCAAACAGGAACTATTCTATCAAAAGTCCCTCTGAGTGATCCTTGTAGGAAACCAGTAAACTGCCTCACCATCTTCAGGCTTAAACACAGACTTGTGTCATGGAAATGGAAACCTCCAAAACTATGTTAAGTGAACTTTCATTTAAGAAAATTACATTTCCTCCAGTAGAATTTATACGCTGCAGCTTCTCTGAGAAAGTTTTTAGTTAAATTTTGTAAAACAAATACATCAAACATGTCAAAACACAGTCTATGTTTCTAGAAAATCAGTGTTTCTACTTGCCTGTTAGTCATCACACATCAAAAGTAGTGTTAAAAACATCCTGAAGTAATTACCAGGGATTTTTATTAGTAGTTCAATGCAAGGATATTTCAGAATTAACAGGCATCACGCAAATACAGACACAGAGGCACACACACACTTAGGAGACATTCAGCTACTTCCATGCCACGTTGAAGACTTATTACACATTACTGGGCCAGAAGCTTTAAAAGAATTCAGACTTTGAAGTTAGGACAGCTTACAAGTAGTAAGGCTGATAGCTCTCCATGTTGCTGTACGCCTGCACTCCCAGCTACAGACTAAGGAAAAGCAAAGAAAGTTTAGAAGGCTTAGTGGTGTCTTCTGTCATAATTTGTTTCCTTGGAAATAAAGTTTTCCACTTAACACTCTAGAGCAGCTTGTTCTTAAACTACCTGTAAGTACTATTCAAAACAACTCTTGATGAAGAAATCCACCAAGAGGAATCCTTGAGCGTTATCTGCAGCCCCATTTTTAATGCTACTCCCCAACCATCACCTTCCTCACCAGAGCCCTGTAGAGACAGCACAGCTCAGCCTGCCTCACACCACAAGTTTTGTTTAACCTGCCATCACAGAGAGAAAAACTGAAGTCCTCCACTGCTCTGCTCGCTGGAGTAACTCTATCCCCTTCCTACTGCTGAGCAGGGCACTCAGCTACACACTCTCCTGCCTGAGACATCTATAAGCAGCATCACCAAGTCCTCCAAAAGCTCATGCACATGCCATTATTGTACAGAGGAAGGGTTCAGCTCAGCCCACCTTCCTTCACACCCCCAGGATACTCAGCACCCGCTTCTCTTCATTCCTCAATAAATCTCAGACCTCTCTTCTCCCAGCAGTGCCCACCTGCTATTAACCTCCAATAAACCGGTGACACTCCCAGCATGGCTGTTACCCTCCAGCCACAGCTAGCCACAGGAGAAAGTCCCTTTCTCAAATGTCCAGAGACCAGACTCCTCAGCACAGCTCACCATAAATTGAAGCTTTTCTAGAAAACTGCCATAAATAGCAAGTTCCATTTTTAGCAGTTCCTTGTGTACTCGGTCACTCAGTGCATCACCAGTGACCATTTTGTGCTACACACTTACCAGCACTTACATCAACTCCTCATTTAACCCATAAGCCAAGCACACAAGGAGGCTTTGAGACATTAAACAACCTCATATATTCAATTACACCACTGTTAGGTTCACACCTCTCTCTCATAGGTCACCACAGTTTTGTTGGCAATCCTGGGCAGGTTGGGCAGCTGGATTTGAGAGTCTGCTCATCCAGTCACCTGCCAGCTCTCCATTACTCTAACCACACACCTGGTGTCAGTCACCCATCCTGTATTCCAAGCCCTGCACAGCATTCCTTTGGCCTAGGCCCCCTAGTTTGCCCTGCAGTTTCATTCTGATCCCACCGTTAGCAATCCAAACCCAAAGGACTCCTATGTTCCTCCACCTCCTTCACTGTCAGGTGCTCCTTCTGCACATCAAACTAATTTTTCCTCACCACTCCTCTTCCAAACCTCCAGCTCTGCTCCATGTTCTCTCACTCCCCTCTACTCTCCAAGCTGTTCCATGTGTCTATCAATCCTTGAGCACTCTTACCTGCCCCACTCCACAATTTTCCTTCCCAGTATTTCTGGGGGATCTTACCTTCAAAAATCCCTCTCATCACTTTTTAATAGGCAAGAAGAGCATAATTAGAAGTGAATACTTGTTTTGATTATGCTTTCATTGCTTGCTGAGCTTGTTGGCCATGAGGGAAAGGCGGCAGTTAAGTATTTGCTCATGCTTTCACATGTTTATTCTTTCCATCTTAAAAGTCTTCACAGAAGCTGCAATCACTTCCCTTTCTACATTTGCCCACCTCCATGTAACCATACCTCCCTTCCAAATACCATCACCCCAATTTGCCCCTTGGCAACCACGTACACCCACCTGCAGGACCTCACTGCAACATTTAAAATGACTGCAGCAAACTTACCTTGGAATAGGTTAAGGAGTTTTGTTGAACATCAGGCATCTGATAGTTTAGATACTTAATTCATAATTACCGCACTAGTGATGATTTCCAGAAGACAAAGAAGTTCAGCCAAAATGGGTTTACAAATACCTATATTTAACCAACTACCAAAATACTCAAGTAAGACTAAGGTATTTAGATGAAATCCAAGAGCATTACATACCATCACCAAAAGAGCTTTCATAGTTGCTATTTTAACAACACAGCAGTAACGCAGCAGTTAGAAGGACACTTCAAACCAGGGCTACGTTAGTGTCAAATTTCAAAAGATGTCAAGGAAATAAGATTGCTGAAACAATTTCCTCTAACATCTCATCCAGGAAAAAAAACTAGTCTTTAATGGTTTCCTCACACCCACACAGCTAGTCCCACCATCGCGTCTGACTGAGGCCAGCTGTGGGAGAATGGGCTAAAGGAAACCAGCAAACACATCCTGAGATGCAGACAGTACCCAAGAGCTGGGCAGCCCATACATGTCAACAGGCACCTGATAAAGTTCTCTCCCTCTCCTACTCACTCCCAGCATCCTACTTGGTATTTTGATTATTACTGAGCTGACATTTCAATGAATTCCATAAAAACTTGTGTTTAGAAGTCATTAAGCTGAGCTGGTAAAGTTAAATGGAGTCTGGAAACAGTCAGCACAAGTTTGACACTCACTGACCTCCCCAACGGATACCTACCAGGCTGTTAGCACCACTTCAGCTGTCAGATAACAAACCAAGCTTTAGAAAGCAGGGGTGAAGATACCCCTTTTACCCGGAGTGGAAGGTTCAGCAGCAGTGGCTCCAATATAAAACTTGCTGACCCTCACAAGCAGACGATGACACCTGAGCAGACTGGAACCCAAGTCACTTGTGTGAAAGAAAAATATATATACAGGTTCATGATGCCTTGCCTTATTCAAGGAACAGTAAGTACTGCCAATCCACCTTGAAACTCCTTTGACCACAACACTTAAAGAAATAATTTTACTACCTAGGCGCTAAGGTTTAACCTTGGGCTGGCAATGAAACAAATGACAGATGCTCTGTATTAACCCCTCTCCCTTCCCAGAGAATAAGGGAGAGAGACTTATGGGTTGGAAACTGAACTACACAGCTTTAATGGGAGAGTAATGATAAGAAGAAAATATGAAATATACAAAAATATATACAAAACTACTATCACACTCCCCCCCAGTAACACTCCCAGGTCCCCGCCCAAGGCTCAGGGCGGCCCTGGGAAAGTTCCAGACAGGCTCATGGAGTCAGCAGCAGTTGGGAACTGGAGGCAGAAACACACAGAATCAGGAACACATGGATTGGGATCAAAGGCAGATACATGGACTGAGCCCTCCCAGGACACCAGCCACAAACAAAGACAGCCTGACCCTTGCGATCCCTCAGATTTATGTTGAGTATGACACAGATGGGAGGGAATACTTAACTTGGTCAGTTTTGGTCACCTGTCCAGGCTGCTCCTCCCCGTAGGAGGGTCATAGGTAGGACCTCTTTTGCTCCGTTTCACATAAGAAGTTTAGCAGAATCAAGTGGTGAACTTGGTTTGTATCAGAACAGCTAAAAGCAAGAGCCTTTCTGCATACCATTGTCCATCAGTGACCATAAACATGGAGCACTATCAGTCCTAGAGGCAGACACTGACTGAAAAACATGCTGATCATTTCAGCAAGTGCAGTCAACTTGAAAAGACTTCACTGAAAAGTAGAACTACTAAAAAGAAAGTTGGTTGTGTCCTGGCTCAGGCCAGACACTAGGAATCTGCCAGCGGTGAACCTGAAGGACACCAGTGCAACCAGTAACATTTCCAGGCAGGAGGCAGCTCCGAACTGGTGACACACAAAGCACAGAGTGCTACTCACTGCTGAGGTCAGGTGACACTAAGAGGGGACTGAAGACACTAAAAATGGATTCAATAGTTGTGATTTTTGGTATAGGCAAGAGAGTGGGGTTCTGAACATTATCCTGAGGCAGTTACTTTGAAGCAAGTGGAAGATGCAGTCATACAGGTAGCATCAGAAGAATGACCTGTACAGGAATTATGGCTAAGTAGTGCCACATGAAGTGATACACCCACGCCTGGTGCCTTGTTCCTCCTTCACAGTACCCTGAGGCTGTCAGGATGATAAGGTACAAAAAAGAACCTAGCAGAAAGAACAGAAAATAAGAGTTACAGAAAACATTCATCCTAAAGATAAAAGTAGAGGACAGTCTTAATTTAGGATCTGAAGAGAGATACCATTTAATGCAAGTAGATATTTTATGGGATCAGCTGCACTCCTTGGATTGAGGGGGGATAATTTCAGGCTTCTTGCTCAGTTTTTAATATATTTTTTTTATTATTATTATTATTTTTTTTTTTTTAGGATGGTCTTGTATCAAAGTGTGTAGAGACATGGCTCTGGTATGCTTCAAAAGGGAAAGTAGCCGTGGTGTACGAGATTAGCTGTCCAAGATGAAATACTGAACCGTAGGGAAAAAATACTAAATCAGACAATTTAGTTGCAAACCTGATAGAAAACTAAGAGACCAGATGAGCTGGCCCACTTGCTTACTGCTGTTGGGTGAGAGGTGTAGGCATCAGGACTGGAGTCAGTGGTGTAATGTGGGATAAAGCAGGAGCCTGCCGACTCCACACGGTTCAGCTGGGGTTGTTAACAACTGCAGAAGACTGTGAGCAGCACTGTGAGGAGCCCAATGCAGTCAGCACCTGAGTGACAGCTCGGGAAATGAATTTCTGTTTGGATAAAAATGCACACTGGGACAAATAAGACATTCATGTATGCAAATGGGGATTCAGAATTTGTCAGCTTTTTAGCTATTTTCCCCTCCGAGGAGGCAGCCCAGATAGCTGCTGTAGTGTGATGGGTACTGAGTAAAGTAAACAAAATGCTTGGGAGCATTAGAAGAGACAGAAATAGGACCTAAATTATAGTGACATTAGAAAGGACAATAGAAAACCCCTAGAGCATTAAACACTGCTTTTGCTGCCATAATTTCAGACAGAGACACCAGAGAAGGGAAAGGTCTCGGGAAGGGCAGCTCAGCTGTCTCTAAGGCACTGTTAGCCCTAACCCTTCTTCCTCACATGGAACAAGAAACCCCCAAGCCCAACCTCCTCCCCTAAGAAAGAAGTCCAAGGATTACTTGCCACAAGAAAGAGACATTACAAATATTGACTGAAATCTTGGTTACCAAAACTGCTATAGTAGCAAATTTTTCACTTGACACTGTAACATTTCTATACTACAGGAATACAGACAGAATTAAAAGCAAGAATAAATACAAAAGAAGTATTTTCTCACATGAATTAAACATCTAGGCTTGCTCAGGAAGTCATCGGGACAGGGAGAGCAACCGGTTCTACTCCCCCTTCAGTTACCTTTCCAAACAACAATATTGGTAGCTGTGCAGGTTAAGGCAAGGATATTCTGTGCTGCAGGGCTTTTGCAAACTGCCTGCAGGAGCCCAGAGTGAAACCCATGCAGTGCTGCACAGCTCCCCTCGGGCCATGGCTCAGGAGTGCTTCTCACCTTCCCCAAAACATGCAGCAACAGTCAGAGGAGCAGATGCTGAACATAACAGATTAATGGTTTCATTCAGTTGCCATTTCATATGTTTGAACATTTTTTTCCCCCAGCTGTGTTTTATACATTTAGTAAATCATACAAACCCATAAACAAAGTGTGAGCTTCTCACACATTTACACCCTTGTTCCAAGCTAAAGAAACTGCTCGGAGTAAGGAATTTCCTTCCCCGTACCTCTTTTGCTTTACTAGCATCACTTCAGCCCTCAGGACACAAAGGAGAGAAGGTACCATACCAGAGCATGAGGCAGCCAGTATTTTTGGGAAACTCGGCTTAAATCCAGCTGTTTCAACAGAATGTTCATTCAACCCAGCTGTAGTTGGTGACAACTCCAAGTGAAAACACATCCCAAGGAGCTCTGACACCTTCTCCCTCACACAGTATTTCAAAGCAATGTGATCTGAAAACAGTTTTTATTCTACAGAACAAATATTCAATGAAATTACACAGTCTGACCAATCTCTTCCGTTTCCATTCAAAGAAATAAAAATAAATGCCATTTTCATAACTGAAGCTCAGTGCAGTGTGACACTGCAAAGCTGGAGGAGATGTGGATTGCCAGCCTCCACTGCCAAGCCCAGCCACATCCACCAAAGCAGGTCTCACAGTAGTTTAACAGCCACACTTCTGAAGTTGGAACTGGTTAGATTGGGTTTTTTTCCAATCCATACATCATTTCAACATCAACTCCAAGTCAACAGGCGCTAGAGGGCCATTTAGAGCACATAGTCCAACACTTCTCCTCAACACACAAGTTAAAGACAGAATGGAAAGTATCTGTGAAGGCCTTGTCTTGGCTAGCAGGTAGCTACACAGCTTAGCCACATCCCCAGTTCCCCAGCCCTCCCTCCAGTAAGACAGATCTCTGCTTTAGTGGCAGGCTCATTTGATCAGGAAGCTGTGTGTTCTGCTCCAAGCACACAGACACATTACTGCAGCGACATGAACTTTTCCCTGGAGCTGGCTTCTAATTTGCACAACAGTGATGTGAGGCATTCCTCCCAAAGGGAGGAAATCAGGAAAGACTCCAAGGCAAAATATCATTATAGCAATAAGGAGCTTTGTCTTAGAGGCAGGCCATCAAAATCAAGCCAAAATCTGTATGGCTGTAGTACCAAGAGGGACCTTTGAGAAATGATACAAAATAGGATCTGGGACAGAAGCACTGCAACTTGTCCCGAGGACACAGCCAACCTTAGGCAGCACAGCTAAGCAGGAGACATCAGAGTAATGACACAAATGCTCCTGTACAGACTTATCCCATTTCTGAAGTTTAAGTTATCAGTGCACTCTCATAAATTGCATCTTGAAGACATTAGATGGCTTTAAACTTGATGAGATCAGATTTTGTTTTAAAGAAACAGTTTTAATAAAGTAAATGGATGGATGGTGTTAAACAGCTGTGCCACTATATGGCAGGGCTTCATTTTTTTGCCACCTCCCCTTTGAAAAGCAGAAGGGAAAAGAGAGAAATCATAATTAAAATGAGAGAAAAAAATGCCCTGAACTTAACACTGAAAAAAAGTCATGAAGACCCAGCTTTGGCTACACCTCCTCCCAGGCCACTTCCATGGAGAACCTACACAGATTGGAAGGCAGCAGCTCTTCAAAATACTCACTGCTAAGTAGCCTTATCCTAGAACAACTTATATATATATATAGTTAACTTGGATAGCTATAAATCACTTTAGAGCTGGCAATCTCAATCATGACTCTAAAACAGATTATCCTGTTATTGAAATTAATCTCTTGATACATCGTTATAGAGTCTTCCACACTCCGGCAGTCTGAGTGCTTTCAAAGTTCTGTTGAATTTCTCCTCAAATCTTTTATGCATGCACCATTTACCCAACACTTTAATCATCATTTATACCTTTCTCAGAACAAATGCAGAGAGGCAAAAATGCAAGAATACGTGTTTTTAGGTATCATTTAGTATGCAAACATAAATCCTACACGTACCTGGAAACACATCTGATGCATGAGGATTGCAAAATCTGGTTCAGCAGATGCCCCGTCAGGAGAATCTCATGGGACTGAAAAGTTATGCAAGTATGAGTTGGTTTACTCTGCTACAGTCCCCTTGCTGCATCTTTAAAAAATAAAATCCTATTGTTTCTCTTTTGTGCCCTTCTACATAAAGCTCTTTTAAACAAGCTCTCACAGGGAAAGGCCTTTCCACAACTGAAAGACAATCTAGTGTGGCAATTTTGACTCCATTTGAATATGAAGTGAACTACTATTCACAAAACACCCTAATCTTCTACTGTGATATGCAGGTGGTGGTAGAGTAATCCCCATCCCAAACCACTCAGCTTTATAATGGAAAGACAGGAAATTCATCTACTTTCAGCGTCATTATAGTTGCTTAGAAAAATGATTTGTGATTGAATTGATCTTTAAAATGCACATTTAAAAATTTGCCTTTTTGGTCCCGGTTCCCCCTCTAACACAAGTATTCCTCAAAATCTGCTGAAGAACACGGTGTTCAGTATGAAAAACATTAGCAGAAAAACATTCTGATTGAATGAAAGGTTTTCAGATGTACTCTGCTCATGAGATTTTATCCAAATTGCAAGTTTAATCAGAAATGTAGCTTTCAGATTCATTAGGAACACAAAATGACCCTGGAGTGGACTGTTCCATTTCCTAATGGCTGCTCTGTATTTTTCTTTTCAACTCAAGTTAATCATTATTAAATGCTTTAAAGAGGGAAGAAAGGAATCAGTGCTCAAAGAGCAAGCATTATATTTTGGGGCAAATACCTTGTATTTTTTATAAGGAAACCAGGCTTTCAATCACTTCAAGTTCATAGCTGGGCTCATGTAAAGAACTGCCAGCATCATTTCACAAGAAGAATATTCACAGGGTACAAAAGTCAGAGAATTAACTCACTTAATATAGCCAAAGGAGTTCAAGAGCACAAAGGTTTTCCGGTGGTATTTACTGAACTCATCACATCTTACCTTATTTGTCACCAAAACACCAAATCCTGGGCCCATCTGTTTCAACTGTAGGCAACTAATATTCAGTTCTCCCTTTCCTTTCTGTTCCCTCAAGATGAATTTCATAGAAACAGGTCTTTATTAAAAGGTTATTTTCCCTCTTTGAGGATCACTAACACAGAAGGCCTCTGATACCACTTCAGTTACCAAGAGTGATGGAGACTGGCCACTGTACTAACCAGGCAGGTCCGAGGGAGGTCACTATTGCCAGGCAAAACAGAAACCAGAGCAGGAAAAAACATTTTTAAGTTAAAGGAAATAGCAGCTCAGACAAGCTCAGGAAGCTGGGCTTGTCGCTGGAGTGAATCTGCAAGAGATTAAAGGGGACAAGCTACACTCCAACCAAGCGATTGGTTGACAGCATATTTAGGGTATAAACAGAAAAGGTCTTCTCTAAATAGATCCCATCTTTAATGCTTTGGAAGGCATTGTTTGCAGGCTCTGCCACACAATAAATTGATTTAGCAAATGTCAAGTTGGAGGGCGGAGGCGAGAAACAGGAGTTGAATTCCTCCCAGACGAACATAAACTACATAACTGTGCTGAGAAAGGCAGCTGAAGGATTTACTGATCTGCTGGAGTATTTAATGAAATTATTCTCATGAGCATCGTCTTTATGAGCAGGATCATTATTATCTCTCCCTCAATAACTCACTCCCTTCTCATTATGCAAAAAAACTTCACACAAATACCTTCAGAATCATAATTTCAATCACTTGTGCAACTCAAGTCTGCTGTTTAAAAATCCTCTTGTACTTCCACTTACCCGGTATAACCCAAGTTAAATTTTCTAAAATCCAAGTCTGAGCATCCCAAAACACAAACAGAATCATTTTCTTTTGTGGCAGGACATCAATTCCACTCTTATTACACATGAAAGTTTGTAAAATCCTTAAAGTTAATTAAATGTCCACTCTGACCATAACTTTCACATTACGTACTAAATCCAGTTCACCACTAACAAACATAACCATGACAAACAGCTGAACTGTAAAAAACACACCATGAGAAAGGGGGGAATCTCTGAAAAACAATTCAAACTGAATTCTTACTTCAGGAGGAGGTAAGGAAGAAAAGGTATTTTAGCACAACTGGCTGCTACTAATTTTGTTCCACAAGTAAGAGTTTCTTACATTAACAAAATTGTTGACTTCACCTATGTTTGAATCCTCTTTTCAACATACCCCGAAACATGAATCACCTGCAGATTTTTATCCTGCCTATCTGCAAGCTCAGCTGAGGTCAGAAGAGACTGTAATAAGCAGTTAGCAGGGGTGAGGCTTGACTGAAAACTCCTGAGCTTTACCATTTACCACCCAGTGCACACTGGTGATGAACTCAAGATACACATCCCAAAGTGTTTGGAACATGGTAGGCATCTCGTAACGCAGATGCACACACCCAAAATCCAGCAGGAAGAGAGAGGCTCTGTCTGGAAGGGAACAGCAAACCCTACACGACGGCTTTCTGCCTTGCTGAAGTGATGCACCTCCCACATCTGACCTACTGGGACCAGACTCGGGTCTGGCATCTCCTTACAGCACACCATTTCACCATCTGCCTTTAGGTCTCCACGGCCCTTCTAAAATGGGATTTTTTAAGTAATTAAAAGGAATTTATTTACTCTCTAAGTGCTCCTTTAATACCAGCTGAGTAAAAGGTGCCAGCGTGGCCACATAGATGGACACTGTATTCCCATGTCTGTGGATGCTCTTTCACCCAGCACCTGACACCCACCACTTGTCAAATACCCAGCAAGAGATACTGTCCCTGTTCCACCCCTATTTTTGGCCATAAATATCTCTGAGTACTATCACTGCAACACGTGAAAGGAAATGGCAAGCAGCAAGTGAACGCATGGCAGATTTGCCAGCTATGCCAAGGAAGCAGAGGCTGCATGAACCTCTGCCAGCTCAGGTGTCAGCAGGTACAGATCCAACACGGCCTTCACGAACACAACATTTTAAAAAAGCCCAAGAAGTGGCAAATGATGATCATAACAAGCATTCTTTCCCTGCTTCCACTAAAAAAAAAAGACAACACAAAAAAGCACACTTACTTAATACAGCAAATCCTGTTAGTCTAAGTATGGAACTACCAGAACTGGTTCAGGGATTACCAACAGAAGAGGCAAAGGATTCGTAAGATCATACAGGGGAGCAAAGCCAGGTTTATCCAGTGTGACAAAACATGGACCACACTGAAGAACACTTATTGTTCCTGCTTTGAAATTAAATCCCTGTTATCACCTTTCCTTTCCCCTGCTTTATTCTTTTCCCAGTTAAATGATCTTAAAACACAGAAAAGATATATGCCAATGCAGTGATACAAGCAACTCTGGCCTCAAGTACAAGGGAATTAAGTGTGAAGGCAACAGACAGTTCTCCTTGAGTAAAGGTTTCAAAACATAACCTTTCCACTAAGGGAGCTGACAAATACATAAATACAACCTGAGACTTCCAATTTTTGGAGGAGGGAACAGGTAAGGTCCATGGAAAGAAGCAAACCATTTCACCTACAGTAAGGAAATTATTTCACTTACAGCCTTCATGCTATAATTCTTCTAGCATTAAAATAGGTCTCAATGTATAAAACCAAGGAACTCTGCCAATCAGCTTTCTTAGGCAAATCTCACAAGGCAGGGATGTGAATCAAAAGGAATTTCACTTGGGAAGTGATGGGCCTACAGCAACCTTCTCAAGAATCCAGGCACCTCCAGATCCCTCAGGCTGACAGCCAGGGAAATACATACTGAGGAGGATGCTCTGGCTCAGCTACTGCTCTGCACCTTCCTGTGGGGCAACTACTTGCAGGGGGGGGGAGCTGACATTTGTAGATGAGACACAGAACTGATGCAATGATCACTTGCAACCTGCAAAAACAGTATGGCACTTCCCATTAAAATAAGTTTTTTAAAAAATTAGTTTGTTTGTTCAATTTTGCATCACATTTCAATTCCCCACCTCTTCTTTGAGAAGAGTGACCTGTGTTGGGAAAACTGATTATGTGCCAGTGGCAACAAGAAAAGCTCTTCACTCTTAATTCAGTAGTTGGGGAAAAGTGTTGGGTTTTTTTCTGTTTTAAGAACAAAATCCTTCACCATATTCACAATGTACAGGCAAAGTATTTCTACAGAAGAGCACAGGAAAAGATACTTTTAACATTTAACAAAACCCACCAGGCTTCAAAGCAAATTTAACAAGTTCCTGTAGATCACTATTTTTGAAGTATTTTCTTTGCAGAAGAATTAGGTATGCCCTGATAGAGCATAAATACCTTGAGCATACAGCTAAGCAGCACCCTGCAATTCACTCCTTATCTATATTGAAAATGTGGGAGGGTAAACTTGGGTGGCTTTGAGATCTTTCTGCATTGACATATTTATAGATGGCAGTTCCCAAAGTTAAACCCACAGTCTCAGAGTTGAACAGCACTAGTAGATAAAAGTTTACCAATACTACTTTTTCAGAAAATAAAAATGAGAACAAAACCCACCCTGTACTTTCCCTCATGTGTTCTCCATCCTGCCCCCCAAATACACTTAGAGGGGGAAATACAAAACACAGGGCAGTATGGAAGACAGTAAAGAAACAGAGGTAGGCAGCTCTCAGTTAATTTTTAGATTAGCTAACACACACCACTATCAGTCCTGCAATAGGATAAGCAGCAATACCCTTTTTCTTACATTCATAAGATTACAGTTTTCATGGAATCATAGAACGGTTGGGTTTGGAAGGGACCTTAAAGATCATACTGGCTATGTAAACATTAACAAAAAAACCAAACACCTTTGAAGAATTTAGGTACCTACCAAATTTCTTTTTCATCTGTATGAAGACAAAAGGTTATCAGTCTAGACAAACCTATGGCTGATCAGGCACAGCTGCTTTATCTCCAAAGGAAAAAAATAATAATAAAAAAAAAAATCAATGTGAAGAACACTAGGAAGACAAAATAAAAGAAATCACAGGAAAAACCCACGGCAACTACTTTCATGTGATGACACCTCAGTGCTTGCACTGGAAGAGATGGGAACAACCTATGCTTGCTCCCCTTCAGTCATGATTATACAGCTCCATCACACCCTTGTTCTGTCACTCCTCCTCCAGGCTGAGAGTCATAGCCTACTTAGTAATTCTTCACACAGAAATTATTTATATGTCTGAAATTAGATCTCTGCTGAATTTGGCCCGGATTTCATGAAATTTTAACAATGGGGGGGAAGTGGGAAACTAATTCCAAGGGAAAATGAACAAAATGTTTTTCTACCTCCCGTGTTTTAGTGGAGAAATTGAGAGTCTTTTTTGCAAAACCCAGACACTCAGGAAAAAGAGAAACTGGCAGAACATCACCATCACTGCTCAAGCACAGGGGAAAAAAGGCACATTCCAGCCATCACATGAAATCTGGGGCACCACAGCTGCAGAGCAGAACCAGGGCTAGAGTCACGTCTTCTGCCTCTGCAAGTTCTCCAAGGAGAAATAAAAAAAACAACAAACAAACAAAAACAAACAAGAAAAACACCCCAAAGCCACAAGTTCCATGAGTTGTTTGCTATCAGCTGAACATTCTCAGTTTAATTGTATCAGCTGTATAGGCTTTGCTGCTACACTGTGCTGTCAAACAGTGATTGGGACAGAAGCAATGCAGCACATCTTAACAGTCTTTAGACAGCTATGGAAAAAGCACCAGGACTTTTTGCTAGTTGCAGCTTTTCTGTGATCACACAAATGTGACTAGCTCAGGTCAGGAGTCAGTTATTACACTGGGTCTGCTCCATGACCCAACCCTGTTTAAGTACCAGCTCACTTCTCTTGCCAGGCACCCTTTCATCTCTTCCATTAACTCACCCCTCCAACCTTTCCTTGATAAATCATTCCCAATCTACTCTGATTTTCAAGCAGCACAGACACTACTCCAGCTTTCAGAGATGGGACAGGATACTCCTCTCTTCCCTACCCACCAGGAGAGGTCATTAACAGCAATGGAAATGCAGAGAGAACAACCAACTACAATGTGCCATGTCTGACAGTTTCAAATAGCTGCTGAGCTAAATCTCTTGATCAGGCTTATATATTGCTGAAATGCAATGACAGGAAAAGCTTTTGTGTAGAAGGAAGACTTTATGCTGCCTTGATAGTGAAAGAGCCGTTAGGATATTCCTCAATGGATACCAATCATTTGTCTCTCTACAGCGGAGTCCTTTTAACAGCCACGTGCCCAAACCAGAGCAGGAATCCCTCGACACCTTGCTCATGAGATGCATGCAGTCAGGGTCACATGCAAATGCAGTCGAGGCTGGCTTTTTGTAGAACAAACACTAAAAAAACAGGCTGAGAGCATCAAAAAGGAGAAACAAAATACTGTCAGATTTGTACATGGATCTGCAGAAGCAGCTGATAAGCTTATTTGTATGCCAACCTGACAGTGAGCAATTAAGATACCTTCAAAATCATGCTGAAGCTAAACTGGTGCCACCTCTGTTAGTCCTCAGCTCTGATTTCTGAAAAAACCTTGCCCTTAAGGAGCAATATATATAAAAAACAGGTGACCATGCCCTTTTACCATATCCCTCCTCCTCATGTTCAGAGGATTCATCACCAAGAGATGATGAACGCAAAAGCCATGCAGAAGGTTATGTGGGAAAGCCCTACTCCTGGGAGGCAAAGAAGTGCATTTATACATAGTGATGAGAAACAAAGGTGCTTTTAAAATCAACTTCTAATAAAGCAGAACAACTGCATTTCATAAAGCAAATCCAAAGTTCTGCTGCACAGACATATGGCACGTAACAAAATGGGAACAGGTCGGGGCTGCTGAAATACCATAGCATAAATGAAATTATTTTCTAACAGAATAGTCAGCTACTGGGAACATTCCCTGCCTTTGTATACCAATTACTGCTTAATTACTGTCAGGCCACCACACTTCCCAAAGTAACACCAGAAGACAATTTATAACATCAGTAAATGGAATGTCTGTTACGTCAATAGTCAGAAGCATAACTGTTTGTTAGAAACTCAGTTTTAATTCAATAGGTAACAGGCAGGAAAACAGCATGATTGATACTGTTACTAAATTAATCATCTAGCGTAATCTAATAACATTTAATAACAGGAAGATTATTTAATTCTTATGGATGAGTGAAGTACTGGAGGAAAAGATTCTTCTCCTTGATTACAGAGCTCTAGAAGGACAACGTAATACAGCTTTAGTAGCTGCTTCACTACCTGGTGGCTGCTGAGCAGACCAACAGCCAGGTGACAGAGGTGGAGCTCTGCTGGCTTTAACAGCACAGCCCTCCCAAGCACTTTGGGGGGATCATTTCACCGCAGTCCCACAAACAGAAGAAACCAAATCGAGTGTTTCTAAATGCCACTGGTTTCCAGTGGTTTGAATCCCCCCCTCGTGACAGTCGGAAGTCCCCTGCATACACCAGGTTTCCCGTAATTTCCCTCCCAAAATAATTCTTTTACAAAGCAGCAACAGTTTATTGCCCAGGGACACCGAAAGCTAGCAAAACCTCAGCATTCCAGCACTCGACTTTCAAAAACCCCACAGTATTTGGAATACTTGAACGCTCAATACTTGATCATTGACTCCGAAACGCTGTTCAGAACCATTTTCTCTGGTTCTGCTGCTCTCTCCCACCTCACAGTAGGATACACCCCATTTCCCATCTGAACTGAAAGGAAATTAAAGTTTGCTGAAAGCTAGAGGAGAACCAGAGAAAAACTCCTCATCCATTTCTCCTCAGAGCTGTCCAATGCAAAGCCCCAAGCTTCAAGGACAGTCTAGCATTTAAGGAAAAATGTCTTAATTTTGTTCCTCAGACAATTTCAAGCACGTGATAAATCTGGAGAACAGCTTGTCAGCTACATATTCTAAGAAGAGAGAAAATCATGGCATAAGAGGAACAAATTTCAGTAAACAGATTAATTATCTTCAAATTAGGGATTCTGAAACAAGAGCCACAAGCAACAGGGTCCTCCCCCTTACAGACTGAATCATTGCAAACTGGGTCCTATGATCCATAAAGCCCAGTGCTGTAAAAGCAACCTGCCATGAAGCTCTAGACCCTTTGGTATTTTAACCAAGATCTTTAATGAGATGGAATAAGTCCCAAAATAAATAAAGTACAAGTCTGCAATTGTTAGAAAAACATGTTCCATGTAGTTCTGGCCACACACACACATATATATACATACACACACATATATACACACATGCACACACCCAAGTCCCCAGAAAAATATACATCATCAGCATATGAAGTAGAATCCCTCAATGTTCATTTTCAAGATCACTCAGCATCCTGAAAACTGTTTAATAGTCTGTCCTGATGGTCTGATCTGCACAATTGGAAATTTTAAAATTAGGACATCCAAACTCATAACATAACAGATAATAGCCAAGAACAACTTTGAACAAAAGATTTGATCCAAGCAGTAAGAAACGCAATGAAGTATTGGCAATTTGGGAAACTGATTCTCTAAAAGCAAGTACAAGCATTTCCAGAATATTTCTCCGTATAACTTACCGGTTAAAGTCATCAGAATTCCTTCGAATTCTTCATTCACAATGTTTCTTTCCTCATTAAAATAACTGTCATGGTAGTGCCAAACAGGGTCTCTTTAGCTTGGAGAAAAGGAGGCTGAGGGGTGACCTCATCCATGTTTACAAATATGTAAAGGGTGAGTGTCAGGATGATGGAGCCAGGCTTTTGTCAGTAATGACTAATGATAGGACAAGGGGCAATGGTTTTAAACTGGAGCATAGGAGGTTCCATGTAAATATCAGGAAGAACTTTTTCACTGTGAGAGTGACAGAGCACTGGACCAGGCTGCCCAGAGAGGTTGTGGAGTCTCCTTCACTGGAGATATTCAAAACCCGCCTGGATGCGTTCCTGTGTGATGGACTCTAGGTGACCCTGCTCTGGCAGGGGGGTTGGACTAGATGATCTTTCGAGGTCCCTTCCATCCCCTTAGATTCTGTGATTCTGTGATAACCAGTGTCTCTTGTAATTCTAATCGACCAGTACCTAAACTTCACTATTTAATTGTCATTGTTCATGTACCAGAGTGTTCAGTTGAGAGAGTTTAAGCCTCGCAGTTTCATCCGATGACATGGGAAAGCACTGAAGTATCAGAAGTGAAAGGTGTTATAGGCAATTTAGCTTTTAATTAATCTAAACTTGGAACTAAAATTATGATATGCGATTTAATTTCATGTTTTAATCAGTCTCTTAATAAAGCATTTTAATCTCCAGAAGCACGCACTCACATTTGGAAGGGTGCGATGTGAGGCTGATCTAAGCTCTCCACATCACTTGAAAACAGGCCCTGAATTTTAATTAACCCAAGAACAACAGGTCAAACTAAGCTCTGCACTAGTGAGAATTGAGGGAAAATCCCAAACCTTTGCTGCACTTGTGACTGTGAAGTGCTGCAACACTGCAAGCTGCTTGGGAAACCATGTTCAGTGGGAAGGTCCATGTCAGATGTCCCATGGGGGAAAATAAGCCCTGATGAACTATTCTGCTGCAGGTCAGTGTCCAATCTAAACTGAAAAGTTAGCTGAAAACATGTACAGAGAGTATCAATAGTGAAAATTGGCAAGTGTAATGCTCTGCACCCTTGCCACTGGGCTACATTTGTTACCCGACCTTCTCTAGTGAGACGTCTGTGCTGAGATTTCTGTTAACTGATCACATTTGCTCCATGCTGGTGACTGGACAGTCAAAATAACACATCCAGAGCAAGAAGACAGGTTAATGGTCAAAACACTGGTGAACAAAGTCTTTACTCAGAATCGTAGAGAAGTAGAAGTTGATCTACTTGCATCTCCACCTGTCCCCAAAAAGAATCAGTTTCCAAGCACCACAAGTACTTTCTTTTTGTCTCTCACATAAGCAAATAGTTGCACATCATTGAAAGTCTGCTGCACAGTATTAAGTAAACATCTCCATCCTTTGAGACATTTTAGATGTGCAAAACAAACCAAGAAATCCTTGCACAAATTTTTATACACAGTTCAACAACATATACCAGTACAAACATGGCATAAAAGCTCAAACATTTGGAATTTCAGGTGTAGCCAATACGCAGCATTTTTTTCTACTGAATACCTAGAACCTTCAGAGTTTTTTGTTTTCTATCATCGAGATGATTAAAATGGTTTTATTTCAGTCAACTTGCCTAGGTTTGCAACTGATGGACAGCAAGCAACACAAACACATTATGGCTCACAAGGTGCAAAAGGTTACTCACGAGGTTACTCAAGGTAAGTTCAGATCTACAGCGTTTGATACCAATCAGCTTTCGGGAGGAAGGGGACACCAGCAACATCTAATTTAAGTAAATCCAAAAGCAAACGCTCCATCCTTACACGCTTTGACACAAAGCATGTGCCAGCTAGGTACTGCCTTCAGGCTCTCAATGGGATGCCAAAGCAGCCCACGGTGGCAGACTGCTTGGGCACACAGTAAATAAAACTGTCAGAGCAAGAAAAATGAAGAGTTTGAGTGCAAAAAGAGTTTTAATTGAACTTGATCTGTACATCAATTTAGCCTCTGGGGCAAACTAAAACTACTTGGCTCTTACTACCCTTGAAACATCCAAATCACTGCCCAGTGTGATTCGTGTCTCAGGCTGAATCACCTGAACCAACTGAGAAAGACATAACTCACCAAGTTTGTTCTAAACCACCACCACCCCCGGTCCACTTGATGCAGCGACGCTGCTTTGAATCGCTGTGGACACAATGAGTAAGGACAGGAGAAGCATTCAGACAATCTGCTCAGAAACTCAGTAGCTCTTTCCTAGTCTCAAAAAATACAGAGACAAAGGACCTGACATTGCTCTCTGATACCACACACTGGTAAAATATCGCTTGCAAGGGTAGAATCACCGTGTTCAAGTGGGTGTAAATAGAAAAGGGGTTTTACTGGAGTCTATTGTTATGAAAAAAACCAAGGAGAAACAATAAACAACTCTGAGTAGCATTACTCATTCTGAGTTGGAAGTATGCATTTCTACAGTTTCATACTGTTAGGAATTCAAAAGATGACTTTCAGGCTCAAGTGATACCACTGGAACAGTATGCACTTGGGCATTCCCCTGGCAACACATACAGCTGGAAGGTGAACACACTGCTTGATTTCTTTACTTGCAGATCTCTCAGAGGTAAGCAGAGACACTGAATGCCAGACATGATAGAAACTGAAACAATTACCCCTCTTCTGCATTCAGTTATTTCTCACTAGATGTTTACAAGTAATTTCTCCAAATTAGTCATAAGCAATCAGATTTCACATCTCCCATTAGGAACTACTGACTGTTGATTAAGATCAATTGCTATTGACTGAAGAACTACCTGGCCCTTAAACAAGTTATAGCTTTAATCCAGTCTCTCTCAAGATCAGATTCCCTTTGCATTCCCCACATGCTTATTCTTCCTTTCTAAGCTTATTTAATTTTGCCCTTTTTTTGCCTCCCTTCCTATTTACTGCACACCAACAAGTGCAGAACCAAGTACACTGGAACAGCTATCTTTGATACAGTGAACTTGAGTTGTCTTCCTATCCAGCTCATGGATAGCACACTAAAAATTCAGAGTAAAAAAAAAAAAATTCAAGTTCCTGCACTGCAGGCAGGAACTTAATGTTAATTTGACAAGTAACAAATAGAGTCTTACGGGACAGCCACAAAAGAGTTTACAAGGTAGGATACAAGAGTGTGTGAACGAACCCTGTTGAGGTGACCTTCAAACATCTGACACCCAAGAAGCAAGGTGGGTCCAGTTACATGGCACAGGTTGTCCTTACATCTTCCCAAGGAATAAGCCAAAGGCCAGGAAGCTGTCTAAAGTAGTATTACTCCCCCAGAAAATGATTCACCAAACTAAATATCCTGCTTCCAACCATTTCGCTTTGAATTTTGCCCATGACTCATTCTAAGAACAGTGGAATAGTCAACAATTTAGACACACTTCTATCTAGCCTCAAAGATAAGGGGATGGAGATGAATACTGTCACACTTGAAGATGATTATCTGTGAAAGTTAGATCTTTGCACAATTTTTATTGCTCTTTTCAAAAGTTGATGATTCAGAAAGAACTGGCAGGAAAGACTGGGTACTCAGCAAATGTGGCTTTGCTTATTTTCATCATAAAAGATTGGTGGTAATCATATTTGTAACAGTGTGACCGGCCCCTTTCCCAGAAACAGATCACCTCGCCTTCCCTGGCCATGCTCTGTAACATTCAATATAGACTCAATGGCCCAGTGGTGAGAAAAACTGCAGAACAGGGTGCCATGAGGCAGCCAAACCCATCCATTCCCTGGTAATTCCAGTGGTACTTCATGTACGAGTACACAAGGGGAAATGGCCAAGTAAAGCTCAAACAGAAATAAAGCATATGGACAAAGTTAAAAATTGAGTGGCTTCACTTGAGACACATCTGCCCTCTGTGGTCTCTTCAGTCGGAGACAATTGTCCCCTGCCTGCCAGCAGCAGTGACCGCAGGGACACAACCTGCAGTCAGTTAACCCAGTCCCATCTAGGTCTGACCACGGTGATCTGCATGGCCTTCACATTTGATTCTACAGCCAGCAGCAGTTGTGAATTAAGACCATGAAGCCCAACAAGCCTCAGGTGAGTAACTGAGTAAGGCTTGCCCTTGTAAGTGCATTACTCAGCTGCTCTGTTCAGGACAGTCATTTTGTTCTCTGTTCATTAATGACAATCATCTCAAACTTCAACCGCTACAACAGATTGCACGCAGCCTCTCCCTCAGAGTGCCCCTGGCTGCATGGCCAGAAGCCCCTTTCTGAGCCCACCAAAAGCCAATTAGCAAATGTTTATTTTACACTAGGCCCCTCCCCTGGCTCCTGCATTTTAACACCACACAGAACATTTCACTCCCATTGTGCACAACACACACAATTATACTTGACCAAGCAACGCCCACACCAATTCCAAGTAGCTGTGGCTCAAGCATGAGATCTTTTAAAAAGATTTCCAGTTATGAATAGTTTCAAAGCAACAGGAAATTCATAACACCCCCCGATAATTTATTTCAATGGCTGATTACCTTCAGTAAAATATTTACTGCTTGTTTACCATTTGAACTTTAACAATTTTGACTTGCAGACATTTTCTTTTGTTACGCATTAGACTGCAAGGATAAAGGCCCTCTAGCACTAAAAACTGTTTCCAAACAGAAATAATTCATTTTTAATACATCTGTCTTTATTAGAAGTCTTAGCATCAGAAGAGAATTTACTGGAATCTAGGAAATGAGTTTGCATTTCTTGTTTTCATATTCTGGTTCGCAGTCTGCAATAGCAGCTGGCTTTGGTCTCCCCCCTCACAGTTTATGTGCTGTTACAAACAGCAATGGCCAGAGTAACTTCATCATGCAGACCTGTGCAAACCCCCCCCTCACGAGGTGATGGGCACAGGGGTGCAGGCACATAAATCAGCCTGGGTCAAAAAATGTTATCCTACAAATTATAATTTTCTTTCTCCTTGTGCAAAGGGTGTTGATGTTACATAGCACTTATTTTTAAAACTTCAGCATTAAAACATACCTTTTTAATCTCGGTTTTAAACTTCAGAGACTGTGTATCAGGGCTACAACACTGTGAAAGTCACAGGTGTAAGCACACGGAGCTTCCAATATGCAATTTGCCTGCTCCATCTGGTTCTTTACCCTTTCCATACGCACAAACCATCCAATTTAGATGGCCCAATTTCCAGTTCCTCATCTCAACAGACTGACTGTGAGTTTGGCAAACAAGGGTTGCAACAAAACCACTCAATTTTCCCAATTATTTTAATTTCATAATATACTTCACCTAGAGGACATTTAACAAATCCTGAAATAGTTCAGACTTTGCCACCAGAGCTGCTCAGAACCAGCCCAAGCAGATAAACTACAGGCAACCGGGGATTATAACCGGGCGCTTTGCACTTCCAGTAATAAACGCTAGGCTACCACTGACTTCCATCACAGGTTACCAAGAGAGACTACAACAGCCACCAGAATCCACTCCTCAGTAATTATGGTCCAGGAATTAACAGAGATAATATGCTTAAGGTTAATTCGTGGCAGGGGTAAGGGGTATAAAACCAAGGCATAGTTTTCAGTAACGCAAGCTAAAATACCTTCCTGGCTCTGTTGTACATTGATACAGGGATCCACAGTGAAGCTGTAGAAAGATGTTACTATCTGTGGATCATAAAAAAAGAACTATGAATTTATTTGTCTTCCTCCAGTGCTTTGAAGGAACACAAGAGACTCCTCTCCATTTGCTAACACAGAACCTACGCTCTGACTGCACAAAGCAAAACTGAGCAAAGAGAAATGCACAGAATAGGGTGGACTCACAGGTTACTCTCTGCTCATTTCGGGGGTGCCAGAAAAAGAACCAACATTTCATCCAGCCTCTACCTTGTCCCACAAAAGCCACCACCAGGCTGTGACTGAAGACACAACATGCTGCAGAGGGGGCCCACCAATGCGGAAAGTGTCATGAACGTGGCAGGAAGGCAGGAATGCTAGTGGTGGGGAACCCAAAAACCACACAAAGCTTTGACACAGATGAAGAGAAGAGAAAAGAAAGGGGAACTGTCCTCTCAGCAGCTATAAGCCACTGCACAAGGCTCCCAGTTTTCTTTATATATTCCACCAAGTACACTGTCGGTGTGTATTTAGTCTCTATTGACACACACACAAAGTTATTTGCTTCACGTACACACATCAGGCTACAGGTGCAAACATTCCATCACAAAACATTCACATCCAGGAGCATTTCCTTTGAAACTGGTTCAGCCTCGTTAGTCATACGAATTGTAGATGCCTGCTACTATGATCCATTTTTGCCCAAATATACACAGAATAGCAAAATACATTCAAAGAAGCTCCCAAGAGAGGAATAACATCCCAGGTGTTTTAATTCTGCATCTCAAAGCACAACACTAGAGGAAAAAAAAAATCAGAAGGATATGACTGAGACAGTGAAGTTTCCCAGTATAAACCAAAACGCTGGATGCTTGAAGGAGGGCAGAAACAAAAAAAAAGCTTTTTTTTTCCAAAAAGAGGGAACGATTCTGAGTATTGAGGGGCTTGTAGTGAAAGTGAGCTATTTTCTGAGCTTCCACAGGCAAAACACAACACTAGGAAAATCCAAAGTGGCAGGTGCAAGACGACAGAGATGAAGGTCAGGCGTATATCATGGGGTTGTGTTTGCTGAATTTGTTTTTTGTAGCTTTGCAATCAATCACATCACTGCTCACCTTGCGGAATAAACAGAGTTTTTCTTGTTAAACCTTCTAGTCAAGTGGATGAATCTGAATTCCTTTGCCGTGGAGGTACAGAAATCAAACAAACTGCTGCAGAAGTATCCTGCAATCTGGGCTCCTGCTATAGGGATATATTCTCCACTGAGGGCAGGAGGCTAGAGGAGGAGCATCAGGAAAAGGGAAGACAACTCTCCTGGTGAGCATTAACTAGTGAGGAGAACAAGGACACACATCACAACTTTAGAGAAACCACCACCATCACACAATACTTGGGGACTTCAAAACAATTTAGGCTGAATGCATTTCCAGTTAAGCAGCTTATGAACATAAACAACCAAATGCTGTCACAAACACACCAAATCAAACCCAAAGGCTGCACAGAAAGGAAAACCAGTGAAATCAATGTGTGTCTTGCCAGGAATCTGTCTCTCCCTCACAAAAAGTTACATGTACGTATTAATTGCAAGCAGTATATTTTGCACTTCAAAGATGTGACAATGACACTATTTTTCAAGTCACAGATGTTCTTGTACCTTCACCGGGGTAAATACTCATTAGGGTGACTACATCAAAACAGTCCACCCCGTCCCAAGTTCTTGACTACAACGCAAACCAGCGTACACAGGCAGAATACCAAGAACCAGAAACACACATACAAAAAGTCCTGTGGAAGAATAATCCCTTCCACTTAGTCTCCAGTTTAAACCACTTCCCCCTGACCACGTATCTTCTGTATTTCTCACTTTTGCTACCATGAGAATCGCAGACATGAAAGAGACTATTCATATGGCATTTTCGACCAGTGAAAATAAAAGAAAAAAGCTTTTTCTTGGCAGCAATTGTTTGTGGATTTTACATGTTTAGATGATAGTCTGTATTTGAAGAGCTCTTTTAACTAAATAACCATAGCTCTAGGACTTTTTATTTTAGGTTAGCTTAGTTTTTCCCATCTGCAAAAAGAGAAGCTTCAAAAGCATGAATTCATCCATGCTTCATTTGCAAGTACCACTAACAGTCCATAGAACACATCAATTGAAAACACGATACATAAAAAGCAGCTGATGTTTTGGGCTTTCTAATTAAATGTGAAGTACACACTCATACCTGCTCTATATACTCACAAGTGAAGAACAGAGATATGGGAGAGGAACAGATCTCACCCCCTTCCACAAGCAGCAATCCATTTCATATGCAAACTATTGTCCAGCTGGAAGAGATGTTCTTTTCATGAACAGAGAACAGGATCACTTCCCAGCCTTCTTACAGGTCAAGGTCTCCTACACTGCAACGAGCATATTATGTACTCACTTCAAGCATTATCATTAGTTAATTTCTGTATCATTTACAGAAACAGCAAACAAGCCCTCAGAAACATCTCTTAGAAGTGAGGGTTATACATTTTCTTTTATGAAAATGAATAAAAGTTTGGACTTCTCCATCTGTCTCCGCTTTTTCCTTTGCACAGTGAACAAAATCAGACAGGCCCAAAAGTACAACTGTTCCTCGTGTCACATATGCAGGAACCTGGTAAACGAACACGGGTTAGTCAGAGGTTAATGCACATACTTCTGCACTGGTGGACAGCTGCTTTTTCAAGGGATAGTATGTTCCTAAATATAACCCCCATACATTTTCTTCCCCTCCTCTCTTATTTCCCAAAAGTCACCTTATTGGGAAAGTTCACAAGAGCCAGGAGCCTTCAAGCAAGACAGTCTAAAGCTTTCTTGAATTGGGACAGACAGATCCCCATTACCAAGGGCAGTAAAGGGTTGAGACCTATAAAACATCTTCAGCCTAAAATCTGAAGCAGGAAGCTTCCACGTGGCCAAGAGCTCACAGAAGCACAAGAACTGTGGTAAGAGATAGGTGAAGAAACACGAATGTGTACTTAAGCAGATACTCCTCACAAGGAAATTGGGACTAGACTTCAAGATGCAACTCAAGGCAAAGAAGAAGTATTTGTACTAAAATCAAGATAGCCGGAAAAAATACTGTAAGAGAACAGCAGCTGGGTATGACAATCACAAAAAACCAATCTGGGCAACCAACCTGAAAATACAGAATGAACAACACTGTAAAAGCAGTGCAACAGAAACCCTGAGCAGCAGTCAGATCAATCCGTGATAAGGAAGCATTACACTCACTCCTACAGGTAGAAGGAACATCTATTTCAAGATTTCCCAAATACTAGAGACTTAGGCAGTGAAATGACCATGTAACACTTCCTAAACACCACTGACTAAACATGAACACACTCAAACCCAGATAAACAGAAACACTAGTTTTCAGCATTCTTATACTTCATATTGCAGCTACAAGGTGATATCTGAAGCAGTACATCATTAAAATGGTGTTAAAAACTAAAACAGATGTAAGCTGAGGGGGAAAAAAAATAATGTTATTTTAGTTCTGCCTTTTCTAGAGCAGTACCTTATTTTCTCAGGAAAGAAGATCCAAACAGCAAATCCTAGCTGGCACTGCTATACAGTTTGCAGTGTGACTATTATTACTTTAGCCTAGTTGCTTGAGATTTAAATTAGCAGATCCAATTAGGTTTGTGGAAAACAAAATCGAAGACAGCTACCATATGTGTGTTTCCTTTTCACAATGCGTTATTCTCTGTAAAACCACCCAACCCACTGATTAAGGTACCAGACTATCGGAAGATTTATTATTTTTAAGGCAAATTATGTTACTTCTCCAAGATACAAAGTAGGTTTTTGTGAGAATGCTGGGGGGCAGGGGAAGTAGTAAGGGAGCGAGGGGGCACGAACTCACCTACATTTCCAATCTATACACTTGTGGTTTTCACATTTCATTTACAGTCTCATGCAAGTCCCAGTTTCTCTCATTACAGAAGTCTTTCAACGCACATTTTCTGTCATGAAACAAAGCAGGTATATTTGACCCTTCATTTCTAAATCAGTGTTGGTGAGAAAAAGAGAAATCTTAAGCTGCAGAGATACCCAAGAGAGTAACAAATATTGTAAGCAGAACAAAAGGCACAGACCCACTCGTCTGATGCAGAAGTGACTGGACTTGTGTTGCTGCAGATATGCTAGCACTGAAGTAGACAGGTCGGAAAACACACAAGGCCACAGCACCAGCTCTAGGGAACAGTACAGTGTACCTGAACTAAGAAGCAAACCAAACAACAAAGCGTGTCACACCACAGGCAACGATGGAAGGCACTTGCAAGCCTTCCCCTTCTTGTCACCACGAGTACCATGTAAACAGCCACCACCCCACACTTCCCTGCTCTTGCTGTTGATAACTGATCTTTCCCAAAACAATGGTTGCTGTGGGGTAGTATCCCGGAGTTCATCCAGCAGCCTTTAAGTTTCCAAATTCCAACATATCAGACCAACCTGCAGAGCCTACAGGCTTGGCCTGAAAAGAGCAAGAACTGGCCAAGTTGCCAAAACATCCTGCCAGAACTGTGCCTGAAAGCAGCACCTGTAAGGCTCCAAGGCACATCTTGCCTTCAGACAACTGCGATAGAAGAGCAGTAGTAGGAAACTTCAATCTACTTACAGGCAAGACTCTTGCACACAGCGGAGTCCCAAGCATGCCCAGATATTTCAGTGTCACAATCTACAGGCCCTCCAGCCCACAACATGATGTTTCGTATTTTTGTCCCCTTTGGAGAAGCCATCTGGTCTGCAAACAAAGAAGCCTAATGACCAAGAGCCAATGGTGTCTCTTCCATGCAATAGAGAAAAATAACACCAAACTTGAGCTGAGCAGCTCCCCACCTTCATCTTTCTGCCCCTGTTCGCCTGAAGGTGATGTGATGAGACCTGAGCTCCTGCTTTCCCACCGTTGTCTCAACACACCTCTGGCCCAGCCAGATCCCAGCTCTTCTGCAGCTGAGGTGCCCTGAAGTTCTAAAGCCACTGTCTGGAGGCAGTGGAGCAATTAAAAGTGGGGAGAAAACACAGACAGCTGAATAAATATTCAGCAATGGGAAAAGTCACTGAAGAAACAAAAGAGCCAAGTGCACACCTATGTTGAGGCAATGATCAGCACAAAAGCTCTTCAGCTACAGATGCCTCCTTACCTCTAAGAAAATGCAGTACTTGAGCTTCAGTGAGTTCTGCAGTCACAAACAGTGCTCTGCACCACCCAGAATGGGATGAAGTACAACCTCGAGGTCACCTAAGAATATGTTATTAATATCACTGAACCCAACTACTACATTTCAATAAGCTATTAAAAAAATGCTCAGAAGGAAAGGACCATCAAGGGTTCAGGTTTTGTATCTTTAAGCATCCTCATATGCTGACATGGTGAAAGCCCCAGCTACTTGAAGCCAAGGGTTAAAAATACATCAAGCTGCCCATGTGCTGACTTTAATGATATTGATGCTAATAAAAAAATATTAAGTAAAAAGCAAACTAATAAAAATACACAACAACTGGAAGACAATACCTTAAAACACAATGTAAAAGAACAGGACAAACATATCAGTTCAATGAATCTTATGTCCTTCTCAAAACAGTTTTCTTATTAATATGGCTAATAAAGTTTGGCTAGAACAAAGCAATAATTTGTGCATGAAAAATGTGAAGTATAAACACAGTTATTGTTTGGAGAAATAAGGGTGAACATCCACACAGTTAAGAAGCCCACAAGAGCAAAATACAGCTCTGTTCACAACAAGAATGTTAATTCTGATTAAATTTATTGGGTTGGGTTTTTTTTTCAATATGCCTGGCAGCTTTAGGCTAACATTTATGATATCTGAAGATAAATCAGATGCATCAACTACTTAAGCCCATGTATTAAGAATCTGCTTAGAACACAGATTAACCCTTTGGTGAGTGATGATAAACCAGCAGGTGGAATAATGTTAACAGTAGTCAAGTATTTCTTCACTTTCAAAGCAAATAATCATGCACAAACACGAACCAAACTTCAGCTCCCTGAGACCTTCCCAGGCACGGTACTTCAGGGCTCAGAACATGGTGGTAAGTTTACACACACACGTAAGTTACACTGAACAGCCTGCACTTCCTTCAGAACACAATACAGTATTTTAGACAAACAAATAACCAGATACAGATTTTTCTGCTATTACTTTATCCCTCGCCAGGCATATTGATAGCTGCAGGTTTGTTTCCTGAAGTAGTTTTCATTTTGATGCGAGTTCATGCATATATTATCCAACCTATCTAATTACCTACAGAAATTCATGCAACTCCTTCCTTTAACAAACTCATATTTCCAACAGGCTCCGACGGTGTGCTCAGAGAACACCTCAGAGCTCCATTGCTGAATTACACTGCCATGCTTTGGGGTGATTTACTCATGTGCAGGTTGCACAGGGCTGCACCCACTCTACTATTATTTCATTTCCAAAGATTCTGGCATTGCTGTGACTTGAATTTCCTCCGGTTAACATTACCACAGATGGAAAAATTACAAGCCCTGAGAAGGTTTTAATACAGAAACCAGTAACTTATCACATTTCGTACTGGTATTGGGCCTAGTTAAGGACACAAATTATCACCTACCAGTCAATGCCTCCCCAGCTTGTCTGCCTTTGTACCTCTCCCCCCTTCCTGCAGGACAGGGCAGAACATAAAGAACAACAGTGAGAGAAACTCAGGGTTGTTTTATCAGGTGAAGGGACAGAGAGAGGAGGGAACAACCCAAACCCTCAAGTGAAGCAGAGGCTGCCCCAGCAGCCGCTTCCCGCCCTTTTTTAGCCTCCAGGCTCCCTCAGCTGCCACAGCCACCCAGCGCCAGCCTCAAAGGCCCCAGCACCACCACAGAGCAGCCCCAGCACCCATCAAACCCTCCCCGGCACTCACTCACCCTGCTGGGGCACCTGCACACCCTAAGGAGTATTTTCTTGGAAGTAAAGGGCTTAAATACTGGGTGTGGAGAGGTGCCTGTGAGGAAATGCAGGCGGTGAGAGACGCCCAGACATAACATGGCCGCTCTAAACACACCACACCCTCAGCAATCCTCCTCACCCTCCTGCCCAGAACAGCAGAGACCATTCCAAAGCTTAGGAAAAGCAGGACGGAGGCACCACCAGCTGAAGTGTATCTTCTCACACGTGACACCCGCTACTATTCAGTGTTCACCTTCAATTTAAACTCAACTTCAGCTGCCCTTCCACTTCAAGGAACCGAAGTAACCGTGTTGGCCCTGCAACAGCTGGGACTCTCACTCCTGAGGATCTCTGAAAGCAGCTACTTACACACCTGACAACACTGTGAGGTACCAGAGGAGGTCATACACACAAAATCAGACTGTTGGTAACACCAGCAATGCCTGATCCACGTGCTTGTGTGTGAGCACACCTGGAACGTGCACAGGCAGCAAGGCCTCTGCCATCGCTTCCGTTTGCAATCAAATGAGATCCTGGTAAACCTCTGCACTTCCCTTCACCAGTATGCAAGGCACAAGTAGAAATCCCCACGGAACTGGCTCACACATCGATATTTTCAGCAAGGCCAGTCTCCACGGCAGTCACCTACACAGAAGTGAAGCCCAAGGACCAGAGGCTTCTCCAGCCTCTGACAGCACATGGGGGAAGTTTCACCAATCCCAAACACACAACTTCCAGCCATTATCACTGTATAAGAATCATCCATGCTGCATCTTTTTCCCCTCAAATATTGGGAAAAACCCCTTAAATTATCAACTAAGATTACAGAAACACAGAATCACAGAATTCTAGGGTTGGAAGGGACCTCGAAAGATCACCCAGTCCAACCCCCCTGCCAGAGCAGGGTCACCTAGAGTCCATCACACAGGAACACATCCAGGCGGGGTTTGAATGTCTCCAGCCAAGGAGACTCCACAACCTCTCTGGGCAGCCTGGTCCAGTGCTCCATCACTCGCACAGTGAAAAAGTTTCTCCTGATATTCACATGGAACCTCCTGTGCTCCACTTTGCATCCATTGCCCCTTGTCCTATCATTGGACGTCACTGTAAAAAGCTTGGCTCTATCGTCCTGACCCTCACCCTTTCCATATTTGTACCCATGGATGAGGTCACCCCTCAGTCTCCTTTTCTCCAAGCTAAAGAG
>VZRW01006615.1:0-50126 GCA_013398125.1 Aegotheles bennettii
TGTGATTCTGTGATTTTGGCCCCCCTCCACTTTGTATGTGTTCCTTCTTCCCCCTTTCCTTTGCCTTCAAATGTTAATTCAGCCATTAATTTGGCCAAGCATAACTTTTTACTGAACGACTAAGGCTGTGAGATGTCAGAGACCCACATTTTAGTCTCTTTTGTAGACTCTGAGCAAGCTTATAGGGTCACTTGTTATGTCCAGTTTTGAACCGAATTTCTACCCTGGCATGGAGAAAATGCTTCTCAGGTCATAGTGAAACTGGTAGAATCCTGTCAAAAAAAAGTCTCTTTGGCCACGGCATTATTTGTCAAACTGTTGGAGAAATTTTTAAACACCTCTAAATTTACCTATAGTATATTGCCAGTTGCTATTTCTGGTTATCATTCACGTGACCTAAACTATAAAAATCTTTCTGCAGTTACTAAAGGCGTTGATCTTGTGGGTTCCCAGCTGTCTTTACAAAGGGCATCTGAATGCTCAGAAGCTATTAAGTAGAAGAGATTCCAGGGAAGAGCAAGACATGGTCATGCTGCATCATTTGAGCTGTATAAACAGAGCTTGGATCAGTCATCTCCTGGACTGTATTACATGAGATGCCCAGTGTCAAAATACTTTCCTTTTTATTGCTTTTGTCTGCAGTTTGCAGGAAGCTATAAAGCTCATGCGTCGTGAGGAATGTGAGGGGTTTTTAGATGTATCATTGTTCAATTTGATGCTGGAAAAGTTTGACTGCGTTTTGCCTGTCAAAATGAAGGTATGCATGTCCTCAGCACTAGTGGCTAGGGAGTTTCAGGCCTATAGTCTTGACAGATTGAACTAGCATGATGATGTGTACTCTGCATAAAAATAGTTGCTGCTTTACTTACAGCTCGGCTACACAAGAGAGAGTAAAGTTGAGAAAAAAGTAGCTTCACACAAAAAAAAGTGACATAGAAACATTAACAGCCTGATTTCAAGAATTTGCTAGCTCTGTCGGCTTGTATGGCTAGTGCATCTGGTCACAATCCTGCGGTCTTTTAGGGGTAAAATTTCTCTGAATTTTTCCTGTGTCAGGACAGCAAAATTGAGACTTTTAATTGTTTCATGTTGGTTTATTTTTGCAGCTTCAAATTTTGTGATGATTGTAAAATTTATTGTTGATAAGCTATTCATGGCATAATGTCCTTATTTTAAACTGTTTTTCCTCACTGATATTCCCACAGTATAAGAGACGGAAACATTTCATTTACAATTCTAACCATTCATTTTGCTCTGTCTGACAGAAGCAACTTCATATGTCAAAGTGAAGTGAAAAAAAACCAACTTGACAAAAGAATGTTATACAGCATGTAAAAATTAGAAAGTTATCAGTTACTCATAAAGATAAGTACAGTGCTTTTTATAAGAGCAAATTACATGTTCTTTTGCATTAAGCACAGTAATTGTTTCTTCAATTTCCTCAGTAATTTAAGGTAGCATTACCCCTCAGAGTGGCGGTGCTGTGGTAAGATAAGCTTGAGAATGAAATGGAAACTGTAGAGTAGCAAAGGCTTCTAACCCCCCCACTTTCTGCTAAATAAAATAGGTCATCAGTCATGAAAGTGTAGTGCACTGCCAGGTTAACTCAACAAAGGACTCCGGTTGTACTGATGCTGAAACCATAAAAATAAGAAGTCAGGGTAGCTTGCGGAGGAACTGATGTGTGAACATATTCTAGTGTGGTATGTGGTGATCAGAAATGAAAGGGTGGACACCATGAGAGCTTGTCATGATTTTTCTGGCAGCTCCACCACTATACACTGCCTCAAGTTTGTGGTGAAGAGCAGGAGATGGTGTATAGCTGGGGATAGCCTTTCTGCCCTTAGAAAGAGGACTTTAGCCTATGCATTTCTGGCATGTTTAAAGGGAGATGATATTGGCCTTGGTTTTCCTGATCCTCCCTGTCCCTCCTCACGTGCTGTCCTCTTTCAGAAATGCAGTGGCAGTACTAGTTGTCTTATTGGACATTTCTGTGGTGCTGGAAGGCAGTCCTCTCCGGGCTTCTGTTTCCCCACCACTGCTAAGGCCACAGCTTGCTTTCCCATGTGACTCTTTTGAAAGTCCTAACACAGGCAAGATTCAGTGGGTTGCAGCCTACCTTGTCATGGCCCACATATTGGTGATGGAGAACCTAAGGCTTGAAGAGTAAGAAGTGGATAACGAGTTTTTAAAGCACCACTAGTATATGTACCCATAACATTTTTCTGCCCTGATTTGTCAGGTTGCATATACCAAGCTTTTTTTCACAGTGTCACTTGTGTGTGTCTTTCGTTTGGCTTTTGAAAAGTGTTGCTAAGTTTGTATGTCGAGAATCTGCTATTTTTGTAGCTCTTGTTTAGCATTTTTGCATCCTTATGTTGGCATATGGTGGCTGGCATATGAGATTATTGGATCATCATCATAAGACAGATCACAATTGATTTGTAGATCCCATCACAACTCATGCTTACTTCAAGGAAAAGATACAAAAATGGTTTATACATCTAGGTATTATCATTTCACACAGTAGTTAAGGAACTGGGACACAAAGAAAATATTATTCACAGGTTCATGCATATTCACAACATGGCTTATTTATTGTCTACAAGTTTACAAAACTTAAAAGTGAATGACATGTTCAGCATAAATGAAGTATGAAAAATGAGATACTGCAAAAGCAAGTATGAATTCTCTGTCTCCATACTCCCTAGCTTCAGTTCTAGATACATTTCAACCACTAAAGTCCTTGGTTTTGCATTGCCATTAGCTAATGGTGAAAGAGACAAATATTAGGGCTTACACATCTACATTTATATATTATATATATTTATATGCATTTTTTTATTGTTAAAAAACCCACTTCATCTGTACCCATATGTTTTGTAATACTTGTATTAGGATGTGACTACATGATGAACAATTATACTGCAAATTTCACATAAAATTATTGTGGCAATATAGAAGCTCAAGAAACAAATGGTTCTTTATTCTTAAGAAGAAGGAACACATTTTCTTTTTTTGAATGCTGTGATGCCGTTACCTTGTAGAGTTAAGTATTAAGGATGATTCACCTAGGAAACAGGGAGCATACTGCCATGGTGCTTGCTAGCATTGGATTTTTCTGTAAGTAATGTCTGACCTTCCACATTTGTACATTCCACAGTTTAGAGGATCAAAATGCTTTCATTTGCATATTTAGGATGTTCATAGTTAAAGTGTAGCTATATTTTCACTCATTCCTTCTTTCCATCTTCCATGTGCAAGGTAGGTGTAATTCAGCATGCCACTATGCTACTGCTTTTTTAAATTCCACCAGCCACCTTGAAGTCTAAGTTGAGATCTAAGTTGTCCTTAACAAAAGAGAAGCATTAAACTGCCTGAGTTCCACATTTGCTGACAGTATTGGGAATCCAGGTGTCACCTGTCTTTGCATAGTGAAAACCTCTTCTGAGTGGGGTTGGGAGCAGCATTGTTCCAGCTGGCAGCAGTGTACTGCCAGCATTTGAAGGCCTGCTGCAGCCAGGGTACTTCTAGCCATAAAGGAAGTATTTTTGCAAAAGACTCCCTAGAGTAGGCAAAGCCTTTGTGTAGTCTTCCTAATCAATTTAAATGGTGCTTAAAGCAAAGAGACTAATGGCTTTGACTGTCGACTGCTGCACTATAGTTGTTAAACACTGATTGTATTATTTTGTATCAAATAGCAGCTGATAGATACTAATGAATTGCAAAACCGTTGCAAAGTTTCTCTTTAAAAATGTCTAACTTTGCTGTTCCCTTTTGGGGTGGTATTTCTGGAATCTGATTAGTATAATGTATCAAACCCAACAATTTATTTGTTAACACAAGAGGCTCAAGAACTCAAGGAAGAAGAAATATTTTAAGGATGAGTGGCTTATGAGAAGAACTTTGACATTGATAAGGCTAACTTAAAACATTAGACTACTAATAAGGAGAATGTAACATTTGTTATAGGATCATAGAGTCATAGAATCACTTAGTTTGGAAAAGACCCTTAAGATCATCGAGTCCAACCATGAACCTAACACTGCCAAGCCCACCACTAAACAATGTTCCTAAGCACCACATCTTTTAACAGGCAACCTGTTCCAGTGCCTGACAACCCATTTGGTAAAGAAATTTTTCCTAATATCCAATCTAAACCTCCCCTGGCACAACTTGAGGCCATTTCTGCTTGTTCTGTTGCTTTTACTTGGGAGAAGAGACCAACCCCCTCCTTGCTACAACCTACTTTGAGGGAGTTGAGAGAGCAAGGAGGTCTCTGCTCAGCTTCTTTTTCTCCTGGCTAAACAACACCAGTTCCCTCAGCTGCTCCTCATAGGACTGGTTCTCTGGAACCTTCACCAGCTTCGTTGCTCTTCTTTGGATGTGCTCCAGCACCTCAACGTCTTTCTTGTAGTGAGAAGCCTGAAACTGAACACAGTACTTGAGGTGCAGCCTCACTAGTGCTGAGTACAGGGGGACAATCACTGCCCTGGTACTGCTGGCCACACTGTTTCTGATAAACCAGGATACCGTTGGTCTTCTTGGCCACCAGGGCACGTTGCTGTCTTGTATTCAGTTGGCTGTTGACCAACATCCCCAGGTCCTTTTCTGCCGGGCAGCTTTCCAGCCACTTTTCCCTAAGCCTGCAGTGGTCCATGGGGTTGTTGTGACCCAAGTGCAGGACCCAACACTGAGCCTTGTTGAACCTCATACAATTGGCCTTGGCCCATCAATCCAGCCTGTCCAGGTCCCTCTGCAGAGCCTTCCTACCTCAGGCAGATCAGCACTCCCACTGAACTTGGTGACATCTGCAAAGTCACTGAGGGTGCACTCGATCCCCTCATCCAGATCATTGATAAAAATACTGAGGAGAGCTGGCCCAAATACTCAGCCCTAGGGAACACACCTGTGACCAGCCACCAACTGGATTTAACTCCATTCACCAAGATGTGGTGAAAACTAGGATCCTAGCTAATTAAGCCACCCTTCTACTGATGTGGTGTAGAGTAGAATGTGTGTATACTGAAATGTGATCACGGTGATTGAATGACTTGGTATAGGTCATGCTCAGTCGTGGAGAAGCCTCACTGAAAAAGGCTGTGAAGGTAGTGGCAAAACAGATTCATGCACATGTGCATGGAAGTGGTGTCTGAAGGTGTCTGTAGGGAAACAGTATCAGTTGTAATCCAGGGTTTCCTATTTGCTGGTTTTCTAGGAGGCTGGGAAGTTAAATGAGTTCAAAGTATTTTAAAAACTATGTAAATGTGAGGTATTATCATAAGTAGGTAATGGTGAACAATCCGTGCTCCCCAGAATTTCAATAAGCTGCAGGGTGGTGCTATGACAAATGCCAGGAGCTTCTGCCCATCACTGAATGTTTTGTGCAGGCTAGTCTAGGATCTTCTCTTGATCAGAAGGTGCTTTAAGACAGTTTAAAGAGTGGCAAAGCATTGGTACATTTCAAGCTGACCTCCTCTGTGTATAATGTCTTCTTGTATGTTGCCTTTGGAAACTAATTCACAGTATTTTAAAACAAGAAATAACAGGGTGAAAGATTTAGGATTTCTCAAGAATTACTTTTTACCTCAAACTGAGTACAATGCTAAGCAGCTTCAAAGGCAGAGAAGGCAGTGAAATATTTAGTAGCATTTCTTTCCCTGTGTTTCTTTTACAAGCAACTACAGGTCTGAAGGCTGTGAAAGAATACAGAGCCCAACTTACATTTCCCCCTACCGCCCAAGATAAAATAGCTTGGGTATAATGAACACGTTAGTGGCTCAGTTGTCTGCACAATGGACCGTAACTCTGAACACATGGGTAGTTGGCTAATTAGGTTCATTAACTAATTGCATCAAGAGGCTGTATTCGTATTTGAGGTTGTGACGTTTGAATTTAGACATTTGAAAATCTCCCCTCACCTGCGTTTTTTGTTAATTTTTGCTTTTACACCGCCACAGAATAATTTGTAGCAAATTTTGTATTTAATATAAATGTTCTGCTAAACTTAATTAGAAGATTGATGTAAAGGATCATACATGCTTCAGCATCCCATGCAGACTGCAAGATACTTACATCCTAAAATTCAAGACAAATTTTAATACTTGCCAATATCAGAAATATGGGGAGGAGAGAGGGAGGAAAAAGTGTTATTTTCTGCTGCAGTGTAAGGCGATGGCCTGTAAAATCATGTTCCATTAGGTTATTTCAAATGGAAGAGAAATCCTGAGCATTTAAAAGCTTTATTTTACACATCCTGTAAATCTCATTCTGTAAAGTACATGGATACTTTTTTGTGAAATGTGGTACGTTTGGAATAGAACCTGACACAAAACAGAGTAGCACTTGGCACAAAACAGGTCATTGTGTGGCAACACAATAGAAATGTTTTTAAGAAAATGGATGAAAGAAGAGATGGGTTTGTCATGGACGGTGGCAGCATAGAGCATCTGTTAGGATTACTTGTGTTGTAAAATGTAGGCTGATTTGTGTATCTTCGTGTTTATATTTGTGTATAAACTGAAGATCCCATCTCTTTTATACTATGCTTTCCTCTCTCATTTCAAATCCCCTCTCTCCTCCTGCCAGGTGGCAGGTAGTAACCTCTGTGTGTTTCACAGAAGCTGGTAGGTCTCTGTGTGTGGCAAGGACTGTGAAGCATGCCTTATGTCAGCTATGTATGTCAGCAAAATAGGTGCAGTCCAGAGAAAACAAGTGTCAGGGACATAGCTGTGGATGCGCAGGCAGGATCTGTGGGAGAGGGTCACAAGAGCTGCCTTTTCTAGTCTGTCAAAGACAGTCGTGGTCTCTGTAAATGGGATGAGACAGGTTTAAACTCTTGCTATATAACTACTTGACGTAAATATGCAGCTGTCTTTCTCAAAAGGCACTCTTAAGGTGGCCTGTTGTCTGCTTTAGCCTGCTGAAAGAATTGGGTTGGGTTTTGGTACCAGGTGGTATATTCTCATGCATTCCCATTTCTGTGCTCTAAGGTGTGGGTATTAATAGCTTTATGTAGCTATGGTTTCATTTTGTAGTGCGCTGTCTAAAAGATGATTGCCCTTTTTTTATGCCTATGGTGCAATTTAGGAAGGATAAAATGTCAGCGTTGAGGAAGTCTTCCCTTTATTTTTTACGGAGGCTTCAGTTTTTCAGACTTAGTTTACCTCTGAAAGTAGTCTACCCACATGCGAGCATGCACATGGGAATCTGCCTTTCCTGTTTCATTTTCTGTGTGGGCTAATGCAGTGTGGAAATACTCTGATTATGGATAGTGGAATTGCAGAGGACTTCCAGGCACTGAGAGCAGTAAGGGAGGTATCAATAAATTAACTCTCAGAAGGCAATTCAGAAAAGAACCTGTTGTTACTTTTCCTATTTTTGTATTAAGCAAGAAATGTAAGCAGTTCCAGTTTTGCATGTTCCTAATCTTTTTTTAAAAAAATTCAAGGGCTGTAAATGAGCCTGCATAGCCATTTCATGAAGACTTCATCATATTTTTAGGAAAAGTTAATGGAATCTTAATAGCTTTATAAAGCTGAATTTAGTCATTGAAATAGTTTGTTCTCATATTATGTTAAAATTACAGGACATATAACCTGACAAAAACCAGCAACTGATTTTTCACTTTAAGAGGAACATTTCTCTTTATTTTCTGTGAAAATTCAGGTATATATGTAAATTAGTCCACAATGGCTCAGTGCTTCAGCTTCTGTAAAATTTTGAAAGACTGACTAAATGGCTGTAAATATCTTGAGATATTCAAAGGTGTAAATGTTTGCGATTTTCGAGCTGGCCACAGGCCCTTTTGCCACTCCCAATGTTCTTTTTGATTATATTTTCATCTGAATTCCATCGTTCAAACAAATTGTGAGGTACCATTAGCAAAAAGCGCCTACTTGATTGTTATCTCTCAAAAATATCTATACCCCTCCTATTAATAAGACACCGCTTTGCAAATTAGGTAGAAACCTACTGAAAGGTTTTAATTTCCCTTTGTCACAGGAGCCTTCTTAGACCATCAATATCTTGTATACCAGCTGGAACAATAGTCACATAATATTACTGCATCTAAAGCAGAGTTTGTTGTGTTGATCCATGTTGTATTATGATCAGTACTGACAGTGGTTGTGAGCCAGCTTGTGAGATCATTGCAATAGTGCAGTTTGGTTCTAGGGGGATTTTATGGTAATTTTTCTCATTTCTTTGGTACCTGTTAGAATTTCCAAGTAAGTATCAGAGAGCAGCGGGCTCTGCTTTTGCTTAATGCTGGTATGTTTTTGTAACCACCTGGATTTCAGAGGTGCTGCTGGTGAATTGCAGTAGTGTTTAGGTCAGAGCAGTTTCTTGTTTGTTTGTACAGGTTTTGTTTCCTTACATTTTAAAATGTCATTTGTCCCTGGTAGACAACACACACGGTGATGAATGGATAAAAATTATCATCTACAAATTTAAATATTGATCCCCTAGGGCTGAGGTTATGCATTCATTTTGGTAGTGAGGGACTGCTCCTCCTCTCTGACAGGGACTCTGACAGAATCCCCTTGCTGACCTTGCTGCAGCTGCAGAAGCAAAGCCGCATCTGCTGCCAGCCACTGCGCCGTGCAGCATGCTCATACACAGTGCAGCGTCAGGCCAAGTGATGCCATCCATCATTTGTTTTCCTGTATCTGGATGTGTTTCATCCAGTCCTAACTCATCTAGTCCCCTTTCTCTTCTCCTTTTTCATTTGTGTACATTGCAGAAGCACAAAAAGGCACACCACCATTTCTATCAGACCACCATTTCAGTCAAGGAGGTCACCCCAGAAATACCGAGCTGCTGAGCATTACTGTTGTTCTCTAGTGCTCTCCTGCCCCGATAACAGGCTAGTGCTTTGGCACGTATTGATTTTACACAGAGAGTGTGAGACACAGAACATAAATTTAAGGAAAGGATATTCAAAGAGCTTAATTTATGCATTCATGTAAAAAAGTTAAAGCTTAGATCTCAGCAATATCCAAATGTGCTGCTATCAAACTGAAAGTGATGGATGGCTTTGGGTTGGTCTGCATGTAGTTAATAAATTATCAACACTGCCAACAGCATAATAAAATAGACAAAGAGTTTGGACAGGAATTTTGTTGTGCTGTACAGACTTCAACCTTTTAAACATTGTGGCAATAGAAACACCAGAAATAAAATGTACATCAGTACCAGCCACAGCTTATAGACATACTTTCCCTCACAAACTCTCTTGAACATCTTGTCTTGGACAGATTTAATTCAGTGACAGATTCCAGCAAACGCACTTTCAAAAATGTAGAAGAGAGGAGTTCACAATAGTGCAGTTTGTACAGGTGTTAAATCATTTAATCATATTTAAGCCATGTTTTGTTCTCTTGGCCTCTTGCAGCTTCTGAATGTTCCCGGCATTCTCACATTTCCAGATGTTAAGGACTAGGCTGACTTTCACCCAGCAGAAGGCATGTAGACTGGTGTACATTATGTAGAGTTATAAAATATGCCTTAAATGGGATTTAATTGCTGTAAATTTCTCATGCTGTTATTTTGCACGTTTTTTTTTGGCCTGAGTACGTCCCATATATTTCTGCTAAACTTTAATTTATTCCTGTACTGAGAGAAAGAAATTACAACACCCCCGAAGGTTTAATACTCTGTAAAAACGAGTAGCTAATTTGTCTAACAAAGTTGTGTGTAGTAGAGTCTGTTTTACCAATCAACAGCATGTTGTTGCATCAATGCATAGTGCTGATCAGATATTTGGACTCTGCGTTTCGTGGAGATGCTAGCAAGATGTAGATTGTGCCCTAGCACTCTTCACCTGCTATGCCTGCATGTGAAATACTCTAGTGTTTTTCAGAGTTGATGTTTAGTGTATGTAAGTTAACTGGATCAGTAGCCAAGACTAAACGTTATTCTTCAGGAGGAATGAATGTGAGCTCTGACTCCCAGCTGGCAGCTTAAATCACTGCTGCAGGAAGCACAGTTTTGTGCTGAAATGGAGTAGGTGAGCTCAAGCAGACTGGTGATGTGGTTTAAGAAACGATGGGGTGGTTTAAGCCACCTGTCACCTGTACTCAGACTGGGTATGGTAGGTGGTGAAGTATGCATGTCCCAAGTGAAGCAGTGGGAAAGAAGAGATAATTTTTTTGGCTCAGCTTAGAAGCTATGTGGATGGAGTAAGCATGTGTTAATGTATGTAGCTGAGATAAGATGGATCACAATTCATAAGCACCTAGGCTTCTTAAGTACCTAAGCTCCAGGTTAGTATGGTAGCTGGATGGGTACATGCTCTGTGTTCTCTTTTCTTCTTTTTTGCTCTGTGTACTGTCATACATCGCTGAATCTGGTTTTAAGATCCACAACTCTCCTGCCTGAAAGTGCAGCAACAAAATTTAAAGCTGCAATTATATCTACCCAGAGGAAGCATCTTCCCCTTAAAGCTTCATAAAAGTTGCTTGGGAGGCATGAGAGGAATACGAAAGCTTGAACGAATGTGTAATTTTGTGGTTTACACTCTTCTTCTAAAATACAAAAGCATTATTAATGGTAACAGTGTGATAAATCAGGAGCTGTCAACTGATAAGTGTTCCAGATGAGAAAGCTGGTGCTGTGCACCTCTCTAGCAAGAAATCTGAGTACCCCCGAATCTGTTAGTATTCTCATATTAAATCTTCCTCTCCCTCAGAGTTTCCTTATCACCACTTAGCTGAGTGAGCCATCTACATTTAAGAAACACTCAGGCAGCTACCAGATTTTTTGGCTCCCTGAGAAACAGAGCACAGATGCTCTCTTTCTCTGTGGCAGTGCAGTGCAGGGCAGGGCTCCCACTGCTGCTCTGTGGAGAACTCATAAGGATTGTGGGTCTGAATCCATATCCCTTTGCACAGGAGTAAAAAACTTTTGAGCATTTTATTGCTCACAGGTCCGGTAAAGGGACTGGGTCATGGTACTTTTGTCATCCGAAGTAGAAATGCCATGTGGGAATAGATAACATATGGGAATATATTCTTGGCTCCTTTTATGCACTGCAAAAAAAATCAGATTGTCACACCTTCTATCTAATAGAGCCACCTTTTTAATGCCAATTTCTTCTCTATTTCTCACACTGTTGGCCTGTCAGAGAGTGTTAAAAAAGCACTCAATGTTCTGACTGTCGTCAGCTCTCTGGTAGCTTTTGAGCTTTTGCCAGCTTCTCTTTGCCAGCTCTTGAGGCCACTCTAAACTGCAAAGGTGCTCAAATTGTGACCAACTTTCTGGCTGAACTTAAACTTTGCTGAGAACCAACCCCCTAAAGTGTGTGTTTGGTAAACATGCAAAAGTTCAGTAATAAGATTAAATTTGTGAAGTGGATTTTCTTGGTTATTGTGGATGAACTGCGGTGTCTCAGCTGTCAGCTAAGATCTATCGCTGGAATGCATAATAATGATTTAATTTTTTGTCTGCCCTAGGGTAGTACTAACTTCATCTATCATGACCGGTGCCTCTATGCAGGGACTTACCATACAGAGCACTACTGCACCAGCACTTCCTCAGCAGTTCTTCTCCTGTTCTCACCCTGCTTTATTTCACTTGCTAGTGGACAGCCTCCAATGTAATGCAGTGGCATTGCAGCAGAGGCTCTGCAGTAACTCCTGTCAGTGCAGAAGCTTGCGGCATACTTTCATATTGTGCGCTAGTGCTGAATGTGAATGATTCTCTTGTGATACTAGAGTTGCAGGAATTCTGCAGCATGGTCCTTGCTAATGATCAGAAAGCAAAATCAGATTGGTCAAAGAAAGGTTTGATTCAGACACCCTTTCCCTCCCCTTTGACAACTTTAGCAGAAAATTAAAAACAAGGCAAATGAGAGATTGATTCTAAATGAGGAGAGTAATAACACAGCACAGGTTCACAGGGTGTGTTTCTCACACTGCAGCAATGCTGGAGATTGGGATCCTGATCTCTTTTTATCCCTCTTGGGGAGAAATAGTTCCACTGAACCATTCTGCTTTTGCTCCAGACCATAACTGGTGTTACTGGAGATCCTATCCCATGAAGAATTTCCTTCATGACTTGACAATTTTTAGCAATAGCTTGTCTGTAGCATTGCCAGTTCCTGTGTCTTTTGTATGTCACATCTATAGCCAATTTCCTTGGCTTTCTGACCTGCCTTCAGACTGTTAGTGGAGCTCTTAACAGAGCTATGGGAGGACAAGCAAAGCCAAGCCATTGAATATATATAAAGGGTACCTAGAAGATGCTTTGTGAGAGATGAAGGCAAGCCTTTTAGAGTCCAGTCATAGTCTTCCCTTTTCTTCTTGAGTTTCCAAAACTCAGTTCACTTCCCGATCTTTGAATAGTGCGCTTTATTGATGACATTCTGTATTGAACAGCAGAGTCAAGGGAACTTTCAAGGAAGGATAAACCTACCCAGCCTCTGGCTGGTGTGGTGTTGTGGTGGAACAGGTCAATGAACAAAGATTTCTAGCAGAGATAAAGTGATTTCAGTGCTATCAAGGGAAGAAGCATAATATTTCTTGATTAAACATATCTGCTGAGTGACAGAAGGGAAAAGGAAAAGATATTCTCAGGTTTGTCTGGCAGATGCTTAACTTAAATGCATCATGAACATTTCTGCTAGATATGCTCCTGATGGCAAGCAGTAGCAGGTGCAAATTAATGCTCACAATTTTCCCATGTGATAGGCAAGTGTATTTCTTCATTTTGCCAAGGAGAGAGCAAAGCTTGAGTGGCATAATCAAATTCTCAGCACAAACAGGAGATAAACAATGAAGTTCCCTGGAGGTTATTTTTCCCCTTTTGCTTTTCACAGCGTCTTCATGACCCCTTACAGCTTCTGTGGCAGCAGTGGAGTCACTGTGCTCCTCAGTTCTGCAAGGGAAGGATCTTCTGCTGAGGAGCTCCAACTGGCATTGTGGACTGCCCTTGTAGCTGTCTCAGCCGAGTAAGAGAAACTTACTAATTAAATGTAAATGGACATTATTGTATCTTAAATGTATGTTAAGTTGAGATCCTGTTTTCATTTTACTACTGGTTTGTTCTACATTGTCAAGCCATGTCCTATTGGCAGTCCCTATTTTGCACAAGGTGTTTAGAAATTAACAGAAAAATAGAATAAAATTCAAAGAATTTTAAATGTGAGAGGAAGGGTTATAAGCTTTCCTGTCTTGTGAAATCTTTTGTGTTTAATGAAAGTGTGGATTTCGCTCAGTTTCTCTAAGGAATGAGTGAAACAAATGAGTAAGTATAAGGCTAATCAGACACCCCTGGTCTCTGGTGAGATTTATCTCTTCTGTTGAGTTTCCTGAAGGTGTAAGAAGATAGATAAGAGTTTGCTGTGTGCTCTAAGAAAAAAAATGTTGCTGTTCTATGTATTTGGATCTGTGAATGCATGCCATAAAGAGACTGTTACTTTTTTGTTGTTACTGTGGTGTGACTGCTTTGCAAACTGGTCAGTCAATTTGCATCACAGGCAAAGGCAGTGTGTTGTGGTGGTAATCTAGCTCATTTTCTACTCCTGCATAGAAAGAAGCAAAGCTGCCTTGTATACATGCTGCCAAACTAGTATTTAATTAAATTAATAGAGCTGCAGACTCAGGTAGCTACTTTTGTAGTTTAATGCTGGTCTTGCTGCATTTTCAAGTTTGAGTAGTGGCATGTCATACTGTGCAAGGCTTTCTGGTAGCAGTTCTTTGAACTGTGAAGTGTTCAGAAGGCACTCTAGTACAATGCAGTGTCGTAGTACTGAAAAGCGTAATTCTTATGAAATAGCTATTTAATGCTCATTTGTTTTACGTTAATATCTGTGAATAGTTAGAGATGACAGCATCAGATTCATATCGTCATTAGTTGGAGGAGTGATGTATGGGTTATTGTTACAATTGATCATCAGTGTATTCTATAAGCGGCAACTGGAATTTTCAGCATATTCATAGTGACTGCACAAGCATTTTTTTTTTCCTGTGTGACATGCTGCATCATGACAGTAATAAAAAAAAGATTAATTTCACAATATATGAAAAATAGAATAAATATGACTTCTTATCTAAGACCTAGTAAGTTTTGTTGTTTCACATGAAATCTAACTACCAAACCACACTGCTGTCCCTATTTTTTATATTCCAGATCCCATCAGCACTTACAAAAAAACACAACTGTTTTTAATATAATCTGCCAGGAAAAAAACAAGTTTATTTTTTCCCTAACTGTCCCCTTTATTGTCCCTACTGAAACCATTCTGACCAGCACATGTTAGTATTCTGCCTGAGTGGAAATGGGATCTTTAAAAAATTGGAATTTGCTCGAAGCACATACATAAGACTTGTTTTCAGGTATCTGAAATATGAAGATCCTGACTGTAAAACATGACATTGTTAGGTATAGAAAAGGTCTGTTTATTTTTGATACACAAAAGTGTTTTCATGACATTTTTTACCTCACCCAGAGAATGTTTGTATGTTGAATCTGTTCTTTTTCATTAAAATTTATTGATATTTTAATGATTATTTTACTGTTAAGGCTTTCAGGAAGCAAGATAGAATAGGTAATCAACATTAGAAACAGAACACACAATCACAAAATAACTAATAATGTTGGTTGTGGTAATTTGAATCCTTAATTTGAGTTTTCATATCTGACTGCTGAGTGGCTGTGGCCTTCAAGAAAAAAAACAGTATTTAAATTTTCAAGTGGGATTTTGGTTCAGCTGCTCTTTTCCTGTAGTCTGTCAGTGCTTTTCCAAACCAGATTTCTGTCTAAATAATGGAGGTAAAAGTACTTCCTTGAAGGCCTACGATGTAACTACCCTGAAAGAAGAATCATCCAGCCCCAGAAGGGCCGAAGACTCCACAGCTCTTCTCTCTCATTTGACTCACCTCTGTTGTCTGTAACAGAGCTTTGACCCAGAGCTTTACAAATTCATTTTCTGCTTGGTACATAGTTTAGTTAGTCACCTTAAGTGAGTGACTCATAATGGTGATTGTGAGGATAATATTGACAAAGTGAACAAAAATGAAAACCATGCTTAGAAATGAGGGATGACCTGCCTTTTTGACTTAGCAGTGACCACTCCAGCAGGCTACAGAGCTTCTAGAGATGAATGATGAATATGAGGGAAAGGGAGCAATTGTGGTTTGTAGATATAAGATGACATCTGTTGGGATGATAAACAAAGTCTCTGTAAACCCTCATCAACTATGGAAGTATCTCAGAGAGTAAATCTACAGCTAAAATGGGCTTGAACATTAGTTACCTTTGGGTATTTTGTATCCTTAGAGTGAACTTCGGTTTTGAATATTTAAGTACTAGCATATTTGCATACTATAGTTTCATACACCTGAAATCTTTGTGGTAGAAAGCTCCTGGGCAGACTTTGCTGTATCATCTGTAGTAGGAGGTAGATTTGTAGAATGGATTGGTGAAGAAAGCTTCTGACCTTTATGCCTCCTTTGTTACCATCTTTCACAGAAACTGCAAATGAATAGCACCTTTTAGGACATTGAATCTATCCCTTGTCTACTGCAGAATTGTTCCTAACAGAACTAAGTTTGAAATCTACGATTTTTTGTGGCACTTCACTGATTTCTGTAAGACTCAAGTTCAGTAATACAGACCACACAAACTCATTCAGATTAATGACAAGAGAGTGTCTGCGTGGGTTTGCACATCTTTTCTGTATAGGACAGAAGGGATAAGTGAAGTTCTTTGTTTCTTTCAAAATGTTTCATGGTATTGATGTCTCATTAATGCACCATTTTGGGTACTAATTTGCAAGGAGTTGACAGAAAGCAAACAGAGATGATAGCTATTTCCTATTGCACAGATAATTATAGCCTGCATTAGTAAGTGCTTGGCCATGCTGCACTTGCAGCTTTGTGGAGTGAACTGGAATGAATTTGAAATTAATCAAATGTTTGGATTTTACTAATTGCATGTGTGTGTTTGACTGTGGATCTTCCTCCTCTTTTGGTATAAAGAAAACTATAGAAAGTTTAACACAGTGGTTGAAACCAAGAGGAAAAAAGTGCAATTTTTCTTTTTTTTCTCCTTGTTTACTGCAGGAGTCAGTTCACTGAAATCAGTAGTTACACTTAGTTAAAGCAGTCTTAAGGATGATTCAGAGGCACCTAAGAAAGTTTGTAAAATTAAATGGTGCTCAGTACAAAGAACTAAAAATGGATAGAAAACAGAAAGTCATATGTCTTGACGATTTTCTTATGACAAATACCAGCCCAGTGAAAGACTAGTGCATTGACTGGATTATATACATGACTTAGTTGTAGAATTACACTACTAAAACAGCTAGTGACTGATAATGCGATTGCTAAAATCCATTTTGAATGGTGATGCATAGCAGTTACCATTCAAATCTGTTACTGTCACTTTTACTGACAGGAAGGGGAAACTCAGTTCAGTGTGTTCCAGTGAATCAAGGAAATTAAAAGGTGGAACAAAATCATTTTCCAATTGGTTTTCAAGCTGAGTATTTTATAAAAAACAGTGAGTATCTGCTAAAGACATGAGAACGAAGTTCCCTTTCATTCTTTCTAATAGATCTACCAACTGGGTATTTTATATATAATGTGTGAACCTCAGGCTAGTATGAATTTAGGGCTTTTTTTTGTATCTATTTAGCACTTTTATTTATAAACTCGATTTTTAATGGTGAAGGTCTGTATAATTGTAAAGGTCTGTCTGTTGCTTTCTGGGTGACTAGAGTCAGGCCTTGGGAACTTCTTGCTCTGTACTTAGACGATTATTACTTTTGGTTTTGCATTGATACACACTGAAGAAACTGGGGCCATTTTTCAGCTCTGATGAAAAATTTTTTAGGGCCTTGATTCTCTTTCTGTTTCATTCTATAGTCACCTCCTTTTTCATCAGCACACACAGCCATATATCTGTCTACTGAATACACATCTGTCATTGTCGGTTAATTGCTTGATGAGTTTCATGATACATTCATTCAACACAGAAATACAGGTGTGATCTGGCAAGAGATGATAGCATGTTATTCTGACACCAGCAGAAAATTGGGTCTCTGAGACTTATGCAGTAATTATTTTCTGATTGTTTAACTTAAGTTAAAGTGTGTTTGAAATAGATTTTTCAGAAAGAATGCTGTGTGTGGACGTTGTACCAACAGAAAAAAAAAACATTTCCCCAGGAAAACACAGTGGCTAGATTTTTCAGTTGTTGCTGAAACTGTCTTTTGTTCTTTTTTTTAACTGCAGAAAGTGAGTGAAAAAGTGGGAGGTGCAGAAGGAACCAAGCTAGATGATGACTTCAAAGAAATGGAAAGGGTAAGTCTAAATACAGATGTGTATGTTCATTATTACTGTTAATTTTTTCCCTTCTAGGGAAGACATTTCAGAGCTTTTGTCCCTGAATCACTCAAATAATTTTGAAAGACTTAACTTTTATTCAACAAGACTGAGCTTTCCGTTTCTTATTTCTTTTTGTTTTCTAGCCAAGGCATACATAATAAATGGCACTTTTTATAATGCCAAAATGTCATTCAGAGATTGAGGCTGATGTCAGCTACAAATTGGTTTCAGTTAAACAATTGTAGAGGGTCTCTGGAAAGAATCATAGAATCATAGAATATCAGGTTGGAAGGTACCTCAAGGATCATCTGGTCCAACCTTTCTCAGCAGAAGCACAGTCTAGACAAGATGGCCCAGCACCCTGTCCAGCTGAATCTTAAAAGTGTCCATTCTTGGGAAATCCTCTGCTTCCCCGGAGAGATTATTCCAATGGCTGATTATTCTCATTGTGAAAAAATTTCCTCTTGTGTCCAATTGGAATCTCCCCAGGAGTAACCGGGCAGTGACTCCTTGTAAAAAGGAGTCTCCATCTTCTTTGTAGCCACCCTTTAAATACTAGAACATGGTGATGAGGTCTCCCCTAAGCCTTCTCTTCTTAAGGCTAAATAAATCCAGCTCTCTCAGCCTCTTCTTGTACAGCAGACTTCCCAGTCCTTTGATCATCTTCATGGATCCTCCCCATCCTGCCCACATCTTTTTGTATGGGGGGGACCAAAAATGAACTCAGTATTCCAGGTGTGGCCTGACAAGCGCTGAGTAGAGTGGGATAATGACTTCTTTATCTCTGCTGGTGATGCCCTTGTTGATGCAACCCAGCATCCTCTTGGCTTTCTTTGCCACAGCAGCACACTGTTCACTCATATTGAGCCTGTTGTCCATCAGGGCCCACAAGTGCCTTTCCACAGAGCTGCTTCCCAGTCAGGTAGATCCCAGCCTGTGCTGAACTCCTGGGTTATGTTTTCCCACGTGTAAGACCTTACACTTGGTCTTGTTGAACTTAATAAGGTTTTTGTTAGCCTACTCTTCCAACTTATCCAGGTCTTCCTGCAGGGTAGCTCTGCCTTCCAAAGTATCCACTTCCCCACTCAGTTTGGTATCATTGTCAGACTTCATCAGGGTGCACTTGATCCCATCATCCATATCACTTATGAAGATATTAAAAAGCATTGGGCCCAATGTCCATCTCTGGGGGACCCCACTTGTGAAAGGTTGCCAGTTTGAAAAGGAGCCACTTACCATCACCCTCTGGGTGCAGCCTGTCAGCCAGTTCTTCACACACCACACAGACCACTTGTGTAGACTGTAATGCATAAGTTTCTCTAGGAGGAGGCTGTGGGGAACCATATTGAAAGCCTTGAAGAAATGCAGGTAGACAGTGTCCACTGCTCGCCCCAAATCAAGAAAGCAGATTACTTTCTCATAGAAGGCAGTCAGGTTTGTCAAGCACGATTTGCCCCTCGTGAATCTATGCTGGCTGTTCCCAATCATGTGCTTCATTTGGCTTGGAATAACTTCCAGGAGGATTCATTCCATAACTGTCCCAGGGATTAAAGTCAAGCTGAAGGGCCTGTAATTCCTGGATCCTCCTGTAACCCCTTCTTGTAGGTGGGGGTGGCATTAGCCTTCTTCCAGTCTTCTGCGACATCCCCTAATCTCCATGACTTCTCAATGATTATGGAGAGTGGTCTCACAATGACATCAGTCAGCTCTCTTTAACACCTTTGGATGGATAACATTAGAGCCCATTGACTTGTAGCGGTCAAGCTCCTGTTCACATGCCAACTGTTCACTGATGGTGGGTCTGTGTTTGTATCGACCTAGACTTTTGTTCCCGAAGCCTGGGGCCCAACGGTGCTGGTAAAGACAGAGATGAAGTGTTGAGAATCTCTGCCTTTTCAGTGTTGTAGGTGACTAATTTACCTCTCCTTTTTAACAGTGGACCGGTATTTTCCTTCTGTTTCTACTTGTTGTTTACATGCCTGAAGAACCATTTCTTGTAGTTTTTGACATCTCTTGCCAATTTCAATTTGAGCTGAGCATTTGCTTTTTGAACTGCATCTCTGCACACTGACAGTGCCCTTTTGGTTCTCAACAGGTAATTGTCCACCTTTCCATCTGTAGTATGCATCTCTTTTGGTTTTGAACTGACTCAGAAGCTCGCAGTAAGCCAAGGGGGTCTCTTGCTCTGTCTACTTCCCTTAAAGGGGATGAACTGTTTTTCTGCTCCCAGGGGAGTGTTCTTGAAAAACTCTGAGCACTCACTATCTCTTTTATCCTCCATGGAAGCTTCCTACAAAATCCCTCCCAGTTCAGCTCTGAGTGAGCTAAAGCTTGCTCTTCTCAAATCTAAAAGCTTTGTCTTAGTACTAACCTTCAATGTGCTCAGCAGGATCCCAAACTTCACAATATTATGATCACTGCAGGCACTCACTAATGGAGATACTACAACAGAGAAAGTCCATCTGCAAGTTCGTTATTTCAATAGCAAAGGGTGCCTGTAATTCTCAGCTCCTTGAGCATGAGTCAAGAGGAGCAACAGCTGTCTGCTGAAGTTGGTTGACAGTGCACTGGAATATTCATAGGTTCAGAGGTCCTGCTAGGCAGCCTCCACTGGGGAAGTGCCTTGGGTAGGTGGGGCTAACCCCTGCAACACACTGCTTGGTGAGGCTGGCAGTGGTAGCACTGAGTGTTTCTATGGCAGGGAAAAAAAAGATAGAGCCACAGCTGTGTGTGGCAGTGATAATATTTCAGTTGGAAGGATCAGTAGTGGCAGGGGTTTTTTCTGGCTTTGACTTGAGAGGTACTATAAAATCTTGTAACACAGGCTCCTGCTAGGTTACAAATCACCTGGCAGTAGCCTGTGTTACAAGATTTGAAGGTACCTTTCATATTGAGTTGATCGGATAGTACTCTGATCAAGAGAAATAGAAACTATTTATCCATACGTTTGTATAGTGAGATGGGGAAAAAACCTCGGATGGAAAATAAAGGAGGAGGGCATATCCTTTGTACTTCTTATAGCAAAAGTACTGCAGAGTTGGTTTCTCCCCTTCTGCCCAGCTTCCCTTTGAATGTGCCACAAGTTTAGGCACTGCCGTCAAAACTGGAAGATGTTAGCAAAGATTCAGTAAACTGATGTGAGGTTTAGGGTGGAAAACAGGACATTGTAATGAGCAGGGGTGAGTCCCATGTAGTGCTTGTGGGCAGTGTGGGTTGGCAGCCCAGAAGACAAGAGTGCTGAGAACTGAGAAGAGAATGGAGTAAACTCACTGGTTGCCTCCACTCTCCCCATCTGGCTCCATGTCCCTTGCCAACTTTTCTGCAGGCAGTGGACATGGTCCTTCTGCCTATCTTCAGCCTTCTGTTCTCTCGTCCTACTCTCCGCTGCAGCCTTCTAGCTATTTCTGGATTCCCTACCAGGCAGTTCAGCTACTTACTCAGCCAGGGCTGGCTGACCTCTTCTGTTACTTTGTGTAAACTGTAGAGCAAGACCTGGCAGATGGCAGTGGCAACAGGAAAGAAATCAGTAACAGCGTCTTGCAACCAACCAACCTAGCTCAGGTGTTCTTTTTTAAAATAGGAACTTGCCGTTATGTTAAAGGAGTCCACTCTGTGGGACACAAGCCACCCTGCAGAGGAATGCAACGTGTCTTCAAAGAGTACAGGACAGGTTATGGGGACCCCCAAATCTGCCAAAGCAGCATTTTTTTCTTTGAGACCTGATTCTGAAGGGGAGAGTATTTGTGTACTTTGCTATATGAAGCTTAAGAAGCTGATGCAAAGTACTTCTTAAGAAAGCAAGAATTCCTGTTACATAGAAGAAAGTAATGCAATTCAGTTCTAAGTATTTTAACTCCCTAAATATAAAATAGTTCTTCATGGAGTCAGTCAGGGGAAATAAATGGTCAGTGCATCCATGCTGTTAGGTTTCTTGAAATTGGAAACAGAGGGATGCCTAGTCTTCCTTATCCCAATTTTACAAGACTTCTCTCTGCAAAAGGTAGACAGCCCATTTTACCATTGGTGGTTGGTTTTGACTGACATCTGCTTTCCTCTCATTTTGCCAGTTACTAGGAGATCAAAGATGGATAAAATTCTTCAAATAGTTTTCAGTGACTGTTCTATCAAAAAGTTTTCCCTGTTGGGGATGTTTCCTAGGGTGATGTAAAGTATCAGCACATTACAGTAAATCATATCAAATTCCTAACAGATCTTGAGGTACTCTATGCTAATGGCCTTACTTAAGAATGGATCTGCTATAAACTGAAACACGACTCGTGCTTTGGTAGTTTTCTAGTTACTATCAACATTCTGGTATCAGGGCTGTTTTTAGGGACAAAAAAATAAAATTATAAGAAGAGTTAAAAGAATTTGTAAGACCAAAATGAAGAGAAAAAACATCTTCCTTTTGTCTAACATCTTTTTTTCATGTGTCTTTTTGTTCAACTCTCTGTCCTGTAGAAAGTGGATGTTACCAGCAGGGCAGTTATGGAAATAATGGCAAAGACGATAGAGTATCTTCAACCCAATCCAGGTAATGTAATTTCAGTCTCACGGTACTTGCAGCGCTTTTGGAAAATACTCTTTCTCACTAATATATAGTCTGAGAGATCTCATCCTCACTGGTGCAGTTAAGATTAACACAAAATTGGTGAAGTTACGCTGAAGTAAAAGACAGAAATGAGTATAGGCTTTTGTGTTAGGCTGTCAGGGGGAATGGACACTGGCTTCAAGAGGCTTGTTTTCCTTCTGTGTGTTCTTGCTTTAGGTAAGGGAGCTGCATATGACTAGAAACCAGGTGTTACTTGCAGGCATCTGAATGTTAGCACTGTGAGTTATGTGGGGCTCCCTGGGAGATGGAGATGGCTGTAGGCTCCCCAGGGGTGGCAGGGCAGGGCCTGGCAGCCAGGGCCCATCCCACTGCTCCAGCCAGGAGCAGGGCAGCCGGGGCACACTGGGGCAGCAGCAGCCCTGAGCACCAGACACCTCCCTGGGCATGGTGCAATCAGCCCACAGGTGAGGATCAGGATCAGGTATGGTGAGAGTGTCTGCATGAGACATCTTTCTTCTAAAAGCACCAGGCAGTCCTTGCAGACCAATGGAATAAAGGCAGAGTTCTGAAGCAACTTCCTCCAGGGCACAGGAGGAGATATAACAACACCTTTCACCTGGTCCTCTAACGATTTCCCATCCTCATTAGAATTACTACAAAAGGGAGTGTGCAGAATATCTGTTGATGTTGAGCTGGAGAAAAGGGCACATAAGCAGACATATCAGAGATGACTACATTGAACCTTCAAAGGAGCAATGAATGATAGGTTTCCATGGGGAGATGAGAGAAAGGTTTTGTGATTGGGCTGTTGGAGAGCTGCATGCTCCTCTCTTGCCAAAGGATCCTTACAAGGAGGGGTGACTTGGAACTGTTACAATCAAGTAAACCATTAAATTCAACAACTTGAAGATTTTTGTAGTGATCTAGGAATATTAGGGTTTTGATACTAGCATAAGTTAATGTCATCTTCACTGATGATGTTTATCGAGTTATGCTTGTGCAAACCTAGTGTGAAGGTAAAGTGAGGACCTCTACCTACTTTAGAGTTTTGTGGAAGTATAGACCAAATTCACTCATTTATTGTGTGGAATTTGTTTCCTAGTAGGTGCAAACAAATTTGAACTAGTATGAAATATTTTAACTGCAGTGTGGTAGGATGAAGGACCATTGCTGGTATAGGTTAGTTGGTGATGTTTTCATGTTAGACCACAGAGGAAATGAGGATAATTTGATGATGCTGCCAGTAGATTGAAAAAAAGAGGAATAATAGTTACGAGTTCAAGAACTGCTAGAGAGAAAACAATGATGACTGGAACGGTTTCTATGTCAACAGATGAAATACTGTTTATGACTTGAGTCCAGAGCTTCATTGCTCATCATCAATAAGCACTCTGCAGGAAAAGCAATAGGATTGACAAACATGCAGCAAGTGATTAAATTGTTAACTACTGTCAAGCTGCTGTTGTGCAACATCGGATAGACTGAGTGATATGCTTTGGCTGTTTATTGTTTCTCTGGCTGCCTTCCTGACACATCTGAGTGATTATGATTGCTGGGAATCATGAAAGAGGCTCACAGCAATGGCAGAGAGCAGAATTTCTGGAAGTAGCTAAGGGTGTGATTTCAGGCACCTCCGGCTGATGTAAGTTTCCAGTACTTCAAGATGGAGCAGTTTCCATACTCTGTCTACACATCCCTTCATCTGCTTGTGGCATGTGCAAGTAGGATCAGAAAATTAAAATTGTGATAGGCAGGAGTCAGATTTACTTTCTTGCATATCAGATGAGATCATGTTATTCATTCCACAGCTGGACAATGGTAGCAGCTGGAGTAAGAAGGAGGACTGACTCCTTTCAGCTCTCACCTGTTCTTAGATTGTTTTATGCCAATTGCAAAAGAGTTCCCTATAGTGAGAAGAATTGCATGGAAAATTACTTCTTTTTACAATAAAATCAAAAATTTCCTCTTTTAAATTCTCCCTACAACTATATTACTAATTGCCTGGGGCACCAAAAATGCTTATTTTCTATATCTCTTGTTTGCTTTCTCATTTGAATAAAAAATAGAAACATTTCACTGGGAAGAAGGGGGGAAATTTAATGATTACAAATTCTTTAACAGCAATATTTAGCAGAGGTTTTGTTTAAAAGTTTCCCTGGGTTTGGCAGGGAGAAGAGGGTTTGGAGTATAGCACACATTCCTTGACAAGTAAGATGTGGCCTGAAAATATCAATATGCTTGGATAACATAGTACTGCAGTGCTGGAGATCAGTTGTCTTCATGGTGTTTTGAAGGATCAGTAAACAAATTATGCAGCATCATCTGACTTCAGTAGTTAACTAATGCTAAAATGAAAAGGGGAACAGGAAGGCAGGGGGAGAAAATGAAGAGGAAGGAGAAGGGGAAGGAAAAGGAAAAGTGAAAGGGACATTATTTCCCACAACATTCTTTCGGAGAAACTGGCTGCTCATGGCTCAGATGGGTGTATGCTTCACTGGGTAAAAAACTGGCCGGGCCCAAAGAGTAGTGGTGAATGGAGTTAAATCCAGTTGGCAGCTGGTCACAAGTGGAGGGATTTAGCCAGCAGGACTAGGGAAGTGATTGTCCCCCTCTACTCAGCACTAGTGAGGCCGCACCTTAAACACTGCATTCATTTTTAAGCCTCTCACTAAAAGAAGGACATTGAGGTGCTGGAGTGTGTTCAAAGAACAATGAAGCTGGAGAAGGTTCTAGAGAACCAGTCCTATGAGGAGCGGCTGAGGCAACTGGGGTTGTTTAGCCTGGAGAAAAGGAGGCTGAGAAGAGACCTTATTGCTTTTCTACAATTACCTGAAAGGAGGTTGTAGCGAGGTGTGTGTTGGTCTCTTATCCCGAGTAGCAAGTGATACAACAAGAGGAAAGTTGTGCCAGGGGATGTTTGAATTGGATTTCAGTAAAAAATTCTTCAGTGAAGGGTTGTCAGGCACTGGCACNCAATGAAGCTGGAGAAGGTTCTAGAGAACCAGTCCTATGAGGAGCGGCTGAGGCAACTGGGGTTGTTTAGCCTGGAGAAAAGGAGGCTGAGAAGAGACCTTATTGCTTTTCTACAATTACCTGAAAGGAGGTTGTAGCGAGGTGTGTGTTGGTCTCTTATCCCGAGTAGCAAGTGATACAACAAGAGGAAAGTTGTGCCAGGGGATGTTTGAATTGGATTTCAGTAAAAAATTCTTCAGTGAAGGGTTGTCAGGCACTGGCACAGGCTGCCCGGGGGAGTGGTTGAGTCAGCATCCCTAGAGGTATTTAAAAGATACGTAGATATGTCAGGTGGACTTGGTGGTGGTAGATTAACAGTTGAACTTGATCTTAAAGGTCTTTTCCAACCTAAATGATTCGATGGTTCTGTTCTGTAACAGATAAAGATAACTAAAACTGAACATGATGAATATTCGAAGACTTTCCATGCTTCATGACTTTTTAATGTACGTGGCCGTAATTTCAAGAGAAAAAGATGCAGGATGAACAAGATTGAAAGTACAAAGAAAGAACAACTGAACCCACTGCTGAAGTTTCTTTCAAACTTTCTGGCAGTATTCTTATGATTCACCATGGCTCTGTTAAAAATGTTAAGGTGAATCATCAGTGACACCATGAAAGTCAATGCAAAGGAGGGGGAGTGCAACTGGGTAAAGAATCAAGCATTCAGGTCACTTCCATGTGTTTTGTATATCTCTGGCTGTCCTCACTCAGATTGAAACGTAACTTAGAGAAGAAGGCACAATGGCAGTAGCGCAATAAAGCAGTAGAAATAAAAGGACTCAGGATGGGATTTTAAAATTGACTGAGTACCAGCTTACCTCTGCTCCCATGGAAGTTACTGGAATCAACTTTAAAAGATGAAAAGTGGAATGAGACCACTGGTGGATGTATTCTAAGATCTCCTACTAAGCCATGATTCTAATGTAATCATTATTAAATGATTAGATGAATCATTGAAGCATGGATTTTTCATGCTTACCTTTCTTCTCTTTAAATTTTATTTCTTGCCCTTCCCTTATTGTGCTGTCATCTCTTTTATTCTTTCCTGTACCTTTTGCTTTCTGCTCTTGCCTGCCTGTCCAGAATATAGCCACCTCATTTTTTTATATTCCCTCTTGCATTTTTTCCTTTTATTTCTGAAAATATTCCCATTTATTCCTGCTTTAACTCAGCATGCTGACATCACTCCCCTGACTGATTTGTTTGTGCCTTAGTTTCTTTTGTGCTTCTTTATTTTCCCATTGCCACCATCATTTTCATGCCATTTTTAAAGGCTGCTTCATTAAAATGCAGTTTCTTGTACTGAACAGTCAGCCAGTCTGTTGACTCTATTGAGAAAGCTTACAAAAACATAATTACTATACATTAAAAAGAATTTATCCTTTCATAGCTGCTTCTCAGGCAAACTGTGACACTTGCCTGATTTTCAGGTGTCTGTTTTTGTGTCTATGTGTGTGTGCATAGATTTTTATGCCACAAAGTGAAACATACTCCTCATTGAGAACCATCTCTTAATACGCGCTTTCAACAATAAATTAAGAGCAAAACACTTGTTGATGCCAGTCTGCTAATGTTTTGTTTTGTTGCAGAAATATGTGCAAGGCTGAGTTTTGACCAATGAAATCAGCAGACAGCAGTGTGAGCTACTAGTATTTTGTAAACAGAAATACTAACTCATAAAAGCGACTAGCAAAGTCCCACCTTTTCAAGGAGGAAGGTAGAAACATTCATAGCTGCCCTCCTGCAGCACACACACGATGCAGGTAGAAACACCCATTGAGTCAGCTTTTCTGGCAATAGGATTCAACTGGCAAATTTGAAGTCAAGTGCCTTTAATTATTCACACTGCAGGCCGTTCACATTCTGTAGTTACAAAAATTCACTAAAGCACATCATCAAAAAAATTAGTTCTTTTATATTCGCTGTCTTTGTTTTCATCAGTTATGATAATTGTGTTCTTTCTTCTGATCCGCAGTTGTGTATCTGAATAAAATTCAAGCTAAAGTACAGTTGAAAATGGCATTGAAGTAGGAGTTTCCACAAATCCCCATAAAAAGCAAAAAGTGTTTTGAAGGTTGTTTGACTTCATATTTGGGGACATAGGTTTTGTTTAATATTCTACAACAGAGAATATTAAAAAAGAAAAACTTTCCAACATTTAAAAGATATGGAGCACCACAGTACAATCTTGAGTGTACCTAGTCTGGACTTTTCCTTGAGAGGAAGGCTGGCTCAATCTGCTATCCATCTGGTACCCAAGGATTTTAAGATTAAGAATTTGGGGATAACTTAAAGATTTTTCTACCTGAGTTGTAGCATGTGTCAAAAACACTGTCTTGGTAGTGTTCCTGGGGTTTATTCTGTCCAAGTCACTTCAGGAAAAGCTTTGACTTAAAGTTTAGGACAGAGCCTCCTATTTGGCCTACTAATAGAAGAAAAGAGTCAGTGACCAGCATCATTTCATTCCTTTGTTCTAAAAATAATTGGTGAAAAACAGCTTAGTCCTGAACTTAGATAGTACCTTCAAATACATTGTAGATAGCTCAGAGAAATTTAAAGAGTGCATTCCTGTTTGTGTGGTCAAACTATTGCACCTTTGTAACCTCTGTCACTTGCCTGCTTCAGCTTCTAGAGCTAAACTCAGCATGATCAACACCATGTCAAAAATTCGAGGCCAGGAAAAGGGACCAGGTTACCCTCAGGCTGAGGCCTTGCTGGCAGATGCGATGCTGAAATTTGGCCGAGAACTTGGAGAAGAATGCAATTTTGGTAACTTGGTTACTTTCCTTTCTATTATAATGCAATAAAAGTGGTAGTAAAGTTTAATATAATTTTCATTAGTAAAGTGTTGTGCTCTTATAAAGGAGAACTTCTGCAGGAAGCATCAGAGTTCTTCATCAGACTTTCCTTTAAGGTTGGTCTGGGCCTGTTGAGTATCTTTTGATGATTTGACTAAGGATTTTTTTTCTTATGGATTAAAGTCGAATTGTTTCCATTTGGACCCATATCCTTATAGGCTTTAGGCTATTTGTCATAGATTATATTACTGGGAATGTGTTGGGATGAAAAATGTACGTATTCTCTGCATGCGTACAATTAAACCCTTTTGTCCTCAGAAGCCTTATAATAAATGTTACTGTCTTCAGTACAGTCAAAGAATAAAATCTAATAGATTTTTAATAGACTTTGACCTTTTTTTCTGACCAAATCGCACATTTTAAGGCACTAGTGAATACTCCTGTCTTACCTATGAACTGCTTCTCCCTCCAAGCCCCAAATGAGTTTATAGCTCCCTGAGTTAGAAATGTTAAACTGAGACTGAGCGGTGTGTTCTTCAACAGGAGAGGTCTAACTGAAAGAGATTACATTCACAACAGGATCCTTTGTCTTTCTGTCCTATTTGTGTGGCCTCCTCTGTGGCCGTTTTTATATGGCAACACACAGGACCCTCAAATAGGACTGTGAAAGTTCTATTTCCTATTTGAATCTTCCTAAAATGTTGTTTCTGGCATAAAGACATCTGCAATGGAAAAAGGTACTTTCTTGTTTGTTTTATATAATCTACTAGTTAGCTTGGCAGATGTAGGTTGGTTTGTGCTAAAAAGACTACTGAATTAAGTTTTAATTGATTGCCTCTCATTTGCTAAATTTCAAACACATTTTTAAAGGGAAAATGAAAAACTAATAGAATTTAGTTTGTGCAAATTGTTGTATATTCCCTGATGATTGCAATAGCATGCAGCAGAATAGATATGTCAATTATTTTAACATTCTTAACCAAGAGCAGCTATTTTGGTTGTCACTCTTCATCTGGTCTGGCAGGCTCTCTAGTTTTGCAGTGCATTGCTGGCATCTCCCACTTGGGAGAAAGATCCTTCCGATTTCTCACATATTTAGGTTTTCAGACTGTTAGTATTCTTTGAAAGTGTGTTTTTTCTCACCAACTTACACCTCAGACCAGAAGGTTAGTTTTTAGCTTCTTGCTATTTTTTTTTGTGCAGAGGAGGTAAAACAAAGTGTTAATTTTTGTGGCCCTCAAGTTAAACTTGAAAGAAATCTTAGAAGGCAGCTAATTCTCATTGAAGTTAATGAGCTTGAGTAGATGTATGAAGTTAATAGTTTCATTTAAAAAAATTTCCATAAAAAAATATCTGTGAAATTGTTCAGAATTTTTACTTTTGATACTGTCATCAGTCTCAGTGATGCTAACAGAGGGACCTAGACCTGCATTAGAGCTATTTTTGCATGCAGTGTAGTGCCTGGTGATGGCAACACTGGAGGAAATACAGATAATTTTTTTCTAGCATGTTTGTTTCATTAGAGAGAGGAATGAACGGACAACAAGGGCTGTCTTGATACATCGTGGATCCTTAAGTTCAGCTGTGTTACAAGGCATAAACTCTGGGGCTTGCAGAAGTGTAAAATCCATGTTGCCATTTCACACACTGCGTCATACTCTGTTTCTTTCTTAAACCTGAGATTTAAAATGAAATGTTAACAGAAATTTCCATGACTCAGTTTCATTCTACAGTTATTTGGAACTAAGTTATTTTGAGGTAAACTGGACATCATTTCTTTCAGGACCAGCTCTTGCAGATGTGGGAGAAGCTATGAAGGAGCTTTCTGAAGTCAAGGACTCTTTAGACATGGAAGTGAAACAAAACTTCATTGACCCACTTCAGAATCTCCATGACAAAGATCTGAGAGAAATACAGGTATTGCCTTCAGTGTGGCTTTTTAATAGTGCCAAGTGTGCAAACAGACTGTATATGTTCAAAATTTATGTTAGTTGTGTAGTTTAAAATGGACTTTCAGATTTGCAGATGATCTGATTTTAGTCTCTTTCGGCTTGAGTTTTGCTTTTCAGTTCTGTCTCTCTTGTTGATGGTTAGGAAAGGAAAAGATCAAAATTCTAACATTTTTTGACGACAGCATCATCAAGCTTATGCAGGCGTGAACACAGTATTCTAATCCTATGATTTGAAAACTCATTTCACCAAATAGATGAGCAGATGTTTACATTCAATTTTCTAGTGTATGACGTGAGGGCTTTTAAATAGTTGCCTCTAGATTGACACTACTCTTTTGTCTCTATGAAGAAATTGTCCGAAACATTCCCAGGAATTATGAACACAAACACTGTGTGCATGAATTAAGTAATTAGTAATCCAGGAACCAGCTAGCATTTACAGAGAAAAAATGATTTGCACACATACTTCTGGAGACACCAGCTAATTTTATAATTGTGGAGGTAAAAATGCCTCCCAGTTCAACAAATGCTTATCTGTATAAGTAACCGTTCTTCTGAGCTCAGTAAGGCTTGGCTTTCATGTTGTTGAATATATGTGGAAGAAGGATGTCTTAGGCAGTTTGATATAATTTACAAAGTTGATGAATTTATAAGTGTCATAATAGGTGATGAATTCATTCTTCTGAGGGAAAGTAAACACCTGAAGTGTTCATGCTCATGGTGGTAGCATTTATTTTTGACCAGCTTGATGTGGCAGCTGCTAAGCAGATTGACATGAATGTTACGTCAGTTAACAAACGAGAAAATCTTTAGTAAAAGATAGTACTAAGATCCTTTGATGGTCTGATCGAAATCATAAAAATATTTTCTGTGTTGCTTTGTTTATGAGAACTATTACACAGGCAAAAATGTACTAACTTAGACTTCTAATAGAGTTTTCTCTTGAACATCTAGAGAAAAAACATAGTTTCAGGTAATTCTGCATCAGAGTTAAAAAGCTAGAATCTCACATGTTTTATACAGGTGGCAATTGCAGTTATTCATTCTGCATGGCCTTTTTTAATGTTGAAGCTCTGTAATTTAGACAGCAGCACACCATGGCTTCTTAAATGATATGTAAAATCACCTACTTAAGTTTTCTATATTTCTTCCCTCTGGGGAAGGGTTGATATACAGCAAACAGCACATGCTTGCAAATGTGCATGGACTACCTGATTACAGTGCAGTATGAGAAGAGCTGGGGAACATCATTCTGTGCTTGCTTTTGTGTTTTCATTTTTTAGCATCATCTAAAGAAAATGGAGGGTCGACGCCTGGATTTTGATTACAAAAAGAAAAGACAGGGCAAGCTCCCTGATGAAGAACTTCGCCAAGCTCTGGAGAAATTTGATGAATCAAAAGAAATTGCTGAGTCCAGCATGTTCAACCTTCTGGAGATGGATGTGAGATATCCCTTGTTAATCTTTGAGCAGAATCTTAAAAAGAGAAAGATAATACTTCAGCAGGGAAGGCAGTCTAAAGCAGTATAAAACATGAAAGCCTTATTAAACCCACGACAACACAGATTCCTGTCACTGTACAATGGGGAAGCATTTGCCTCCTTGGTGGACTCAGGAAGAGGCTCAGAAGCTATAGTAATGTATAGCATGCACCTGTAGGACTAATTTTATAGGTATTTTGTAGGTAACTGAGCTAACATAAATCCTCTGTAGCATTGTTGTTCTTCCTAACTGCATAGTGTTATTTAGAAAATCAAAATATTCTTCTTAGAATTATGTAAATGTAAGTAATGACTTAGCTGTGGTTTTAGGGTTTAGAGCCAGGGCTGTTCCTCATGTATGTGGGCTGCTGAGGGGATTGGTGGAATCAGAGATTATTAACTCACAACCCCATGGTTTCTGCTGTGATGAGATGCAACAGTTAATAGGAAAGCCAAAGTTAACATGACTGCTCAAATCTGACTCTGCAGCATACTTTTTTAGTTACAGACTTGTCCTGGATTGAACACCTATTAGTTTTTTTTTAATCTTCTATTTACAATTGACGTTGAAACTATAAAATCAAGCAAAAAGAAAAATTTGTCTCTGTTGGAGGAAAAGAAACATTTAAGTGATGTCTGTTTTACAGAATACATTGTCAAAGGAAACTCAGTTTAAATGTTTTTGTTGAAGTAAATGTTTGGATTTATTTGAAGTTTAAATACACACCTAATTTAATTATTTTATTGCCACATTGCTGTAAAGGGGCCACAAAAAAGCTGAAAATATTTGCATGTTAGAAATTAAACATAGCTGTGCTGAAATGAAAGAAGTGTAACAAGTTTGTAGTTTCAGTCCTTGGAGTAACATTCAACCCTGTGTGGCCAGATAGTGCTGACCTGCGTTATCCCATTGCAGCATTGTATATTATTGAAACTGCTAGCAATTACATTGCCCATACAAGAGTTTTGGAAGTTTTTTTGCTCATGCAGTAGAATGCCTCCACTATAAATATTCTCTGTCCAAGAATACATTGTATCTTACTGGTTTGGTCTGCTTCATAGGACAGAATATGACAGAAGCATGATCATACTCCCTATGGTTTTGTGCCCCTCAAAGGCAGAGAGGGAGAAGGTGTATTATGCTCTCATTTACAGTCTCATTTTTACTTTCATAGTGTTTGCTGGATGAGGTAGGTCTGTAGGCTGCTGTTCACACGAATCAGCATTGGAGATGAGCAGTGGAGAAGAGTTGCAGTTACCATTCCAGATCAGGTCATAACCAGACGTGTTAATGAATAAAGACTAATATATATGTAATTATGAATTACAAAGATGAATCAAGTTTCTAGAGAGATAAGTAAAACTGCCTTTGGAGTGTCTGAGTGACAGTGGTCTTTACTTGCTGTGGTTGAGCTGTGAGTACTAGCCTAAGATCTGATGTTGTAATGTCAATCCTCAGATTGAACAAGTGAGCCAGCTTTCTGCTCTTGTGCAAGCCCAGCTGGAATACCACAAGCAGGCCACACAGATCCTGCAGCGAGTTACTTCTAAGCTGGAAGACAGGTAATGCACTTTTTGTAAGTTTGTTGAATTGTTTGTTTTACAGAGGCAGAAAACCTATGAGTAGAATGCAACACTGTTATCTTTTGCAGCTTGGTGATGGTATGTTTATGAAAACAAAGGCCATGTCATTAGGCAATTGCAAGCTGAGGTTTATATGTTTTGGAGATGTATATACTTCTGAGTATGGCTGAATGAGGACTGAGTTCAGGAAAGCATCTCAGCTCAGTAAAGCTGTTACATGTGATTTAACTAAAAGCAAATGTTTATAAATATTGGAAGTCAGTGGGACTTACAACTTTCCTTAACATTCCTGCATGTATTCACAAAACAGTCTTTCTGAGAGAAGATGTGAATGATTACTATTGAAAAAGAGTATCTTGTTATGTTCTCATCTATCTGAAGACCTTCCTCAGCCAGGTAGTGACACCCTCATCATTTGCCACTTTATTGAATACTCCTGTTTTCCGGTTTTATTATCAGATAAACTTGAATTTAGAATTTTTGTTTCTATCAATACAAAACAGATTGTACCCCCTTGAAATGAGGAAATAATGTTTGTGAAAGTTCATGAGCTTCCCACACACACATCCTGCTTTGAGGAAACTCAATATACAGGGAAGATTTCTTTAGTCCACATGGTTCTGGAAGACTCCCTAAAAGCTGGATGTAATTCCCAAGAGGAGATAATGTTCACGTACTGCACAAAGGCAGCTTTTTAATTATTCATGATTCTTTGCTGTTTTGTATGTCTTTATTGTAGATCTAGTTTCTGGTACTGCTGGATCTGTCTGTTTATTTTCTCAGAGCATACAGTCTGTAAGCTTCATCCAGTTATAAGTCTTAAAATTTCTTTGAGATTAAGAGCAGAACTTTTATGTAGGCTGCCCCACAGGCTGTTTCCGGAAACAGTTTGCACTACTGCACTACTGCACTCGGAGCACTGGAACAGGCTGCCCAGAGAGGTTGTGGAGTCTCCTTCCCTGGAGACATTCAAAACCCGCCTGGATGCGTTCCTGTGTGATGTACTGTAGGTGACCCTGCTCTGGCAGGGGGGTTGGACTAGATGATCCTTCGAGGTCCCTTCCAACCCCTAGGATTCTGTGATTCTGTGATACTGTCTAAACACCTAGCAGAATGATTTTCAGCACTTCCAACTGAATACTGCAATTAATTTACCTTACAGAAGCATTAAAAAGTCCTCAGGAACAGGTGGGTTATTCTGTAGTCTGCAAATTATGCCATAAAGTGAAGATATCTCTCTCTGCAACATATTTCTCTTCCTGTATCAATTCAGGTAATCCTTTGCCCTTTTGAAACTACTAAACGGTCAGTATCTTTGCTTTAAGTTTGACCTCTGAATGATTTTAGCTTTTCAAGAACCTTGCATAAGTCTGCTATTATAGATCAGCTGAAGTAAATCTTTTGCATAAACTTACAGTGTGTCCCTAATTGTAAAGAGTCTGATGGCAAAATCATCCTTTGTACACACCACTGGATACAAATTAGAGCACTGTGATATGCTCATGCCAGGGATTAAGCAGGGATGTAGAGCTGTTACTATTTGAACTACTTGTCTTTTCCTGTTGGTGTTATGCAGGTGGCAAAGAATGCATGGCCCTGGGTTTTGGGGGGTGTTTTTTTGACCATAAGGACCAGAAAATAAATAATGCTTTACTTTTAAGCTGAGTAAATTTGATACTGTTCATTCTCAGTGATGTCTACAGTACATACTGCCCATTTTCTAGTTGCTTTTTAAAAGATGGAAATGGAACTTGTTCTTGCTGTTGTTTGGCATGGACAACGTCTTTGAACTGCTAGGACTGTCCTGTTTAAAATATTGCCCAAAGAACCAAAAAAAAAAGAGTTGACTGCAAAAAAACATGAAAGATTTGAAAATGCACTTGAATCTTCTGTTCTTTCTAGGCCCTTTAGGTTAGTCTTCAAACCTTTCTCCAGGAACTGCAAGTGCAAGAATTTTCATTTTTCTTCTAGATGTTAATGGAAGGCATAAAATTTCTTAAAATGCCATGATTACATGAACTGGGATTTTAGAAATTTGGCAAACTTTAGAAGACTTGCAGTAAAAGTAGTAAAATCTGGAAGTTCAGCAAAGGCTTTTCCTTTGAAAGTCTTTTTCGTCAAGCAAAAGGAGGCAGTTTTCAAGACAGAATATTGTGACAGAGCAGCTGGGAAGGAAGAATGGTTTCCTTGGAGATGTTTCTTTTCTTAAGAAACATGGCTCATGCTGAGCTTTTGGGTAATTTTTAGCGAGTCACTAGAACTCTCAATTTCTTGCTCATAATCTGTAAAAAATGGAACTTGTTTCACAGAAGTATTAAGTGTAATAGAACTTGTTTAAGCATTTCTTATTAAGAAGCATTTCTTATAAGAAGAAGTAACTTCTGTAAATGAGTGAAACATGGCAAAACTTTTTTATTTAAGTTTATTTTAGCAACTTCATTAATTTATTTTTTAATATAATTATGTTTCTGTTTGTAAAGAAGAAAAGTAGTCTCTGGGGACTGAATAATATTGATAGTATTTTGGAATATGAGCAAACCCTTGTTGTCAGGACCAGTACTGTTTAAATTAGAAGCAGATCTTTTCAATAGGAAAATCAAAATTTACTACCAACAGCAAGTCTTGAGCAGATATAGAGAAGGTTAGAGAAACCAACATGTCCTTTAAATACAGAGGTCTTCACTCAAGTATTCTTCCATACGCAATATTCAAAATATATGTGGCAGTTGTTCTGCATAGGCTTCTCTGATTCTCTCATCATCCCTTCCCTGCATTTTACTCTGAAATCTAAAAATATACCCTTTCCTAGAAATTCTACATTTCTCAATTAGAAGAATGAGTTGAAATGAATAATGCATAGTATTTTTATTTTGAGAGTCAGGAAAACTGAAGTTGTGTGCCTTTGTGAAACAAGTATTCCAAATTACAAATCAACTAAGTCTGCAACTGAAGTCAGTACATTCCCACACAGTCTCCTCACAAAATGAGAAGAGTTGGCATCAACCAACTGAATATTGAAGGCTTGCCAGGGATAGAAGCATAAGTCATGCTAAAAATGGAGGCAGAGATGTTTGTACAGCATTGCTAATCAGTTTTTCTCTATTAGAGGCTCTTTGTTATTGTTAGACAAAAGGAAGTCAGAAAAAATGGTAGGTTTCTAGAGGGAAAGAAGAATTAACAGCTTCATGGCAGAGTCACATCAAGTGGATTTTGGTAATATAAACTAACGTTGTAAACAAAAAATTACTCCAAATACCAAAACTTGTTTAGTCTGGATGATTGGTGGATGATAACTTCAGCCATGGAAATAAAGATGTTTGTTGCATCTCATCTGTTAACAGGAAACTAACTCTTGACATTTAACTTCATGTTTTGTCAGAATAAAAGAGGCATCATCTCAGCCCAGGAGGGAATACCAGCCCAAACCCCGTATGAGCCTGGATTTCACAACTGGTGACAATACGCAGCACAATGGAGGAATATCACATGCTACCACACCCAAACCATCAGGTAATGGCAGTAGCAATGTGAGAAGAAGAACCAACTCTGTCTGAAGTTTTGCTACAACTCAAAACTTCCACACTTACTTCTAGAAATTAGTTCTTCCATAGTGAGGAAGGTGAGAATGAGGATAGTATAGGAGAGAGCTGTTTTAACTATTGTTTCTTTACAAAAAGTATTCACATCTCCAGGTGGGAGAATGGGGATGGAACATCCACTGCTTTAAAAGTGTCTTTGTGTCAAAAATTTCCGTAGTCCTAGAAGGTCAGAGAGATGCTGTTGTACTAAATGCACCTTGAAATACAGATATTTGCAAAATAGGCATTTAGAAAATGAAAGAACAACTGGAAGTTTTCTGTGTAAATGCAGAACCCTGAACATCCCTCTAAAACCTCCATAACTTTATCCTGCTTTTTAAAAACAGGAATTACAACACAAAGAGCCTGAAAAATCACTAAAAAGAAAAACAAAATTATCTGAGTTATTTTCTTTGTCCACTTGGGAGTGGCACAAGCAAGTTTAAGCATTTGTATGACTATGCATAATCATTATCTTAAAGAAGTGTTTATTTCTTATCAGCACATACTAAGAAAGCCTTATTATTTGTTTCTCACAGTAATGGTCTGTTTTCCCATGTTATGGTGAGGGCTGTCCTCTCCAGACCCTGACCTCAGTTATTTCAGTTTACCTCAGTGACAACTGTTAGCACACTCAACACTTGTCTGTGCTAAGGCAGTACAGACTGATGTTCGTGTGTCTCTTCAGCACTCATGTTTTCCTCTTCAGAGAACAGTTTTTAGCATTTTTTTCAATCGAAGTTCTTCCTTCTGAAGTGTTTGCCAGTTTCAGAAAAATGTCTTCTTCTTTGAAAATTCTTTAATGACCATAGAAGATTGGAGCTTTGAATGAACTAACCCAGACATGCATTAGAGTTTATTTGCTAAGTCTTCTAAATTTCAGCTGGTAGCAATGAGGATACCAACCAGACATTGTATAGCTTGTTGATGCCAGCAAAATTGTCTTCATAACTAATAAAGCAAAATACACTGTGAACAATATTTAAAGAAACAAAAGAAGGTTTCCTTACAGAATTTAATAAATTAAATCTGGTATTTGAAAAACTTGCATCTATAGAGATGGAATATTTTTGTCCTAGAATAGCTCTAGCATGGGTCTTCTAGCTATAATGAGTGGTTGAAATGAATATACAAAAAGTTTGAATCTGAAATTTACTCATTCTGAAGCCAGTATACATGATAGATGGGATATGTGGAATAGGAGGAATATTTATTAATTCCATATAATGTATGGAAATCTAATCAAACTAGTTACTTATAATATCCATTAGGCATCCTAAAGGGTTTGTGGTCAGATGTTCATAAACTAGCATATTAGAAAGCTTTTAATTTCAAAATCTATCCTGGTGGCCCTGCAATGAAGTGTTTTATAGGAATGGGGAGAAAAGGTCTTTGCAAAGCTCCTATTAAAATTCAGAGGATCAGGAGCATATACAGTGTCTTTACACAGTTGTATCTTCAGTGTTGTTTTAAGCTACCTCTTACACTATTTACCTGAGGTAAATAGACAAAGCATCTCTGTGCCAGTAAAGCTGATACATTAGGGCCTTTGCTTCATTTCTTGTGTTTTGTAAACAGACAAAAATTAGACTCTAAGCCAATCGTAGTCATGCTTTTAGGTGTGGGCTTGACTGTTGCTTGGTTCTTTTTAGAATTATCAGACATTTACTAGCAGTCATATATAAAAACTGAAGGCTGCCAAAAGCTGATAGCTGTCTTCTAGTGAACTTTAGCAGTCCAAATTTAGATGCTATCAGAGAACTGTCAGCAGCATATGAGTGATACCAGAAACAGCAAAATCTGTAGCAAGTACAAGGGTAAAAAGGATTCTGTAACTGTTGGCATTTTTAAGCACATTGTTTCTTTGTGTTTCTTCGTAGGTGTTCACATGGATCAGCCATGCTGCCGTGCTCTGTATGACTTTGAACCAGAAAATGAAGGGGAGCTGGGATTTAAAGAGGGTGATATCATTACCCTCACTAACCAGATTGATGAAAACTGGTATGAGGGGATGCTTCATGGCCAGTCAGGTTTCTTCCCCATCAATTATGTTGATATTCTAGTTCCATTACCCAATTAGGATGGCTGATCCACCACCTCTGACCCAGATAGTTGTGTCAGTACCACTGCTTTCAAAATGCTGCTTCTTACACCTTACAAGTGCAACCTGCAGTGGTTAGAGTCATCGGTTCCCACTGAGCATCTTTGGTTTATGTGTTGTCATACTACGTGGTGGTGATGCGTGCTATCTTCTGAGCCAGCATAGTGTTGGTTAGTTTGTTGGCCATGCTGGCCTGGTGGTAACCAGAGCCATTACTGAGATGAAACTGGGAAGATGATGGCAAACAAAGCAGGTAACTCACAGTAAAGTAGCAGAAAGTGAAGGTGGTATTGGGAAGATAATGCCTATCACCACTGTATTACTTTTCAGTCTTAGTTCTCATCAAAAAGAGGGAAAAGTTCTTGCCATTCCATCTTTCCCTTCCTAATGATACAGTTCACACAGGTCTAACATTGGCTAACCAGAATTGTATCTTCCAACAAAACTAGCTTGCTGTTCTCACAGAGACGGTATAAATGTAGACCCTCTGGTTTCTCAGAACGTGAACCAGTGTACTGTGTGTCCTGCTGCTCTATGCTCATTTTTATATTCTTAAATATTGTTAAGAGGCCTGTTTCCATCCAGAGGTAAACTGCAAACCATAAAATGGGGATTCCTATAGTAAAAACCTTGGACCACAAACAACCTGAATTTGCCCTTCAGGAACTTTGTGCATGCTCACCAAAATGCCAGTAAGAGGGCAAGATGGGGAATAAAACTGGCATTTGTTAACTGTTTCTTGTCAAGTCTTGGCATAAATCATGCTGCTTAAGCACCAGATATCCTTCGTAAGCTCATTCACTGAGAAATACAATAACCAACCAAACACGACCCTCACTTGATTTGTTTCTGTCTACCATGTGTTCTTAGAGCATCATTTATGCATATTCTGCCCTCAATGAGGACTAAATAAAACTTGTTATCTTTTTGTGTTGAGCAATTAAAGACATGTGGCTGTATATGCAAAAACATTTTCCATATGTTTAGTTGGTTCTCTTGTGTTCCTTCTTCCTGCACTTTGTGTGTACAGTGCTGTGCCTAGCTTCTTGGCATTCTTTAGGTAACAGTTGCAGAAGTTCTGTTAGTTTAGTTACCCAGAGTTCTATTTATCTAAATTGTACAGACTCTTTCAGAGGTTTAATGTGCTGCTTCGAATGTGCCACTTCAGTACTGGATTATGCGAAATGAACACAATTCCTTACTGCTTAATGTGTAAACTATACCATGGAAAATATTGATATTTCAAATAAATGCTGAGACAATAACTAGAACAATGTTGTGGATCATTATTTTGTTGCTTTCAGATCTGTTGTGCTAACATCATCTAACAAGAATTTTATTTTAGAAAGCATATTCCTCATTTCCTACAAATGTGAAAAATACTTTTTTTGTCATTATCATATTACTTCAGTAATTTAAAATGCATGTGTATAATAGCCCTCATAAACAGGATAAACTGTACACTAAGCACATGAAATTAGGGTCATGCTTACCAGCATGCAGTCTTGTGGATACAGATTTTTTGTCCTTAAAGAATGCTGGTGTTCACAAACCCCCAATAAAGCTTAAAGACATGGTAACTTATAATTTATTTTTTCTTTCATGTGACACAGCATTTTATTTCATTTTATGTTCTTTGTTATACCCATGCTGTGGTGGCTTAGCCTTGGCAAAGAGCCAAACACCCCCACTCACTGTTCGTTCTCAGTGGGAGGATAAGAAAGCTCATGGGTTGAGATGAAGACAGGGAGATTGCTTACCGGTCACTGTCACAAGCAAAACAGACTTGGCTGGAGAAACGGATTTATTATCAATTAAAATAGATTTGGGTAATGAGAAACAAAAAAGGCGAACATTAAAATAGAACTTTTCCTGCCCTGTTTCCCAAGTTCAAATTCACTCTTTCACTCCAGACTCCTCCGCACCAGCAGTGCAGGGAGATGCAGAATGGAAGGTTTATGGTCAGTTCATAACAGCTCTTCTCTACTGCTCCTTCCTCCTCACAGCTTTCCCCTGTTCCAGCAGTGTGTCCCTGCACAGGCCATGGTATGAGTATCTGCTGGTGTGTCATGGACCACCTTCTCCTTGTCCTCTTTGAACTTGGTGTTCCCTCTGCTGTTTCTCACTCTGTTTATTTTCTCCTCCTCCTTTCTCTGCTCAGTGTGTTTTACCATTTCTTAAATCTGTTTTCTCTGAGGCGCCACCATCTTGCTTGAGGGGCTCAGCCATGTATTTCAGTGGGTCAGTTGAAGTCAGCTGGAACCAGCTGTGTCCACCACGAGGCAGCTCCAGCCTCTCACAGAGGCTGCCCCGCAGCCCCTGCTGCCAGTGCCTTGTCACACAACTCCATAGGCCTGTCTAAGGGATGTCCCTACGCTTCTTGACAGAGACTCTGACTGAGCAGAACAAGACACAGTCTGACAGAGGTGGAGCCTCATTCAAGGCTCAGTTCAAGGTCAGGTTAGATGGGGCTCTGAGCAACCTGACCTAGTTGAAGATGGCCCCACTCATTGCAGGGAGGGTTGGACCAGATGACTTTTAAAGGTCTCTTCCAACTGAAACTATTAAAAAAATAATATAAATTAAATAAATATATATATGTGCAACTCTGTTATTTTTTATGACAGTTCTGGCCTAAATCCTAGGACTGGCCTCTAAGTTTCTGTCAGTGATTAGGAGTAATCTGTTTCAAACCCAATTGCTCTGAAACTTAACAGATGCATTAATGGTGGTGTACCACAGTTAAGAACTATGTTACAGTTCATTAACTATGTTAATTATCAAGGTCTAGTGGTCACAGGTAGTGCCGCTGGATCGGAGAGACCCGTTTCTGGCCCTGGCCCACCCCTATTTTATCAGATTATTATTTTGTAGTGTTTGTGAAGGGCATACAAATATAAGGCAATTATCTTAGAGGTAATTTTACATGATTTAGAGCAAAAGGATAATTGATGTGCAGTGCTGTCTCACCTTATTGAGAAGGTATAGTTTTAAGGTGTAGGGAGATGTTGTGTTTTCAACAAATGGGGCCAGAAGGAATGCACAAAATAGTCAAAAAATCTGTTACACAGCATCAGTTGGTGACATGGGCCTGATCTTGACATGTTACACAATTCTTGGCAGTTCTGTATTGCTCTGTTCTATGTCTCATACAGGTAATCCCTGAAGAATGCTTTATTCCTCAGGTGGCAAGATCAGAATCTGTCTTGGCCAAGACAGAGACTACCAGGTGCTGACCAAAGTTTGCATCTAAAGCTTCAGCGCTAGGATGAAGAGTGTGATCCAGGGATTGGAAGAAAGCAGGAGGCTTTTTACTTTTACATCTCAGGTAGTTCAAAGCTTTGCCTCTGGAGCCCTGTGACTCTGTTCCCTTCCAGGAGCATGTAAGATGTTTCTGATGGAGGCAGCATCTTGTTTTCACTGGCAGACTTACAACTTCTGTCATCCTGCTTCCTAAGGTGTATGTTTTCAGAAACATTTAAAAAGTGTGACATGGGTTCCTAGTTACCAAACTTGGCTGTAGAACTGCTGCTCCTCACAGAGGAAACTGGGAATTCTTCCAGCTCTGGGCTATCAGATGTCAAATATAGCTACATGTTTTGCGTTTGATGTTGTGGGTTTTTTTCTCTGTTGAACCCTAGGGTTCCATGAAGCTTTTACCTTCTTAGACTTTCTCATTTATTGCAAAGTGAGACTTTGTGAAAAATATAGCAAAAAAACCCTCTACAGTCCCCCAAACAGTTCTCCATTTAAATAATTGAAGTGATTGAACTAAATCAGGGTGGGGGCTTTTTCTTCTTTTAAAATATTCCCTTCCCTCCAGAAACGAAGGTGGTACTTACACTCAGAATTTTGTATTTTAATTTTAATGATTATACAGACAACTGTCCCTTTACAGGTAATCGTACTGCTTTTCCACATGGTCTACATGGACAAGACTTGAAAATGCTGTGAGGACTTCTTTCCTGATTTCACATTTTTAGGTCTTTCAAATCTTTTTGGCTACTGCTATGCTGAGCAATAGTTCTGCTACAGAATGTAGGCTTGTAGAATTTAGGCTTGCTGTATCTACAGGCTGAGGAAATTGGCCAGACTCATGAAAGCAGGGAGCAGGGTGTGTGCAGGTCAGTGCGCAGATGGGTCTTCCTCCCAGCATAGGAGTCTGAGTTTGAGATGGGCAAATTAAGTAATGAATTAGGGCACATTCCCAGTTAACACTGTATAAAACTGAGTGCATTTTATAGAAATTAACTTGATCTTAATTTTCTATAGAGCATCAGTACGTTGTCTTAGACTTAAGTTCAGAATTTCTAGAATGCTTTGTAATTATTATTTCATTATTTTTAAACTCTTAGCACACTGGTAGTTGAAACACAGACTTGGGATTTCCAGAAGGCGTTGCTGTCTTTCCTTACCATTTGGCCTAAAATGTTACAGAGATGGGAACAGTTTTGTGATATATTCTTGCTGTGGTGAGGTAGTGTCAGTCAGCCTCAAGGTACATTCACTCATTTGTATAGTGCTCAGGGCTTTTGCCTTTCCTTCTCCACCTTCAGTGAAACCTAGAGTAGACAAGGAGAAATAACAAAGCAGGGAAATAAAAGGGGGCTTGAAATCCTGTGTCTTTGCTCATCTACACGCTGGAAGGCCCCAGGAGGGGCTGGGCAGCTCTCTGACAAGATCTGCTTTTCCACTACCTGTAGCAACACACTGGTGCTTCTTTGGGTCCATGTCTGAAACTGGACAATTCAGTGATTTACCCAATCATCATCAACAATACTCATCTACGGGACTTTTCTGTCCCACAACAACAGTCTCTGACCTGTGGCATCTCCTTAGCTCAGAGCATCCACACAGGCAATGAGGTCCTGAAGTAGGCACCAGCTGTAGTTCACATAACCAAGCGAGTTGTTTTACTAAATTTTCTAATGATCCCCATAGTCACTCTCTCTCCTCTCACACCAGAATTGCATGAGGCTCACTGAGGACATGGAGAACTGATGCAAAGAGAGGGTGTGGCTGCAAATGGAGACCCTTTTCCTGGGCATTTGGGGTCTACACATACCTGGATTATCAGCGTTCTTGGCACCCCACAGCTACTTACCAGTTCTCCCTGCTGTGGTAAGTGCCAACACCAGGCTCCATGGGCTGTGAGTGGGACCTCTGATAGGTCTCTAGGTGCTATGCTCTTGCCCCACGAGGACCACATACTTTAGTCTGAAACCATGTACCCATCTAATGCCTAGAACCAAATTCAGTATAATGCATAAACTCTTTAGTCCCACTTAGGGACCTCTTGAACATATCCAACCCAGAGCTGCAAATTCCTCAAATTTATTTTTGCAGAGAGGTAGAACACCCTTAGTTTCCACTGAAAATAGTGAAGTCACAGCACTGTAAAATTTACATTAGCTGATATATGCTATGCATCAGAATACTTGCAGATCCATAAGCATTCAGTGTCTGCTGTAGTGTCTGCCTCCAAAGCTTGTATGTTACTAGTGAGTAACAGTTATGGCTATAATGGTTGATAATATAGTTACTTGAGTGGTGCTGAGGCATCTAATGGTGGAAGTGACAGTACACAGCTTACATAGTTACACTGAGTTAATTGCATGAGGAGAATTCCACAAACACCTTGTCTAGGTTTCACAGATTTAACATGCATTCTGAGTCTGGTTTGGTTTCTCAAAGTGCCCATTGAGTTGCCACTTAGCCCAGTGGTCATTACAGGTTTTGTTTGTAAAATTTCTGAAGTGTCTGCATTTCTTATCCAGAAGCACTGAAGCCTTGGCAAACCCATCTGTGACCCTTCATGACTGCTGAGCTCAAAAATCATCTGCCAATACTGCAAGTAGAACTCAGTCCAGTATGCAATCGTATGTTCTTAATATATATCAAGATCTGGGTGATTTGATCTTAAAACCTGTCAGCAAAAACTGTAGCACTAACTCTAGCTGGGCAGTCCCAGTCAAACACTTTATGTCCCCAACTACCTGGACCTTCCAGAGATCATGAGAACAGGAAGAAATCAAGAAGCTCATGTGGTAATGCAGAAAGTATATGTCTGAAGTTTCAGCCTGTGTATGGCGTTACATGATGAACAAGGTAACTTTAGAAGAGGCAGAAAGGATGTTCAATCTGCTAAGCTTCAGAGCCAGAACTATCCTCTCTTATTGCTGACTTTTCAGGTCGTGCTGGAAAATAAATACTTCCTAAATCATGAGGAAACATCAGAGTACTCAGTAGGAAAAAGAGGAAATAATTTTATCTTTTATTCTTCTAGAGATGGAATTTGTATTCCTGGAATTTCTCTTGATTTTAGCCTTTAGGTGAAATGTGATCAGAGCTGCTTCTAAAACAAATACAAATATCAATGGAAAAACAGAGTCATAAATAGAAAACCGTGCAAGCTTACTTCTTCACCATGAGAGAAGGAGGTGCCCGACAAACTGTCCTTTTGAAGTATGCCAAAGTAGTTTGTTAGTAATGGAAACCTGAACCATCAGGGAAAGATGTAGTATAATGATAGACATCAGCAGACATCAGTGGTGATGTCCAAGAAAAACCACAGATGCATCAGCTTCATCAATCCTAACAGTGATCTTTTGATCCTATGTTGTACTTGGTTCCTGTGTGATGAGTGAGGTAGGGGGAGGAGTAATGCTAAGGCTCCTGCAAGTCCTGTAAGCAAGTGCTTTAAAGCTTACTCTTCAAAGAGCAGAATGAATTACAGATATAAAGTCAGTAGAAGGCAGATGGACTGTTTATACCATCATTTTAACACTTCTGAGCAGGAGGATAAAAAGCCTGGGACACTACATGAAAACAACTTAGACTCACAATGTCCACTACAAACGAGCAGCAGCTGCTATGCTCAGCTGTGTGTAAAGATGAAATAACCATTTAAAATTAGGAAGCTTTCAGAGGCATGAGACATTATAGATCATTATAGATCATTTCCTTCTCACAGAAATTGCTCCTTGCTTTCACTTTGGAGCATCATGAAGTTACTATTTGCTTTGGACTGGAACTCTAGTAGGGTCTTGTGGGGTTCCCAAAGTCATATCATACCTGTTTCCAATCTGTCCTAGGATGAGCCTCAGCATGATTTGGTTTCCAGTGCTGGCAGAGAATTGTTGCCAGAAACTGGGCACTGAATTTAGTTTTAATTCTCTAACTGTACAATAGGGCTGATAATAATGCCATGTTTCACAGAGCTGGTGACAATATATATTAATGTGCATGAAGCTCTCAGACTTTATACAGTAGACTTGAGGAAAAATCTGTTCAGTTTGCTCTGTACAACTGTGGTATTAATCCAGCCAAATCAAAATTTCTGGTTTGGTTCTACCCAAGGCCTAAATTTTTAGGATATGCCAGTTTAAGGATATTTACTAAGCATTAATACTTTCAGTTGAGAGCCTGAAAATGGAATTAAGCTGGAGGTATCTTCCACCGAATATTGAGATGGTGTTTGGCAACTAGAGGTGTTAATGTGCTGCAATATCATAGGTAGATGTCTGGAGGTCACAACTTCACTACTTCACTAGTCTGTGAAGTCAACTGTAGATGTGCTACTCCACACTCCCGTGTCAGAGGGCCTAACAATAACACAACCACCATCACTGGTTCTCTTTCTATTTTTCTTCTTGGCCTGCAAAAGTAATAAATAATCCCATGATTTTATTATTTTTCATTTCTTTATGTCTAAAGGAAGCTGGTGGAATTCCAAAATTCTCTATAACCCAAGAAAAGCTCTCACTGCTCTCTGCAATATTGTGGTATGAAGAAGTATGAAGAAACAAGTCTGCTGATCGGGCTTGTAGCACTGTATGCACACTTTTAGAGATTACCAGGAGGCAAAACTAGAAGCACAGACGGGTGTTAAAATGTTCCTCCTGTGCAGGACACCACTTGCTGAAAGTCAGCAATCACCTGCTGCCACCTCTGAGCAAGTATTTCCAGTTTGCACAAGAAACTTCTTACTTGATGTCTGTGGTGAAGAGCTCCCTCTTGATTGTGTGCAACTGTCAGTCTTGGTTCTAAATTTAAAACAGTCCGGAAGACCACTTTCATCATAGCTCCTGCAGGGAACTAGAGCAGGGAAGGACTGTGCAACAGCAGGAACTTCGTAATCTGTGCTGAACTTGCAGACTCTGATGAGCTGTAGAAAATGTAACAGGGCATGCTTTGTTTCTATTTTCGTACCCTGGAAATCATTTTTTCACTTGATGCATAATATTGAAGCCTCATTACTGCAATATGAACATGGTTTTCATTCAGCCATGAACCATGCGGTCATCAACAACTGGAGAAGCTAGTCAATTTCTTCAAGCTGCATACAGTGTATGCTGCCACCACCTTTTCAAGACGAGGAAGGGACCCAAAACTGTTTTTAACAAGTCCAGCATGTTTCAAATGAAATACAGCTGACAATCTCCTCTTAGATTTTAGAGCATGGTTCCTGTCCGGTTACAAATACATGGTTTGTTACTGATAGGTGTTAATACTGTGAGCCAGTAGAGGGCACCCTGGGATTTAATTTTAATATTATTAACTTCTAAATAGTTACGTTTTATTTCTGAAAATGAAAGTTTTAAAGGATACTGTTAACAAATGTAGAGATTCCTATAGATAATGGCCATTGTGCAAAGCAAATTGTGAAAACCTGCTTTTTAAATGTCATTGAAACCTGAACATTAACATTTAAAAAACCCCAAACAACCCAAAAGCCCAGGCTGTGGTAATTGCTAAAGGTCACCCTACCTATTTTAATCTATTATAGTTTCATAATGTAGGGAATTTTTTTCATGCAGATCTTCAGAATGAGTTAATGAAAGACACCTAAGGTTTGAACAGTCCAATAAAACAGTTGAATAGCACCCAAATACTCACATCACTCATCTGTCCTGAATAAAGTTATTTTTAGCTGTCTCCTAGCTACAGATCCTTCCAGCACAAAGCTGTATAATTTCAATCAGGCACACACATGCTTATATGTAGCTTTTTCTCTCCTTTCCCCTCCCCCGCCCCTCCTCCCCATAATAATAGAATTGCAGATGCTCACCTTCAGGAAACATAAAATTAAAAAGTAATCAAAATAGCTTCTGAAATTGTTCATTCAAGGACAAACAATTCATCATGAAATATATCTGTCAGCCGTTAGCTAGAAGGAAAGTTAAGCTTACTTTGGGCCAAACTGTCTCAAGGAATATATTAGAATACAAATGTTTTGACAGTTCAGAGCACCTTTCATCTGAAGTTCCCCAAATACTTCATGTATATTAATTGACGGTTCCTTCTTGTAGAAAAATCTGTTTATTATACCTAGTTTACACATGGAATTTTGAGGCATAAGTGATTAAGACCCACTTTTTCCAAGGTCTATCTTGAAGTAGTTGCCTCAGTGCCCAGACTAGGGTGATTTCAAATGTGTTTTGTTTTATTTCTCTAAAAATGTATTAGGAGTAAGAGGAGATGTGGGAACTAATAATATCTAAAAATTTGATTAAACTGTAAATTGACTGTAAGAGATACATATTAGAATAAAGATCAAAAAGTGTTTTTAGGAGTAAAGATGGGTTCTCCAGAGATATTCTGACAGTTATTAATATTCGTAAACAGCTAAGCTGAAAACACCTATTAAAAGTGTTGAAACAAGTACTCTTCATGTGAAAACTTAAAACCATCCTCAAAAACAGATTGTAAGAATAACAACATGCACACGTGCAAAAGGAGATAGTGTGTGGAGCAAGTGAGTAATAACCTGAGGCATTATGGGCTTGGTAAAGACTCAGAGGGGACTCAGGATGTCAAAGGTACAGGAACAATTACAGCAAATTATTGCCATGTGTGCTCTGCATGGCACCACCAGAGAGCTGGGCTGATGTCATCAAAAATGCCACTTCTTTGTAAAATCTTTTTTTGCCCAACACCACACAGAGATACCTTTTGATGGGACTTTTACCATCTCTTGCTATGGTCTTAACCCTTTAGAATGAGTTAAAAAGAAAACAAAAGAGTCTTGCATAAAGAAACTGGGTCTTTTTTGGTCTCTTTGGAATAGAAAAAAAGTAAGGAACACAAGTGTGACAACAGAGCTCCATGGATACTGGGGATAGAGCTCCATGAATACAGGCTTCCGCTTCCACCTGTACACCACTATGGTAGGAAAGGTTTACAAGCTGTACTGCAAGCATGACAGTGTCAGCACATTCCTTGCAAGTATTATCAATGCGTAAAGTAGAATTTGTTTGTTGATGAGCTCTGAAAAATTCCTTCTAGCAACAAATCTTTGCTGTCTTTATTCTTGGGTCCTTCAAAGCATCATTAGTGGCAGCACTTGCTTCAGGTAGTACTCTGTTCCTAAAAACCTAAGGGAACTACTTGCAGTTAAACCCATCAGGATTACAAAACACAAGGTTTCCAAGGACTAGGCAGTCCCAGCTCTAAATTATTTGGATATTCTGTGTTGTGACAGATTTCCAAAATTTCTGAACATTACTGATGGCAAAATGTCTTATGAGGGCTGAAAGCAAATCTTTTCATACTATGTTTCAACTTTCATTCCTTTCCAAATATTTAATTTGATATTTTTCTCTCCAAAATATTTATTTGCTGCAGCAGTACCACAACCGTTGCCCTGATCATAAGTAAGTAGCTAAGCATAATTAACCATGATCAACAGGCAAGCAAGCAAGCATGCAAGAACTGCATGGGATCAGCCATGGTACAGACCATGGATCAAGAAGTGCCAGGAGAACAACACCTGAAACTGCTGGAAAGGGCTAGTGTGTTGTCATCATGTATCAATTTGAGACAGCATCTGGCTATAAACCCCTTCAGCAACAGAATTTGGTGAAGCTGATACATGGACATCTGGCACCATGTAGAAGCAGTGGACCCGAGATTCAACTGTTAAAACATTGGCTGTCCAGCTCTCAGGCAGAGCCCACTGTGAAGAGGCTGGATAGAGTGTTGCTTCTTCTGCAGCCTCAGCTTTCTGGCACGAGAACAGTGGGGGAATCATGCACATAACTATGTATGCTAACTCTGTGTGTGTCTGTGTATGCACACACATGTGTGTGCATGCACGTGTGTGTGTGTGCAACCCTTTACCTGACACAGCCTATCCCACTTTTTTGCTCCAACTCATGGAACTCAATGAACTGGACTCATTTGTGTCATGTTACCAGGTGCTCCTTTTCCCCTATGACATTATATTATTATCAGAGAATAGAAGTTACCTTGCTTCAAAACATTTTATCCCTTTTTGTGAGGGACTACAACTTTCTTTTACTTTTAAAATATTTTCTGTAGCTGTCTTAACATCAGAGAATATTTCTTTTTAAGCTCTTCCTTTTGACCCAATATGGAGAATGAAAAGGTTTAATATCCTGCTCTCTGGGGTTTTTTTACACTTTTAAGTAAAATGACTGCTATTTTCTCTCTCTTATACATATTATATGTCATATTTTATCCAGGTTTCTGTAAAAAAGAAAGCATGTGAAACAAACAAAAAAAAAAAAAAAAAAAAAAAAAAAAAAAAAAAAAAAAAAAAGAAAGAAAGAAAAAAGATGGGACTATTTCTATCTTAGAAAAAAGTATTTGAAACTTTTACACTCTTCATGTATTCTGAGTCGGTATTCTAACAAAAATGCCACTTGAAACAATTTGTAATTAAAAAGTCAGAACATTTTTTTCTGACTAAAAAATAAGCTTGGGCAAACAGGG
>VZRW01006617.1:0-74472 GCA_013398125.1 Aegotheles bennettii
TCTGTGATTCTGTGATACAGTGGCTAGTGTTTCAGTTCCCCAGACCCTGCTGCTAAGCTCAAGAACCTCCCTGCCCAGGGACGCATAAAAACAGACCTCACCACCACATATGCCACATATCTTACATCACTACTATAGTTTTGAAACATGTTAAGGTTCCCTGGAATTGCTTGGGGAAGATAACGTTGCCCCAAAACAGAAGAAATGCATAGACTAAAGGGCCACTTATATAGTTATTATACACCACTAACCTAGAGACCATCATAGCACAGGATAGATGTCTGATTACATATCAGCCTTTCAAATTACACGTACACGTATATATCTGCACTCATTCAAATGACTTCTATACTGTCACTGTTTGCTTCTATTTCTGAACATCATCTAGACCTTTACAGTCAGAATAAAACATCTAGAATAAAAATATTCTTACCTTGTACTTCTGGGTAGAGAGACATGTAGAGCAGGCACCACAGTATTGTGTTGGAAGTAGTGTCTGTGCCTGCGATGAAGAGGTCACCAATGATAAAAAATAGGTAGTCTTCATTAAAACTACTTTCCTTGTTGTTCTTTTCTTCTTCTGCATGGATGAAATACATATCAATGAAGTCCCTGGGATTTGCTGCATCCAGTGTATCCCTGTGCTGTGCAATTATTTTCTTTAGAAAAGCAGTAATATCTAATTCCGTTTTCCTAAGTTCCCAGAAAGGCCCAAAGGGAAGGTAGTAAAGCCAAGGGCAGATATTGACCAGGATCATATAGCTGTTCAAGCTTAGCTCTAGTGCACGGGCCATGTTCTTCAGCATCATCTTGAACTCAAGATCTTCATAGTTAAAACGCCTGCCAAAGGCCATGGAACAGATAACATTGGACACTGCGTTGCGAATTATTGGAAAAGGATTAAATGAATCCTTTCCGTGCTTCAGCATTTCCTCCTTTATAAACTTCAGCTCTTCAATAATTTTAGGCTCTAAGCTGTGTCTCCCTACTCCAAAATGACGCAGTGTTGAGAGAGAGAATTTCCTCTGTTGCTTCCAGACAGGGCCATAAGGTGCAAAAATAACACCTGGAAGAGGAAAGGGTAGTCTGAAACCAAAATGCTTTATTTTGAAAAAGAAATAGTTTGACAGGCCTGCAACAAAAGAGCCTGAAAAGAGGGAAACAATTACATACCAAATCTATCCTAAGCACTGGTCTATAAGCTAAAGGACAACACAAGGCTCATTATAATAGCTTTGGGAAATCCTGTCCCTCCTTTTACCAATCAGTGAAATGAATATTACACCTACATCAGTATTTTTAGTATTCTTTGCAAGACACTAATAAATGGAGAAAAGGTACTGTAAATGCTTTTTTGCAAGTGATACAATTTTGTAGGAATAGTTAATTCTGGGACATATGTTAGATATAACCTTTTCTCAATGTCCTGAGTCACAAATTCCTTCAGTGAGGCAGGACAGAAGATACTAAAACACAAACCAGTTTGCATTTATTCTCCCTTTCATGTTATATGAACTTCTTAATACTGTTTGTTTGTGTACATATATCTATACAAGCAAGGTTTTTCTTTAGCTATAAACAAAATATAGGATATGCATGTTGCAAACAAACTGTGAAGGTGAAGACAGGTTCATAGCCACTTGGCAAAAACCTACTTAATTTGCATCTCAACAGTTTTGATGCCCCTAGGCACATGTTTTGCAGAATTGTGTCATTATGAAACACAAATTCAGTCCCTCAGTTTCAAGTATAAATACTGTTCACTTACAAACATTTATTTTGTTGAATTAACAGACCACACCAGAGAGACCACAAAGTAACAAAATACAAAAGCTATTTCTAATGTATTCCATGGTTAATCTGAGAAAGTTTAAAGTCACCAAAACATGAGCTTTTGTTCTTCTAGTAAAGTGACACCACATCTGGGGGTTTTTTTGATATAAAAATTTTCTTTATAAAAGCAACATCAATTCTTCTGTCAACTGCAAATCTTAATGTTAAGTTTAAAAGAAAGAGAAATGGCCATAAGAAATTAGCAACAGAAAGATGCACCATATTTCAGTACTTAATGCTACCTACATTTTTATTACAAAGTAATGTTCATAGCCCCTAATGCAAAAAGGAGAATAAACAAGTAAGAAATCTATAGCTAGAAACAGAATCTGTAGATATGTAAATGAGATTGCTGTACTCAGAAGGGTCTGTAATCCCAAAGGTATAAACACAAAGATGGTAATCTTTCTAGACAGATTTTTTGATTACATTATCTTATTATTACATAATAGTAGTACTGACAGACCAAAGAATACAAACACATGACCTAGATTCAAAAGCCCTAAACAAAATAAGCAGAACATTATGAAGAGTCAGAACAAGCTGAGAGAATCATCTGAAATTCATCTTCTCTGCATAAAGACGTTCCTTAGGAAATCTATTCAACTGTCTACTCCCTGGCACTTTAAAAAACAAGACAAAAAACTTTTTAGATTCCCCTTCTCAAGTAATGTTTCCTGATAGCATTGGTGTCCTCAAGAAGGGCAGGTGAAAAAACAGGTTTATTTTGAGCTGAATTTGGCCAAGAACCAACTTGGGTTTTCAGGGTTTGTGGCTAGGGTGAAAAAAAAAATGTGGATTTCTTGGCACAATACAATATGCCATCACTATTTCTATCGCACATCAAGTATCTCCAAAACTGACTCTTTCCTTTTCTGTCATTAGGAAAATTAGTTTTAGGATCCAAATACCTCCATAAAAGAAAACAGACCTATTGTCTTGAGAGTGAAGAAGATTCTCCTAGCCACAACAAACCTCCCTTCACTCAGAGAGTCTCTCCAGCAGCCTTGCTCAGGGCATGTCTGAGCAGCATGTCTTCTGAAGTCCTGAAACCCCAAACTACTGCAGAATGCTAATAATTGATTTGCAAATTGGGAAAGAATAACATAGGAGACAGATAAGGAGGAAGAAGAGCATACAGTTAGAATAACAGAGATAAGAGAAGAAAGAAAACTAACTGGATCACTGCCAAGCAGTAATAATGGAATAGTACTTCACTGCTTTCAAATAAAATTTCTGCATGACCTGAAAAGTCAATGTACCCAGCACAGACAACTGTATTCTTAAAAAACGAAACAAAAATTCTGAAGAAAATACAATAATAAATTCTGAAGCAACAAGAACCCAGAATAACCAGGACTTCGTGCTCATTACAGAGGGCTAATTTCTACGAACTGATAATGAAAACCTTTCAGTATAACCAACAAAGCAACAAACGCACAGAAAAACAAAGATTATTTTCTTCTCCCTTTTTACATGTGTTATGGTTTGAAGCTTTTTGTCCTTTTTAAGGACCTGTCTCGAGAAGGAACACGGTATTCCATAACAAAACTTCCTGCTAGAACTGATAAAAGCCAAAGAAATCAGGAAGTCTCTCTCTCTCTCTTCGACTCTTGCTCTCCGCTTGCTTTGGTTGCTGTTTCGGATGCATTCCTGCGGACGGAGTATAAAGGGGGGGAGAAGCAGGCCGCGTCGCTCTTACCAGTTTTCTTCGGCTCTGCACAGACTGTTTCGGCTTTTCTGCATACCAGAAGAGAACTCCTTTCCTGGATCTCTGATTTCGGGATTTTGTAAATATATATATATATATTTATCCTTTTCCTTTCCATTTCCCTTTTACCTGTTATTCCCTTTTTTTCCTGTTTCATTAAATTAGTATAGTTTGTTTTCAATTTCCAAGACTCTGTCCTCTGTTTATTGCTCCTCTCTCTGGAGAGGAGTAAGCAATAAATCTATCTCGGTGATTCGCGGTGCCCTGACCATAAACTGAGCCAACATGAAAAAAATCAAATTCTTATGAGAAGCAAATTCTGGCAAAGGCTAATGCACCTTCCTCCACATTTCTCACTGCTTGCTTTAGTGTTGCTACAATACTGGAAACATTGACAAACACAGAATTAACGATAGACAACATTTAACTTTTGTATTGTCCAATGTCCACATCTGGATGTGTATAGGGCAGGTCTATAAAGGCAGACATCCACTCAAGCTCCACCTGCTCTAGAGGTTGAGTCTTTGCTGCCTTTCATAGCTATAGAATACAAAAATGCTTTACTAAACCAAAAATGCCAAAACCTACTTTTTCTCCCCAATCTAGCTTTTCTCCTTCCATGGGTGTGTCTGCAGAAGCCTGCAGTTAAGAACTGACCTCTGTCTTTTCCCCTAAGTACTCACCACACCTCCCATCCAACCAAGAAGGCTTCCCTTCTGTGCTACTCAGTTGCTGAAATGCAGTATTTGTCATTTCTGATACTTCTACCTGCTCTTCCCCAGACACAATACTTTACTCAAATCTTACATGTAATAGAGCTACACACAGCTCAGATAAACCCTTCTTTCTTCTATAACATATCCAGCAGGTCAGCTCAGAGCAAAGACAGAAATTCAACAGAAAACATAGATTAAAAGAAAATAGTCCTGCAAGCTTATACCAGGTAGGTTGTTTACAGAACAAAGATGCAGGGATCTGAAAAGGCCACTTACTGACTCAAAGCTTCTCAGTGTTGGAGTACCCAATTCGTTACTGGTAGATCTGAAGTTACACAACCATCCCATTTCTATCGATGCCTTTCCTACTATATATGAACACAACCGTTGCTGCCTCGATCTGTAGCGAAGTCTTACCCATGAACTCCTGAAACTAAGCACAGAAGGCTCCCAGATTGAATTTAAAGAGGCCTCCAGTCTGAATATTGTAACCCACGCACCTCCTCCATGAACCACACACAAAATGAAAACACTTGTTAGCCCAGAGCTCTTACGGACAATATCAAAGAACTGAGGTTAGAGATTTACATTGTACCTGTACTATAAAAGTGAGAGAAAACACAAAGCTTCCAGAAAACATGTATTGCTCACCTCTTACCCCACTGGTTCCGCAGCAACTGCATTCCCAGTAGCACAAATCCAGCATTGCAGAGGTTCAGCCATCTCCCACACGCCACCACTAAACTCAAGCCAGCCCACTGATAACAGCTGCAACATCCAGCAGCTTTTGGAGAACCTCCTTGTGCAAGAGCCAGGCAGGCCCACACTGCACATATTCACTGACTTTTCCTTTTGTGTACTCAAAATATCCCTATGGTTCATTCTATACTACTTTCACATCTGCAGCAATTCAACTTGTTGTGCCAGCTAACATAAGTAATATGCAACAGCTTGGTATGTTTTATAGACAACTGGTAAACTTCGTGTAACAGTCCTCATATAGAAACACAGCTATGGTGAACTTCCAGAGAAAACTAAATGTAAAGCAGGCACGGTCCCTGCACTTGGCTGCAGCATGCTCCAGACACTTTCAACTCCCCTGGAGCATCCAACCATGGAAGCTACTAACTTGGTTATCAGAGATTTTATTCAGTCATTTATGTGAATTCTTTGGAAGTAGTATGCACCGACTGCCCTGGCTACTCTTGTGTCACCATGTTCAAAAAAGCCTAACAGAGAACTGTCTGTAGAAAACAAGAAACATACATAAATCACAGCATTCAACAAAAAAGAAATCCACCATGAGCTTGAACATGTGGTTTTACAGCATGGCTAAGATTCATCTAATGTCTAACTGCTCTTCCCATTTCTCCCCCTCAGTCCTTGCTAAATGTACCGTACCTAAAAATATTCATGCACTATAACAACTACATGCCAATATTGGTTTCAGACAAATTATCATTAGACCAATATAATTCATCCCTTATTTTTTTAATCCATTAAACCAATTACAGCAGCGGTATCCAACTGGTTTTTATTAAACATAATCTAGGTCCCATGCTTTCCTCTCATGTTTACTGGGGTAATTCTGGCACAGTAAAAGAAATTGAAGATAAAAAGTTTCAGGCACTCAACCAATAGACTACCCTGGCCTCAAAAAAAAAGATAAACAAGTTTCACAATACAGTTAGCATATTAACAAGCCTTCTGGGCTACACCTCCTAAAATTAAAAGGGAAGGGCAGTTTTCCACAACTACTGAGATCTGTAATGGACCTAAAGGTTAAACATGAAGAAATTCTAATTGTTATATTGCCATCATGTGCTTACACTCCCCATGCCCTGTTTTTTGCGAAAGCTAGTAAACTCTCCTTCGATCTATTAAAAAAACCCAAACATGCTTAGTAAGTTTTGACAAGCTGGTAACACACTAGTAAACATCTCAGCCACAGTAGCCCTGTGACATGCAGGCAGCGCAGACTGCGCAGCTATGGGACTTCACAGAAGCCCACTCTCAGCCATCATTACCTTGGTAAAGACTGGGGAAGCACATAATTTCATACTGCCGCCAAAGTATTTGAAATTTCTTCTGCTGATACAGCTAAAAATTAGAAAGCCCCTAGGTGACAGACTAACTGTTCCTTAAATCCCTACACAAACGCCGTTCACTTTACTATAAACAAAAATGAAGGGATCACGCATTTCAGTCGTCCTGGCGTTGTCTGTTGTGCACACCACAGCGCTGCGAAGTTCGTAGGGATGCTTTCATGTTCACCTAAAGGTAGGGGGAGTTTCCCTCTGCATGCTTTCTGTCAGCGGCAGGGCATGGGACAGACACGATGAGCAAAAAGCAAGTAGATGGTTCAGTCTTTAATTTACAACAGTTACTCATAAATTTCGGCACAGCAGCCACGAAACCTAACAGCTCCCGCTCGATACTCCTGCCAAGCACGGCCAATGCAGTGCATTTAGCGCTCACCAAGCGGGACCCACGGGGCCGCGCTGCCTGCCCGCCGGGCACCCCAGCCGCCTGCCAGCCCCAACGGAACCAGGGCCGCGCCGCCAGGCCCGGGAGCCGCCCCCCGGGAGGACCCTTACCCTTCTTGTGAGTGATCATGAGGACGATGGGTACGGTGGGCCGGTCACTGAACACCTCCGCCTTCTGCACCAGGGCCTCCCGCACCGCCCCGAAGGTGTTGAGGACGATGACGGGCCGGCTGCCCACGAAGAGCCGGAAGACACTGCCGTAGATCTTGGTGAGGCTGGTGAGGAAGACGTGGGGGGAAAAGACGGGGGAGCCGCGGCCGCCTCCGCCCCACACCTCCACTGTCCACCTCCTCATCAGCGGCGGCGGCAGCAGGGCGAAGGCGAAGTTGCCCACCAGCGGCCAGGGCGTCGGGCCTGGCGGCAGCCCCGGCAACGCCCGCGGCCGTCGCAGCAGCCAGTAGCAGCCCAGCCAGCACAGGGCCGCCAGCAGCAGCTCGGTAGCAGTAGGGGCCCGCAGCAGCCACATACAAGCGGCTATGTCCGCGGCCGCCATATCCTCAAGCGGCATCACGCCCCCCCCACCAACACCGTTATATTCCTCTTCTTCCCCGCCCTCGCCCTCCTCCTGTCGCGTAGCGGCTTAAGATGGCGGGGCGGGAGGCGAGGCCTGTTGCGGCCCTGACCCTGTCGCTGCCGGAGGTGTGAGCGGATAGCGGCCCGCCCCGGGGCCGGGCTCCGCTCCCGCCGCAGCGGCCAAAGGGCCGCGGCCGACTTGAGGTAACGGGGAGGAAAAGGCCCGGACTTCACGGGGGATTTCCATAGGTCGCCACCACCCCCGCGCCGGAGAGCGGTGGCGCAAGGGGCTGCGTGGGGCCAACTGCGCAGCGGCTGTGGGGAGCACGGCGTCTCGACAACGCTGTCATTGATCTGCAAAGGGGAGTTTGTTAAACGTGGTGAAATGCAAAATTAGTTCTTGGAGGGGGGACTCGTTGGGGGGGGGGAGAGAAGGGGGAGAGAGCATATCAAAAGCTGACTCTGCACTAAGTTTGAAAGACTTCATTAAAGATAAGCACGTAGGTCCCATCTAGTAAAAAAAAAAAAGTGACTGCTTCTCACAGCCTCATAGAACTTAATTTCAAATCCCCCTTATGCAAAAATGTTTTTATTGGGGCTTAGAAGGAAAGGAAGTATAGATGATCCTTCTTCCTCTTTCCAGAATACAAAAGCTGGCGCTTTGAGGCAATACACATTTTCTGTTTTCATAACCAAGGACTAACCTGGAACGAGCTCTAGACTTAAGTAACTGCTTGGCAAATGCAGGATAACCAAAAGAGGCTCTTCAGAGCTGGATCTAAATTTTAGAATAAAGGTGGTTTTAGTTCTTATCCTTCCCCATAGAAAACAACAACTACCCAAACAAACCACAAACCAAAAATCCCCCAAAACACCCCAACTGGTTTTCAGGATAACTTCCCCAACCCTGTAAAATACACCTTAGTGCACTTCCTTCAGCTGTTCAATCTAAAATTTAATCCCTACAAAGGTAATTAGATGATGAAAAATGCTACTGTGTGGTCTTCCAAAGCAATTGCTGCAGCATCAGTGATTTTAGTTAAGTGCTCTTGATTCTCTCTCACTAAATGAAAAGCACTATGGGCAACACACTAGTACACCACTTTTAAAGTGAGCCTCAAACAACAAAGATGCTTATACCAAAAAGGGTGTGGTGGTTTTGGTTTGTTTTTTTTTTAAATAGTTGAACATTCAGTAATAATAGTGACAAGTCGCTTAAAATAGTGGCAGGACTATATTTAAAAGGTTTTATTGTAATTACACAGAAGTTACAGGAATTTTAGAAGTATATAGAGCTTCAAATGGTCACAACCAGTTTTCTGCCAAGCAATTGAGGCAACTAGATGCAATTTCTCTTTAATGTAATATAAACAGCAAATGGATATTTTACTAGCCATGGATGAAACAAAGTAGAAAAACCAAGAACAGACAAATTGGTAGAACAGAATGCAACTTTTTTTTGTATCCATATTTGACAGAAATTCAGTGGTTAATTACAATGTACACTAATAAAATGCTTTTTAGAAAAATACAAAAAAACCCCACAGGTGACATTTTCTCATCCAAAGACATTTTAATCTGAGTCTTAAGGAAAGTTTAAGTTCCACATTCTGAAAATAAGAGGCTAAGCTGAAAATAAGAGGCACAGCTGAAACACATTACTGTTTTTGCCTATTTTCTTTATAGAAGAGTAATCTAGCCTCACTTCCTTCTCAGTCCAGTTGAGAAGTAGCACTAGATAAAGAACTTCTCTCCTTGCCTCCACATACGCAGTTGAAAGAATGGTTTCAGTGGCACAGTGGCTAATTATAGGTTGCCCAGAGATTAAACTTCATATTAAATTTGTTAAAATGAAACTTTTCATAGTTTTAGGTGAATTTACTGATCAAATGTAAATTTTGATCTAAAGTATCATTAAATGGATGTTTCTACATAAAAATAAGTTGTTGCAACATTAAAGTCAGTTTTTCTAATTAGAACAAAATAGCCTTTTTTTAAAGCATAAAATTAACAGCAAAATATGACTAAGTACTTTACTAATATTCTGCATGATCCGGATAACTACGTATACAAGTTTTAACATTGTAATGCTTTCCTTGGAAATCATTCCTTCTCAGTCCTAGTATCAGTGTAATAAAAAACACTCCCATTTAATTCTGTACTTAAGGAAAATCCCTTCCTCAAACTGTTTTGCCCTAAATTGAGTGATTTGGTAACTTTACTTTTAATAGGTAAAAAAACCCCTTCATGTAACAAGCAAATAGAAAACCCCCACCAGAGTAAAGAAACACTAAAATGAGTGTTAAAAAAAAGAAAATAAAAATAATAGTCCAAAGTAACTAATTTTTCTTTAAAGATAACCAAGTTACAGAGTTGAGGCCCAAGCAGAAACACTGGAAATTTCATTAACACAGGAATATTATATTGCTTTTGAGAGTTTACTTTCTCCAATTTCATCTTAGCATTTAAATCCTAGTAACACCTATGACTGTTGACCTGTTATTCTATACAGTTGTTTGGTTAGCACCCATTCTCTCCATGGATGGGCTATGTTTTATATGCTTTATTTAAGTTTGCAGGCAATTTTTGCATTTTTATTTCCACAGGCACTTTATTCACAGAAAAACACTTCTCATAGAAAGAATATTGAAAGTATTTGAGAGTTCCGACTTAAACTAGAGCATTGACAAACATGTTCTTGTAACTCAAGCAGATGGTAATGCTGAAAATCTGTTCTCGGTAGGGTGCATGTCAGATGCTCAGAGGTTTCATTTTTGCAGGGCAGTTAAATATGCAGCCATTTATCTCAATATTTCTGTAAATATGGCACTTTTTGGAGAAGCAGTTTTTTCTGAAGCATCTAGTAATTGTTAGTAGACTATCCATCTTTACTCAACAAAAAACCCAGCCAGCCCTACTTTTATTATATTATATGGTGGGTTTATTTCTGCTTTAAATGAAGTTACTCTAGACCTAGAATATTCTTTGCACAGTCACAGAATTCTGTAAAATAGATTTTAGAGAAGCCTATTTATTTATTGAAGTACTAGATGCAAGTGATTCAAAACTTGTTCCTGTATATGAAAGATAAAGGTTTGGTGACCACAACTTAAAGGTTCAACCACTTTAGAGCGGAGGAAGCGTGCTGCAGCATTCCAGACTGTACCATTGTACATACACCCTACTCACCTAACAGTCCGTACCTGGACATGGCACCTGCTCTGCATGTTCAAGTGTCCATGTCAATTAAGAGCATCATACTTATTTCAGAGTTGATTTTACTAGGACTTCCAAATATGTGACAGGCAGAGTCAACTGCAAGTTAAGAAGTAGAGGACCTTTAAACAAAAAACTAAAGGCTTTTGTCCATGAAGAGAAAATGTAAGTACCCCCGCCCAAGGATACTTCTTGAAAAGATTTGGATTGTCCTTCATTATACACAACATGAAATCATAACCAAAGGTGTGGGGGAGAAACCACAATATCTTCTGCAACAAAAGGCGCAGAATAGTTTTTCATCTTAAAAGAAGGTTGCTTGTGAAGCTTTAAAACAAAGTTGAAAGTTGGAAAATTACTTTGCTGTTCCACAATCTAAACAATTTTAGTTTAGGACATTATAAAAAGACATGGAAGAGCCTTATTATGAATTGCCTTGATAATTATGTCAAGTTTCACTTCTGTTCTTTAGATATGTTTACATGGTCACGTTCTTTCACAAGTTTGCTTTTGAGAAGTTTCAGCAAAAGATGGATCTACATTGCATAATCAGTGTTCTCCTAATACAGTTTTTACAGTCCATTTCACATCCTATCTTCAGCAATGATGAATTTTTTTAAAGCTATTAGCCATGCCTTAATCTTACCCAATACAATTCTTATGTTTTAGACAAAGTTTCAGAAGATTAGCTATGCTAAGCACATATGAAAATTTAATCTTGGATGCATAGTCTAGACCTATATACACTCCTAATATTTTCCTGCATTAAAAATACTTACTATTTTGCAGTTTTTATATAAAACAGAAATAGGAAATGGTAATTTATTTAAAAAGCATTTGAAACAGGCTTAAAATGTACAGAAATTTTGCTTTATTGAAAAGGTGTCACAGCAGCTTTCCTTAATATTCATGAGTAAGAAGAGAAGACCAGCTCTTGATAATTTGTAAGATATCATTAGCACCATAAATGAACATATGTTTTTGATTTTTAAAGACGTGTGGTTATGTAAGTAGTCCAACAAAAGTATTGCATTTGTTAGTACAAAGGCTGACCATAAAGTTTCAACTTGGTGTGCTGAGCAATCTACACAGGAAAATTTCTTTAACATGTTTTTACTAAATTTATGGTCAACAGTGCAAGTGATCATGACCAATATCACCTTTAGAGATAAAAAGGTACGAGATGCACACATTATTGCTTTTTCTAAAGTACAGCTAGTGCAACAGGTTGTTTTTACACAGTGAACATAGATTGCAGTGTCTCATAAATCACAACTCTAATATCTCATGGTATACATCAAACCACAACACCAAGTTGTCATCCAACAAAAATAGCTGCTGTGCATCATCCTGAAAGTTTTGCAACATAAAAGCCAACTCTTGCTAATTATTAATAATATATGTAAAAATGAGTTTGCAAACATTAGTAGAAACTATAGCACAAAAGGTCATTAAGTAGTAGTATTTGTTACTGTAGCCTTATGCTGTAGTGTTTGCAGAACTAGACCCTAAAACTATGAAAAAAGGGCCTTATCATGCAAGCATTCCAACATTCCTGTATTACCATCTAGGGTTCCTCAGCAGCCAATGGCTTTTCTTGTCTATTTTTTCCCAGGTTGGACGCACAGCTCCAATTAAGGTACAGAATTTTGGATTCAACTGAAGAGAAATCATGCAAGAAAAGCTGTCAGCTGTTGAGGATGAAACCATGCTGCAATTAGAAGCGAGATCCAGTCCTGTCGTGTTTTTACAGGAGTCTTCAGAGTTTTCCTCAAAGTCACATGGAAAGCTCAAGAACCACAGCCATCAAACCATTATTTCCCCTTTTCTTTTTAGGTTCTTTGGTGTGACCTTGACCTCACAACATACCCAGAAATTATCTTTTTCACATCTCACACATGATCTACTGAATCAGGAAAATAAACAAAAATGAATGTACTAAACATTTAAGGATCAAGAATTGATTCCTGAGATAAAAAGCATGCCTTAGGATGTTAGGTTTTGTACCTGAAAATTATTTGAAGTTTCAAAATTGTGCAAAGATGCGTCTGACAGGAATGCCTTTTGGCTTTAGTGTTAATTTTGGAGCCTTCTCAAATGTAAATCCTACTATTCTGTATTGAGCCATTTAGAAGAAACAATTAATGGAAGCAGATAAAAAATGACAGAAGCCCAGAGCAGTCTAGGCTAAAGTGTAAGCAGCATTTTGAGTGGCAACAAACTACAAAAAAAGTGGAATGCAAACCCAGTTTTTACAGAAGTAACAAAGCACTGATAAGTTACTCAAAATGGAAAAGCTGTTGGAGTTTAGCAATATTGCTTAAGATCCACATACAAACACTTCACTGGCAGAGGCAAAAGCAAGCAAGGAGATAATTTCCTCTCGATATTCCCAGCATTCCTGCCATCTCTAATTAAAAAAATAGTAATAATTTAAAAAGAAAACTGAACCACTCATTTTAAATGCAACTCACGTGCTTGAAGTAACACCAGATTATATATACACCGTTGAATTACAACATAGGTCTCTGATGACTGGTTTTACAGTGGTCTGCCTTTTCAGCCCCTTTCACGATTTTTTTGGTTTGTGATTGTCACTAAATTTTTTAGCTATTGTTACATTTGGTACTCTGTCCTCAAGTCTGAGGAGAACTTAAAAAGGCAAGCAATGATGGCTCACAGCCTACTATGTAAGTACAACCTAGTTTACCTTCCCAGAGAAGCCTGTGTACTGCATCCAATATTGTGTATGCTGCAGAGACCCCTTTCTGCACACATGTGCCTGCATGGCACCTGGGTCCCCAACTGCTCAAGATGCTTTTACTTCAGACTAGTTTCTGACCACTTTTTCTTTTAATTAAAAAAGTGCCAAACACATTTTAAAGTTACTTTGTGAAAATTAATCTCAGTTGGCACAAAGGTTATCCCCCTGTAATAAGCTTTTGCAGTTTCACAAATGCTAACCTCCTAAAGACCTTATTATGCAGAGGGCAAATACAAGAGCAGAGCTGAAATTAATATTATATAGGCATATATTAAAAGAAGAGTATTTCTGACAGAAGAAACCCATGCAGAGAGACTTTAAACACACCTTAGGCACTGTATACAATGAATCTACATTGTCCTATTGACATTTAGCAGAACTAAACCCAGTTATGACTAACCATACAGCAAGCAAAGAACAAAAACACTTACTCTTCATCTAGGGGAAGGGCTGGGCCAACCAATACAGGATCATTTGAAAATGAGTGTACACTATAATAGTATAGTACAGCATATTTTTCCACTGTAGTATAGATAAGACTGTCCATAGCATGCAGCTAATATAATTTGAACTCCAAAAGTCAAACTACTTCTTCCATCAAGAGCTGGTCTGTCCTTTCATCCTGCCTGGATTGCATCTTTAAGTTAAAAGGTTAGCTGAAAGCAAACGGCCACAGACGATAAACTTCTCATAGTATTTGCTAAGTTCCACATCCTTCAGAATTAAAGTTATATTAATTGAAAACAAGTCAAATCTTCCTGAGTTTTTAAGCACTAATTTTCACCAGGAAAAGTCTCAACACCAGTATTTTCGATACACACTAGAGACTGCACAACATCATTCAGGCTTTCCATGTGTTTTGCTAGGAAACTATCTACCAACGTAAGATACGAGTTCAGAACTAGAACTTTTTCCTACAATATTTAAGTTACCTAGACCTAACCTGAAATTCTTATGTGCAACTTTCTAGGTTAATAAGATTTAATCAAATGGTTAAATCCATGGAAAACTTGAGCCTACTAGGAAAAGCTTCAGTATGTTTTAAGCATTGTAGCACTTTCTTCTTGTTTTAGAAATTACTAGTGACAGCTCGGAGGAACAGCTTAAGAAAATTTGCTAATCCTATTTAAATATCTTAATATTTCCAAGCATCTCTCACCGAGTTTTAATTTTATATTGTAAATTACAGATAAGAGCCAGCACAGTCCACAGCACAAGTCACATATCTGTACCATACAATGAAGCACTTAATAATGCCTTGATTATGATCACCATCTACTTCAATGTTTTCATCTTCTTTTTTTGTTGTAAATACTAGAATAAAAGCCTTTGTTTTCATTCTCAGTTTCTCTGCATAATTTTTTTAAGAAACTGGGAAACATCATAGTGTAGCATCTGAAGGCTAACTTATAAGCAAAGTTACTTCAGTGGCACACTAGCATATTTTTCTCGTGCAGTTAAGCAGCAACACTTATTTGAATAGTGTCCAACAGAAGTACGTATTTTTAAGACCCCCTTTTTCAGTAACTGAATTTAAGACATTGATTTTGCAATGCCTGGTACAGAACACTTAAAATCACAAGTGTTCAATCTTACTCTCTTATACTCTAATTTTGTGTGTCTATAGAAGACTTTTAGGCAAGTCCAAAACACATACATTGTAAAAATAGAAATACGACAATGGAGTTTAACAGCTGTTAAGTCTGCCCATAAGGAAAAATGGTTCCAGTACATCTGATAGATTGGACATGTTTTCAAGATTACCCCCTGAATCCTTAAGATATTAAGGGTTTTTTTGTTTTTTGTTTTTTGGTTTTTTTTTCAAAAGAGCTGTGGGAAAGCTCATTTAAAGTAAACTGAAAGACTTCACCTTGCACTGAAGTTAACAGATCTGGTCTCTATAAACGTATGTCATACTTAGAATTTGGGTTAGTATCAAACAACTTAGGCTAAATTGTCTAACCAGATACTACTGACGGGACAAAGCCAGAGTTTGAGCAGATTCTGATTCAAGATACAGATAAGTGGATTTACAATAATCTAGGTAAGAGAATTCTCTCTCATCTCTTAAAATACTTCCCCAGTTCTGTCTCTGTTACTGAGCTTTCATTATTACATGAAGATAGTTTTTTAAAAAAAAAGGTGTCTGGGAAGTTCAATGTGTAAATGCTCTTCAGTAGACAGAAGGAGCATTTTATTTATAGTCACAACATAGGTGCATCTCCTGTGACATCTGTAAGAAAAATTATTTTTTTCTGGAGTTACAATAATAATTAAAATTACATACTCTAAAACATTGGGTACATACAGCCTAAATAAGCTTACAATCAAGTGATCAGTACATTAAATGAAGGCTAGGTTTCTCCAGCTCTTTTTACCAACTGCAATCCTTTTTCTTATGATGAAACCATGTTTTCAGCTTCATAGTATTTATATATAATTAACACTCAGTTCTTAAAATTAATAATTTTTATGTACCAGCTGTGGTTTGTACTGGACAAACTACTATAGCATTAAGCACTAGCATATAGCATTACTTACCCCATTTCATCACCTTACATACAGGCCTAAAGAGTCTTCATTCAATACCATCCAAGTCTGCAAAAGCAATTTAAAGCTACTGAGAAGCAGCTTTACTAGAAAAGTGGGATTTTCTGCTAATTAAACACACCATTTTGAGGGCTTTGGAGAAAATTGAGAAAAATTTAAGCACTTAAAGGGAGGGCTGAACCAGAACAGGGATAAAGTATTTTGAGCTAGGGCTGCCATTTAAACTTTCCTTTTGTATTACAATAGAAGTTTCTATCAAATTCAGCAGTAGAATGAAAGCTCATACTGCCCAACAAAAGCGTAAACTTTACTTGATTCTATTTCATCACTTTCATATGTTTTCCTTCCAAAAATAGCAATGTGTAAAAAACCCACCTTATCCTGCATGAAGAAGTTTTACTTTGCAGATATATTACAGAAATCGCACCGAGACATGGTGGTTATGCAGACAATTAGCTATCTAGTCTATCAATGACTATTATTCAGCCAACAGATGAAAACCACTGTTTAAGCTCCTTACTGAGACACTTTTCATCATGCTATTTCCAAGGCATGGTCACCACTAATGAAATCATTTACCATTTCTGAAAGATAGTATTACTACAAGTGGCTTAACATGACTGTATTTAAGGTATCACAAAGCTTAGAACTGAACTTAAAAAATATTATGCTCTATGAAGTAGTATTGATATAACAAGTGTCTTGAAAGATTTACAGACTGACATTGAACAGATTCATTTGTGATACAGAAAAAGGACTTTCATATACATGTTTTGATACTGACTTTTTAGCTGGTCAAGGTCTTGGCAGGAGCAAGCAAATGAAAACACAGGTATGCCCATACACACACAACTTCCAAGGGGTACATTATAAGATTATAAGAAGCTTACTTTAATTAACAAAACCGAACATCAGCAGAATTTCTCGTAGCTAAGTTCTACCAAAGATGTATTGTAAGGAACATTTTTTATTGTAAGGAACGTTTTTTATTGTATTACTTTGATAATGCACAAAAACAATTGAAATGCACATTAATAATACTCTCATGTACAAATCATAGCAATTGATCCCCTTAAGTGAAAAAAAATTGAATACTCTATTGCATTTTATAACTTCACTGCACTTCTTAAAACAAAGTTATTTAAACTGCGTTCACACTTGTCACTCAATTCAAGACATTCTTAAAATAAGCCTTTATATTAGTATCACACAATGCAGTTTTATCTTTGCTATCAGGTTTTTCAGAACATTTGAAAATAAAATTGAGTTAACTACAGAAATTAATACAGAACAAAGGTTAAACAAAGTATGCTAATTTTCTAGTTTGCTTGCCCTACAATACAAAACAATAAAAACCAACAAAAACCAGGTAGGTGTTAATTTGTGGTTTTGTTACATGTTTGCCATGGTAATTTCCGGCATTCTCAGCTGACTTGCTTAAATAGCCATTTCAGTTGGACTGAAACCCTGAGGGAACAAAAAAAAAAAGGAAGAATCTGCATTCGAGTTCTACCACAGTGTCATTTAACGTGAAATGGTTTTAAGTAATAGTGTTATAATTGAAGAAATGCTACTGTTGTAGATATTCACCTTGGCACTTTTTTTTTTAAGTCAGTCACAGAAACATGTGCCAACAGGTAAAAAAGAAATTCAATGCAGAACTATGTATTGCTCCCAAGCAAACTTGCTACATAGTTTCAGCAAGAGATAGCTACTAAAATTAAAATATTATTTTAAGTATAGCCCCATTTTGGAGCTGACCTGGCATTCCTCCAGCAGGTGAGATCTGTAGAACTTTTGCCTGAATTAAGAACTGTATGATTAGTAAGTAATTTTGTTTAGCATGTGTTTAACTACACAGCAGTGTGTGCTTTTGTTTGTATATGCATGTACATACACTGATAGGCGCTGTACAGCTATATACAGAAGGCCAAACTGCAAGTAAGGATTTAGACTTTGAAGCTCTGTCCTTTTTTAAAAAAGTAAAATTTTAAGCTCCTTGAGCCCTGGTGTTAGCAGCTATTCCTAATTTGCAAAGTCATCAGGTAGTACAACAGTATAAATATAAAATTACTAATAAAAATGTAAAAATTGGTATATAGTAGAATACATGGGAAATAATGGTGGCCAGTAGTATTTTAGGGTCATAAGATATTCATACCCACAGTGTGTAAAAAAGTCAAGACTCGCTTCCAGCTGTCAGTCACACAGAAGCCCTCATTAGCAAGAATAATGCAACAAACCACTTCCCAAAATTGTGTTATTTTTTTATATACTTCAATACACTGATATTGTGCCTTTACATTTTAGCATGGTACTCCAGAACTCTGAAGATGAGATTTTTGGGTGCTTCTGTAAATAAGTGATAGTAATGAAAGTGTTAATGTGGTCTTGGCTTTATGAATGACATAGAGGTGCTAAAGTCCTGCTCCATCTTTTCTTTAATAAAAAAATCCCGTCAGTGGTGCATTCTATAAACACTGAAGAGTAGAACAGCCTGATGATAGGAAAACATATGAAATGGCAATGTGTGTGTCTACAATTGTCTTTCCAATCATTTGGACACAAACTTGGTCCACTTTTTCAGTTACAGTGTAGTCCTCTTAAGACCTTTGGTTACAGCATTAATGTTTTGGTAAAGAAACAGAGCAGATGCTTTCCTTCTTTTCTTCAGGTAGATTTTTCATTGTCCTCCCCTGTCTTCTGAACCCGTGAATACTTTTTGCATGAAGATTTGAAGCAGCTGGGAGGCCAAGATATTGGCCAGGAAAAGCTGCAAGGAACAGAGCCTTGCACATTCTTCTCAAAGAAATAAAATATTGGATACCACCAGGCTCGAGAGAGAAAATTTGTCTGTGAAGAGACCTTTAAAGTCTGTATTGGCACAAGCAGGTAAAGAGGAAAATGAAACAGACAATCAGTTTAAAGCCTTATAATCAATTATGTTAGTCAAGACAGCTACAAAAATGCAATATACTTGCATGCATTTCTGCAAAGACAAGGTGCATTTAGCCTAGAAAAAAACAGAGTATTGAGATAGCATATACATCATAGTCCAAATGTACACTACAAACTGAGCATCTTTAACATGAAGGAATGCTTTGTTGCTGTACAAAGTTTAGGGAGGCAAAGCACTTAAGTCTCTTTTGAACATGAGTCCTTTCAAGCACATCATGTTTCCATTGATGACTAATAGTTGAAAACTAGATTAAAATGCTCCTACTTCAAAGTGTTCTTGGAACAGCTGCAGCAGATACCTTCTGAACAATGTACTTTTAGTGACATTTACAGAACTATCACTAGAATTTTAGGATGGTCTAGGTAATTTAAGTTGGACAGAAATTTTATTACTAAACTGCTGTTTATTCATAAGCTTAGACAAACAAGGGCTATTATATACATCCACTACAGCAATAAAATCTTGAAGTTCAAAAAAACTTTTCAAGCCAAAATATTAGGAATCCAAAAATAAATTTTGAAATAATAACAGGTGCAGATCAAAAAAGAGCATCTTAATCCATTAAATATTTACTTAAACCACAGTAAAGTGAGACTCCTTGCCCAATTTGTTTAAACATCAATGTGGAATCTATTTTTATTTCAAAATTGAGAACTAATTTTAACCTTTGTGCAATATTAAAAAAATGTATGCTACACATTGATTCTAAAGGTATTTGTCACTCACCTTTTCATTAGCCATTGAGTGGTACCACCAGAAAAGCCGTGTGGTGATATAGTAAGCAATGATGACATCTATGGTATAGTGTTCATGAGCAACAAGGATACAAATTATGCCAGCAGCACTCATTAACCAGCAAATTAGGTGGTACCACCAGAAATGATGTGGTGAATCTGTGAAATAGGGATATAATGGGAAAAACCACACAAGCGTCATATACATTATTATAGCAATCCACAGAGGGAAGGGGGAAGACCATTTAATTAAGGTTACTGAATTTTAAAACTTATATCACACTGGTACAAGAACCCTGTTTTGACACAGAAAATAAGCCTAAAGAATTATGCAGACTTAACTGAGGTGTTCTTTATAAAATGAACCCAAGATGAGCTTGCAGATATAGATAGCACTATCAGCCATTTTCTAGTCAAATTAAGTTATTTTTTCAGTTAAATCACTTCTAGGGCATGAGGTGCAGAGGAAGAGCTAGAATTGAGACAGGACATATTTTGGTTATTTTACTTGGGTGTATTGAAGCTCTGCTCTTTTTACAGTCTATAGTCAAGTAAACTTAGACTCAAGTAAAATGTCTAGAACTAATATAACCTGAGCAGAGATTAAACAGAAAAGACACTCTTAATTCCTAGGTTTTAACTACTGTGCATGAAACATCCGTTCTGTGAAACAGAAAACACTGTATGGGGAAGTACAGTATGTGAATTTATACCCTTTCATTGAAGATTAACAAATGGGAGTGAAGCTATTCTTCAAAATGCATTTAAGTCACTTAAGTGAAAGAGTTCCCTTGTCCTTTTTTACCTACTGAAAAATGCTTTGGGTGCCACAATGACTACTCAAATTCTGACAGGCTAATGGGCTTTATTTCACTTGCAGTGGAAGGTTTTGGCACCCCTTGCCTTATGGGGCAATGGTCAGCCTTTACTTTCAAACAATATTGGCAGAAAAGTTACTGATCTCAACAAGCCTACCTAGTAGTAATTTGAGAGACCTGTGAAAAACAGTTACTGTAGAGGGACTGAAATTTTGATGCAACTGTCAAAACAGTAAATTCTCTTAACTCCCCAAAGCATTGCAGACAAATCTGTATCTACTGATTAAAAAAAAAGGTAAGGAGCCAAGTCATCTCAAGAAGTTGATGAAAACAGCCGCAAGCAAGACAGACATATCAAGGGAAAAAAAAAAAAGCTGAAGTGTGGGGGAATAAGTGAAGAAGCAGCAAAGGATGAAAAGAAGAGCAAAGCAAAAAATCCACTATGCCAGAAATAACAAAAACCACAGAATGCATCTTGTACTGAAGACATACCATCAAAAGAGCAGAAAAAAAACACCATAAGCAACCTCTAACTCAGAGCAATTACAGGGCTTAAGGCCTTCCTCAGCTACCATTTTGCTAATTATATGGGAGGTGGAAAAAGGAAAAATATGCATTTCTCATTTATGGAGCACAACTAATTACTAATTGCGTAACAATTAGGCAGCAGTCAAAGGGCTTATTACAAGATTTTGTACAATACAATTCCTCTAACCTCTTACTATAAAAGCACATGAGCTATACTAGCCGTGAAAATATTGGTTATCTGCATCTTTCTGGGTACCAAAGATAATAAAGAGTACGTACGTGACCAGCATTGAGCTACAGTAACATACACAAACCAAGACAAACAACAAATCTATTATTAGGCTATTTTCCTAATATTATTCTGGTAATTTTGATGAGTTACGCATGCCATTCCCCAGTAACATTCACTTTACACGAAGGACCTAAGCCTAAATCAGCAGACTATAATCAGCATCTTAAATCACTGTTTGAAGAACATCTCACATCCATAGATTTGAATTTTGTCATATTAAACAGATGTTTTTATATCGTGATTTTAAGGCAGAACATAGCACTGCAACACTTCCTTCCTTCAACATTTTAACAAAAGGCAGGCATTCAATTGATGCTGGCTAGTCTCATTTTTGTTTCAGTGAAAATTACACATTCCCGTGAGCCAAGCTAGCACTTGTATAGTTTGGGACACAGCAATAGGAAAGAAGACTCCAATTCCATACATGTGAACTGGAAAGGGAACTCCCCACTACACATTCATGAGCAGCCACATTCCTAGAGTAGAAGCATTGCTTACCATATATCAGATTTAGAAGCTGATGCTCAGTTCTCTCTCTTCAATTAATGCTGTGTGTGCAGCACAGACAGATTTTCCCCTATGCCCCACAGCAATGTAAAGCAAAAGGGGAAACCATAACCCGTACTGTATCTGGTGTGCTTGCCAAATTCTTATCAACTTCAAGGGGCATAAGTAGGAGACTCCAGCAGAAGACATCTAAGGAGCATGAATCGCCTTTCCATTGTTTGGAGTAACTGGTGTACAGCACACTTAAAAGACGTAACATTGCTTCTGGATGTATTACAAGTGTGCAATGCTGCTGTGCTCAAGCCACAAAAATTCTTTAACATCTGAGGTGTATCAGCCAACCTCCACAGAGCTAATCTGCATAATTATAATATGTTTTACCCCAAATTTGAATAAGCTAGCTTTTCACTATTCATTGTCAGGTTACTTTAATCAACCAGTAAACACTCATATAAAGATAATGTGACTAGACATGTCACTTCTAAGTCCTTAAATAAAGCCCACACCACTTCTACTACATCCGCAGTCTATTTTTGCTCTGCAAGCAGAGTCATGTTTTGTATTTCACACCCATACACCTTCAGCCTGCATACAGCTGACCAGTAACTTTTGGAAGGCAATTGTTTTTACATGCACTTTTATCATGTGTTTTCCCAGTACAACAGGTTTGAACAAAAAAAAATGCACTGAAATACCATCACTTACACTCTTTGATGAACAGGTAGATTAGTGTTAATACCACAGTGTGACCACTAAACAGGAAGTCTCCACATAGGATGTGTGATCCAGTTATGGATAGACCACCACCAGAAATCAGTCGCAGGATCCTCTGAACCTTGGCCTGAGAATCTCCATTCAACTATAACATCAGGAAAAAAAGGTAAAAAAAAAAGTTTAAGATGCACCATAAGTGACTTGAGTAAACTTCTTGCCCAAGGAGATAAGGATAGGAGAAAAGGACACAAATTATCTTAATTTTCTTTGGCTTTCTTTCACATATTCTTAAACAAATAAGCATTTATTGAAGCTGACAGGTGCTAAAGATCAGTTTGATAACACTAGCATTCTGTCTATGCTTTGCCAGACTATTTTAAAATACCCATTGTATGAGAATGAAATGCAGAATATACTGGAAGGGTAAACAGAAAATTTGTAAGGTCAGGCGTCTCATGATAGCCATTGACAGAATGGATAAAACACATTCAAAACCTGCTCCAATATAGTACAAACTTGTGTGCTGCTTCTGCCATTCTGTTCAGAGCCGAGCAATGTTTCTATAAGACAAAAACCTTGAACTTGCTTAATTTTAGATTTGGTTACAAACTCAGTCAGGGTTTACTCAGAGGATTTTTTTTTTTAAACATGCATTAGGATCAGCTTTAGATTTCTCATAGATACTAGGCAAATGTTCAATTTCACCTAGCTGTTTAAAGAATAACTATGGAAAACAAAGCAAATGAGATAAAGGGACAACTAATAATCAGAAAAATATTCACATGGGACAAAAAAGAAATCCAGAAGATCTATGAAGTTTTTCCAGGGTTCAAGTTATTGATCCTGTTTTAATGCTAGCTAAATGCACTTTCAGCAGAGGCATTTAAGTTCTGTTAAAGAAAAGACACTGTTCTTTCAGTGCAGCCAACACAATACAGTTTGTTCCAAGGCAATCATAGGTCTACAACTTTTTATTAGTAATCTAAAATGGCAGTAACAGAATTCCTTTGTGTCACCACATAACTCCACTGCCACAGAATTTTTTAAATATTCTTACAGAAACATATACATGCTAGTATTTCTACAGGTATCAACTTATTTAAATAGCTGAACTTGTTTTAGTCACATTTATATACACTTTGCAGGCTGGAAGCAGGGACAGGCAGCTTACTCCAGGTCTTGCAATTGTCCTGTTTCTCACACTGTTTTGGCAAGAGCTAAGCATACAGTAATGTGTTTTCTTAAAAGGATACTGCAACACAAGCTTGTGTATAAGCCAATGAATTACAATACTGACCTTAGGTATCCCACCATGTAGAGTGATTAGCTTGAGCCTCAGAAGCAAGTTTATTAATTTGGTAGCACCACTATTCCAACATAGGTAGTCTCCTTTAAAGCATCTTAACTGCAGCAACAGCTTAAGGCTCTTTCTATATCACACAACTTTTGGTTTATCGTTATGTATGTGTCTGAAGACATCAATTGAAAGGAATTTGTGTTACCTGGAACATTATCTTCTGTTTGCTCTAATGAGCCTTAAGGACTCGGGCAGAGACTAAGGCAAGAATTAGGAAGAAAAGGCTCTTACCTTTGGTGCACACTGAAAATGCATTCCAGGCACAGGTAAGGTGGTAACATACATAGTAATACAGCGGTAAAGATACAAAGTTCCTATTATAAAAAAGAACCTTCGTCCCACTATTGATCTGAAAGTAAGGGAAGGGTGGAAAAACATTGAGTACAATGTTCAAATGCAGGACATACATTTAACAGTTACGAAGCTCTAGCTTTATTATATAGCTAAATCTCTAGAATTAAAGAACAGCTCCAGCCCTTGCACTTCTTACCCACACACTGCTCTAAATCAAATACTAAAAAGATTGCTAGCTCATAATAGTACACAAAGTTCCCACCAAAGCTATCTAATTTAATGTGACATCAGACTAACTTAACATGTGTGGTCTGGCATAGTTTTTCCTTGACACAGTGACGTTCTCTTTTTAGTTCCATATTATAACTACATAACTTAAATACATGCAGTTTAAGCAAATGAAGACAAAGGAAAAATCTTCTAGTCTGGCTATAGGGGACACTGCTCATCCTCAAATTTGGATGAGATTTTTTTTACATCATGATTTCCTCTGTTTAAACATTGCTATGTCAGTAAACACTTTGAAAAGCCCAATCTCAGAATAAATTTGACCAGTACAATGCAGGTGTCAGAAATTCAGATTTAAAAAACAGTATTGAATATAATCAGAAGTGTTTCTGTATCCAGCATGGACACTGGAGCATTGTCTAAAGAAGTCATCCCTTTGTCATTCTCCTGCCAGCCCTATTCTACAATATTGCTACAGATGCTACTGTAAGATTTCTTCTACCCAAAGTGAAGGGAAACCGTATTCTGAAAATATACAGCAGAGAAAGAAAAAAAATACAGCTACTTACTTGTACCTAAGAAACAACCACTGGAATATCCATAATCCAACCAGTATCATACCATTTATTTCTGATACAGAAAAAGCCCATTTCACACGATCAATGTAATCAAAAAATTTGTCAGGCAAGGGAGGACTTAGTTCCTTTGGAGGTACTCTCTCATGGACCACAGTGATCATGACAGTTGTTAGAATCAAGTTGAAGAGAGCATAGACAAAGGCAATGCCTGTTTTCCACCATTCCAGAGGAAATGTGTTTCTAGACTCAGCAGGCATAGCAATCTGAATATAATCAGGATATTTCTTTGATGGTTTTCGCAAGCCATGAGACAACCCCTTTGGTCTGCTAGTGCCATTTTTGTTCTCTTCACTGACTAAAAGAGTAGGTTGTGAGTAGCCATTAGAAGTATCATTGTTTTGACCCTCCACATGCTCTTCAAGCTTTGCCGTCTCAATGATATTCATTCCTAAACTGTATGGCCCAATTGGGTTTATCTGTGACCAATTTCTGGACTCTCTGAAGTCTGTTACTCCTCAAAGTCCAATGTTCTTGTTCCTAGATGATTTTTGATTTCATTAAGCGTCCATTATGCTTTCACTATTCAGATAATGTAAAGCAAGTTGCGAAGACAAATCTTTCTTTCCTCTAGAGCTGTATCATCTGCAAAAAAACAAAACAGATACAGAGAACCTTCAGAACTAGTAACGTGACACTGAACAAATATCTTAAAAATGCTTATTTGAAGTCCCATACAAGTCTACTTACATGTACAGTCAAAAGGCAAACTAGAGATGTGGTTACTGTGAAATAATTCAAGTCAGTTCCTACTGAGTAACTTGATAAACATCTGATCAGTTTAGGAACTAGTAGCAGTTTAGCAATTTTATGGGGTTTTTTTAAGGACAAGATCCACAGACTTTAATGATCATGCACTTATTTTATCAGTTGTCAGAATTAAGAATAATCCATGTTTGCAGCAATATTCAATTTTATTGCTTAGAGGCATTCCATACAAAATATCTCCTTTTTGACCCTAGGGTCAAAAATATTAACATGGTTTGTCCATATATATCAGGTGATAGGACAGAATACAGAGGGGCACTACAGGATATGGTTTTGTAATGCATGAAGTAATTTAGGTTCACCTCAAAAATCTACTCTCTCCACTAAAATTTCATGGATCTAAGTGAGTATTTCAACCAAAACAGTAAAAATGTGTCTACATAGCTACTGTAGTACCCACTTAATGTCTGAAATTTTTGAGAACTGAGAAATATACCTCTGGATTAGGCTCTTAGTTATGGTAACCTGTATGTAGAACAGACTACAGGTGGACCTGTGTTTGGCCTTTAAAAAATATGTCTAAATATATTTAAGTATCTAAAGAGGAACAAATAGCAAGATTCATTATCACGCAGGATTTATTTGAGGCTGCATTTGTCAAGTCAATAAAATCTCACTAGATAAAAAAATTAGGTAAGTGCATATGTTTTATAACAACATTTTCTACAAAGATAAAAGAATGTAGTTCACCTCTACAGAACTGACATTGCTCTAGTTGAAACAAAGGCCACTTCCCACCCTGCCTTTAAAATTCTGTGAAACCACTTACCTATCATAGTTGTGATCTACCTGTTTTTATTACTCTGCTCAGCTCCTATGGCAAAAGTAGTATTAGTATATACTAAGAGTTCACCATCTACCAGCAAATTATAATTCTCTTTTTTTAGTTGTTCCTCTAAGAGAAGTTCAACACTATCAACACCTCAAGTCTCTGCATGTCAACACAGGCTGGGACAGTTTGCCATATTGTAAGTACTATTAAGTCATCTTGACAGGAACTAGAGCTGTCAGTCTCCCTAACCATACATCACAGAACCTGGCTTAAGAGAAAACAACCTGCTTAGAAAAATCTGTCCAGTAACTGATCTCTTGATTGCAAGGACAATCTAAAACCAAAACAGCCTAGGAAGTCATGTCTTTGTGTTTTGGTCCTTAATCCCTCCAAACAGAAAAGACATTTAACATGGTCAGCATGTAAATCCCACTGATTTCCTAACTGCTGCTCTTACTGCTGAAAGAGAAGAGGTAAAGGTTCAGATCACAAATAATGAGATTCATACAAACATTAAAATAGTCAAAAAGCACTTCTAAATTAACCTTTTGGCAGTGTTTGTGAGAGACACTGTCATTGGTTGACCTTTCTCTAAATCTCTAGTCAACAACTACATGATAATTGAAACACACACACAACACCCAAACAAGAGTTTCCATCCCCCAGAAAAACACCCAAGAAAACAAGTGGTGATTTCAGATACCTTTTCTCACTTTTACTAAGACTGCAAACCCTACCTCACTAAGAGAAGCGGATGTTTAACCCAACAGCCAGGCAACAACCTCTCTAACGTTTCCTATAACTAAGAACATTCTTTTAGAGCAGCTGCAAAAATCAGCCTTACTTAAAACTGTATTAGAACAACATTTCAACTTTCAGAAGTCCTTAACACACATTCTTCTATTCCCTCCAATTAAAGCATATGACAGAATGTTTAAGTGACAGTAAAGAAAAAAAAATCTGAACCTGTCTAATTGCGCAAGTTTTGGAACACAAGTCTACCTAGCACTCACCTAAGTCAAGACCTTTCTTCTCAACACCATGTTATACATAGCAGTCACTAATGTAGCGATCAGCAATCAAAACCGGATACATCTTATATCCTGCACAGTTGAAACATTTTTATAATTATGCATTTACTGAAGAACACAGAGATCACAGCAAGTAGCACCCTTAGTTATTTCTCTCTCTTCCCCACAAATTATACCACAAATTGTAACACCACTAGTAACATAAGGAAGATTTTTTTTCCCCAGATATTTAATGACATCCAAGTAAGCCTTAAAGATCAAAGTGTACCTGAACTACAGATGAACAACCCGAAAACCTGGAAGTACAATGGTACTCAGGTTTTTATATTAACTTAATAAGCAAAGCAATTATACCTACAGCTGTGCAGGAAAAAGTTATGTACTTTTAAATGGACTGTAAGGCATATTGAGCAATCAGAAGTGGTAGATCATCGAGATTATTTCAAGCAGCGTGCATCCTATGGTCAGACCTTTGCTTACACTGATAGTTCAAGGGGCTGTATATAATCTGTACAGTGACCAGTAAAAACATAAAGGCTTTCCTTTACAGTACCTTTCCAACCTGTTTCTCCCATATTCTGAAAGAAAGCAACAATTCTATTGAGGAAAAAGACAAACACTCTGCTTGAAGCTTTCAGACCCTTGCGGCAAATCTGACTGACCAGAGAAGTGAGATATAGAGCACCAACAGCCATCTGCTACAGGCTTTAAAAGGAACTGCCTAGAAGTACATAGGTTTTTCTGATAACTACCTGTCCCCAATTAACATATCCATCCAAGTTCCTGTGAGGAGTGTGTTCCTTTTAGCTTCCATGTTGTCCTTATGTAATTTAGGTAAAATATCCTATTGCTTCTTTTGTTGAACTTGGAATGCCCCCATATCAAAAATAGCAGATGCCCATAAACTAGCAGGAGGCCTTAGACTTCCTCAGTAACCAAGCAGCAATGCTCAGACCTAGCCAGCATCTATAGTCTGAAAAATCAAATCCAACTGCTCTAAGATATAGAGTATCCACTGAGGGAGTCTCAAAGACTCACACAAAATTGGCCAAGTAACCCAAAAGGATTAATAAAATTCCTGTAAGCGATACACTCAGGTTTTAGGAACAAGTTTTCTTTTTAGAACCACTTCAGTATCTTCTAAAAATAGACATGTACCCTCATTATGGAGCAGAGGTTCTTAACTGGCAATATTACAGCAGAAGTCGTAACTGCCACAAGGAACAATATATTTCAAGGGAAATCTCAAGAGTGAAACAGATGCAAAAAGAGCAGGGGTGTTAACTGTTTATCCTGAGCTTCTGCTTGCTGCTGTGCAAATAGCTCTTTCGTTTTCTGCACCCCAGTTTGACTGTCATTCAAAAGGAAATAGTTGACTGGGGGTACAGCTTTGAGACAAGTGTAAGAAATCATGTCTATATTTAGCTTTCTGTGCTAGAACTTAAGAATAACAAGCAGTTTTATTTAGCTTGTTAGTCATCCAATTTTCACATAAAGGTTGTTTTCACATAAAGTTAGCTCACAATTGTTGTTTCTCATCTAGTATTTGGAACTTCTGTACCATTGTTCAAAATATTTTAACTTCAATAATTTATCAAGGACTAACAGTCACAATTTGCACAGGCCTTCCAAATAAGTAGTTCTTAACCTGCTGTTCCAATATTAACAATATTATTGGAACAAGAGCATCCAAAACAGTAAGACCCATCTAGTCTGACATTAAGGAAACCTACACACACGTACAAGATGGTAAAGGTTTCTAGGCAGTAACATTTTTTAAACCTCATTCATTTTTGTTAAGGTTAGCTCAAACAGTTGATATAGCTGTAATATATTCTTGTATTTGGTAGTTGAAGACAAGTGGTCTGTAAATAAAGTACTGAAGAAAAGAGTTATACAATTGGAAATTACATGAGAGAAAGTTATAGTATCATGTTGTTATCTGTATCACAATTTGCAGGAAACAACTGTTAGCTAGTTTGTATTTTCTTCAGTCAAACTTCTTAGGACTACCTATGGGACCAGCACTAGAAAGAGCTGAGTAGCCCCTGCTACCTTGACAGCAATTAATAAAAACTGGCTTTTTGGGGTTCCTTTTTTGTTGTTGTTGTTTTTAAAAGGCATTCCAGGTCTCAGCTTGTTTTTGTAGTAGCTCTTCTTCCATGCTATATGTATGCTTCACAACATGTAGACCATTGGGAAAAAAAAATAATCAAAAAACAGCTGCTAAACCATATCTGAGTAAAGTACCTTTAGGTATGCTAAAACAGGACTGAATTTAATAGGTTTGCTTATCATTTCTATTTCCCTTCACTATGAGGGTGGTGAGACACTGGCACAGTGTCTCACCACTTTCAGTACATGTTAGTGAGGAATCAGTGACTAATATTGCTTTAAAATGACTCTGCTACAGCTTGTGATCCATCAGGCAGCTAGAATTATGAAATCACATAGAGTAAATTTATCAGTGATACACCCTAAAAATATTTGGATAATTATTAAAGTGATAATGCCTGTCAAATTTTTACCCTGTGCTACTCCAAAAAGCAGCAGCACCAACTACAAAATAAGAGGTCACATTTCTGGGAACATTCTTGAATATTTCCTGCAGCAACAAGAACCCTCTTCCTAAAAGTTTAAAGTGAGAGGACAGTAATTGCTTAGATCTGCAGAGTATTTTACATTAGCAGGTACTAAGTAACAAATAGATGCTCAAGTTGTACAACCCAGACAAACTATTTTAGCACTAAAGTATACACAGAGGTTCATACCTCATAACTCAAAATTAACCAAAGTCTAATACAGACATTAGTCTTTGCAAGGCATATGACATTAGAGAGAACCATTAACTGTAATCCTCATCTAGCAATAGCAGGACACCACATGAATTCTTAGGACAGGGAATATTTAAAACTGATTAGGACCACACTATATGCTAGTTTCACATATCCCCGAGTTCAATTAGTACATGACGAATTATGTATCTCTACATAGAAGCAACATCTCCTCTATTCAGAGGCTCAAGCAATGAAAACATCCCTTTGGAGAAACACTATCTTCTTCCTACCTCTCATTTTAGGGTGTCCTGTATATGTATCCTGATCAATATTTTAACCTCTGTGCCAACACTAAAAAAATCTAGTATACTACACACTGTCAAACAAATCAGCAAAGAGTCACTGAATACCTTCTCCACTCTCCCCCAAAACTCTTAGATAGTTTTCAGCTTTGCTCAACTCTGACTTAGCTGCCTGTAAAGCTTATTAGTCAAGGGGGATGATACAGACACAACACATTGAAGGTAAACATAGATTGGCTGAAACCAAGCATGAAACATGATCCACTTTTTATTTTGGTCTTCCCCTCTATTTTTTTGCCACTACTACCTAACCCCACCTACCACTAAGCAGCAAAAGCATAAGGCTCCCACATCACAACCAACACCCCCAGTAAAATAGAGATGGAAATACTGAGACCCCCTTTTCAAGCTGTTTGTTCACAGGCTCAGACACACAAATCTACAACCAGCTAACACACTGAATGTTTGTTTCCCCTCTCAGTTTGGTTTTTTTTTTTTCAGCTTTTCATGCCACACTTTCAGAAATAAAACCAGGAAAGTTTAATTCTAACACCAAGAAGTTAAGACTACTGAACAATTTCAGTGACTACCATGATCAACCTACACAGATGTTTATGTAGGGCATTGGAACAGCAGCACAGAATCTGTTCATAGTATATTATTAGATCTTCCAGTTTTTAATAACCAAAATTATATCAAGTTTCCTATATGTAACTGAGTTTTTCACTGAAATTTCACTCAAGTTTAAGCACTACACAGTTAAAACTCTTAAAAAAAAATCACAACCCAAGCTTCCAATGCAGTCCCATGGTCTTCCTTAAAATTGTTCAAGTGTTCCATTAGATCAATATTTTCTATTAATAGAACAAAATACTTTCCACATTATGCTGACAAGAAAAAACCCTTCCTTTTTATATTATTTAAATAGTCAGTGAAGTGTTGAATAGTCAGTTGAAGTGTATCTGACACATATTGATGAAGAGAATACACATTTCCTTAGAATTATCTCTTCTCATCCCTGGCACACTGTCTCCCCACGACACTGGATATCACTGCAAAATAAAGTTTTAAGAGAATGGTAACAGTGGGACAGCAGTAGAAAATAACTACAAATATCACCCAAATTCTTTCTGTAATACCTCTCCCAGACATTTTGCTATCTCCATTTGACCCTCACCCTACAGGTCAGAAGAAGAGACTAAGAATACTATTAATGTGTTTTTACTTCCCCTCAGAGAGCTACTATTTACCTCAGTACCTAACTAAACATCTCCAACATAATTCAAACATTTCTTCATTATTCCCTGCCTTTGGTAAGAAATATTTTCTACCCTCTAGTGTTTAACAATCCTGCTTTGAACATCACTGCAATAACAAAATCTTTTTATGCCAAGCCTCTCATGAGGCTCAGCATAGAGGCTTTTACCATTCACAACAATCCATTTATTTTCCTTCCCCTTCTGACCGTTGAAAAATATTGAGGTTATTCTGAATCTTTTATAAATACACTGTATCACAGGTAGCAATTTCCACCCCATAAAATACCTGTTATGCTCAAGGGAAGCTTCTAGTCATCATTGAACCTGTTATCGTTAGAAGTATAGGAAAGTAAATGATCACTCTAACTAACCAAGCATGAATGTGAGGTGGAAATACAAGCTGGCCAATCAAATTGCTCGCTAAATGGCATTTGCAGCAGTGGCAGTGTGCTGCAGCTGAATATGGTTTATTTTCCTTTTCTTTGTTGAAAGATATGAACAGTAACACTATCACTTTACATTTTGAGTCAAGATATTATTTCCACAGAAAAAAAACACAAGCTGGAATTCAAGTCTGGTTCATGAGGGTTTTTTTTATTTTTACTGGGGGGGAGGAGGGGTGCAGGAGGCAGAAACAAATGTGTGATTAAACAAGATGATTCAGAAAGGATATTTGGAAAAAGTTATTTCCAAATATATGTCATAGTTCTTGGTCACATTTTCATGTGAGGTCCTAGAGCTCTAAAACATCTTTCTAAACAGAAAGCATTTTATAAAAACTGTTCAAAAAGCATTTTAAAGCATTCTTATCCCATGTCCAACCAGATATATATATACACACACACATTGATTTGGAAAAGGAAAGGGAGGACATAAAGAGGTGTCATATAGATTAGCTGAAACATGGAAAGACTGTAACAAGGTGACTGAAACAGATTCCATAAACTGTTCTCCTAAAACACACTGCAGCAGCCAGAACAGCAGATGACAAAACTATTTAAGAGAATAAAGTTAGTCTCATCTCTAGACTCACCAAGGCCAGTAATGTGATTGTGTGCTAAGTAACCATGGTGCACAGTAAATAAATGGTGAATCAACTAATTCTATGTGATCAGTTACAAAAGTCTAAGGAAAGAACCAAGTGTTCTACTGGAAATAGTGTAATAATTTTTTAAAGAAGAGAAAGCAGAACTCAGCAAAATTAAGACATAGTAAATACAAATATTCTGGTCTACCAACCAGTGTCTTCTCATGAAATAGGACATCTGATTACATACTGCTAATTTCTGCTGTGCTCCTGCATGAATCTTCCTCAAAAATACCAGATTGACATTATTGTCTAGGGCAGAACTCGAAAGTTAAACACTATAGTGGCTTGGATTTCAATAGCTTTCATCAACACAGCATTACAGCAATCCAGCCAATTGTTAAGGTACCTACTTAGCTAAACACAGCCCAGCACAAAAGCTTGAAGAACCTCTGCTAATATCAGCTGTTCAAGGAACTGCTGCTGCACGGCCATTTCACAGCAAGAGCCACTGCACATGCCTGTGTTCCTAACTACTATCCTCTCCTTGCTAGAAGTAGGACAGTGTATCCAACTATCAGTGGTGCCAATACTACCATAAGAACTCACGTCTATTGTAGAGAGGCATGAAAGTAAGTCTCATAGGGTCTTAACCTAGTAGGTCTTCACTTGATACTCACTACTTTAAAAAGCAGGTAAGTTCACAATTTCATGGCTCCATAACTGATGCATAGAAGATAACACTAACTCACAACATGACAAGGACAGGGTTAAATAAGTGAATAACAGCTGTCCTGCATGACAGACATTGTCTAATAAGAAACACCTTCACAGTAGCAATTACAGGACTGCAAAGGAGAGAGGTATAAGCCCTCTAGACTAATGAAAATCAGTTGGGAAGAAAAGACCTGTGTACATTAGTCATCAACCCCAATACCTGAGTGGTATGAAGATGCTGATGACAGCTGGAGCAACCAAGGATGGCCTGAAACATTATTGAAATGTCATCCCAGCTGATGTGATCTCTTTAAAACTGCTTTATCAAGACAAGATACAAACATGGGGCTGGTTCAGGACTTGCCATACAAGCTGCCACACAGAAGGGCATCTTTTATTTAGCTGGGAACAGAAGTGAAGGTGGGATACTAGCAAATTCCACCCCGTGTTAAAATGCTCCACTCCCCCCAGTACAGCAGTAATAATTAGTTCATGCAAACAGTCTAGGCCATGAAATTTTAACTCTTATTATGGGTCAATGTTAATTTTACTTAACTGCATTAAGCAGAGTTACAGTAGTGTTTATACAGATACACAATAGAGATAACTAAGATAGCAGATCACAAGTTACCCATGTATTGGGCAATTTTTGTTGTTTTGTTTTTGTTGTGTTTGGTTGGTTGCGCTTAGGTTTTTTATTGTCGGTGTGTGTGTGTTTTGTTTTTTAAGGACAGAAGGAATTTATCTGAAGTCCCAGAGCCAATCTATTTTTCTTCTTCGACTTCTTAAAAGTCATTCTGTTGGGTTATTTATTTTTTTTTAAGAAATCAGAAGAAATATGCACATACGAAAAAAATGCAAAGATAGAAGAAGTTCTTTATATCACAAGAGTGCAAAATGCTGCTCTGGCATAAGATACAAAATGAGCTAGAATTTTGTAGTTTAAGTACTTCAGAAAGCAGGACCCTACAGTAGATATATTATCCCTCCCTAAAACTTTCCAGATGAGTTTCCATCATTCAGTATCTCACTCAAGCCAAAGAACACACAAGAAACAGGTTTTCTACATAGTAGTGTCAGCATTCCAGAAAAGACTGGGAAACAAATCAGCTCAAAAATCACATCCAACCTTTGAGCAAATCTGATTTTCTTTTATTTAAGATAGTGCACACTGTGAGTTGACTTAAGTATTGAATACTCAGATGTGTGGGTCCTAAGCAGAAAAGAAGTGCCACATCTTTTACGTAAAGACATCTTCCAAAGCTAAAAATGTTTCTTCCTACATTCTTAGGATGACTATGCTAAAGCATACACTCAAAAAAGTTATACCATCTTCAACTCTGAAATAGTTCAATTCCAACAGAGTAATTAACTATCCTTGTCTAAAACGGACTATTCAGATAAACCTCTCAGCTTCCCAAAGTTTCCTTATGTCTGACAGTAAGATTTATGAAACAGATTCGGACAGAATTGAGAACTATTCAACTTCTGCTTCTATGAGGCAACAGCACAAGCCCTGTGATGGCACAAACTGATCTCTTAATCAGGGCAGTCACCTGAAGTATACAGGGTCAGAATTCACAGTAAAATTTAAGCATATTGAGACACCAGAACACTGAATATTCATACACACATATCAAAACACTTTCTAACAAGAACTCAAGTTTCCACTAACCCCCAGCATCTGAGCTGAAGTGTGGACTTCACAGCCAGCAATTCAAAAAAACCCCAAAAACAGAAACAAAAACCCCACCACAATCAAACTACAAACAAGGAACAAGTTACTGTTTAGTTTAACAATACAAACTATTTTCATTACACATACTGGAGGCAGAACAACACAAGACAAGAGGGTGCCTACAAACCTACATACTTTCTATAAAGTTGCAACTCCATTCTGAACTGCTAGATAAGAGGCTATGTGTTGTCTGACATGTACCAATGTGAAGATCTATTTGAAATATAGCTTGATTATATGCAAACTTACCTCATGGACAATCACTCTATAGATGCAGCCTGGCTAAGAGGTAAACACAGACAAAAAGGTCATCTCAGACAAGGCTAGACTTAAGTTATATCAGGCTGTACCATTAAACATTAGACCAAAACTGATTAATCACTTTTGATGCCTTGATCTCCTCAGGAAGAAGGTCCTGTGAAGCTAAAGTATAGGTCAATTAATGAGTACATCTGGCCTACATGCCCTCGACTCCCCAAACAGACTTGCTTCGGGTGAAGCATTTCAATCTCTTGCCTCAGACTAAGTCTGACATTTTGTTCAAAATGAGCTTGTGTCAAAGATGGTGAGATTCAGCAAAGAAACGAGCAGCCACTTCATAGTTCAAACAATGTCAAAGAAATTCTAAACTAAGAAAGTGGAGAGGTTTTCTAGATGTACATGTACTTCCAATTAACATACCTAGAATTATGAAGTTACACAGCACTGGCAAAAAAAACCCAAAAAACAACCACAACCGAAAAAGAGCAGAGTCTGCCTTTGCTCTTTAACTCAACCTACAAACTGTCCTAGACCTAGAGGACTCATGAAAATTGGAGATCAGAAGTGTGGAAACAGTATTTTAAAAGTCACAATAGTGACAGGACAAAAAAGTCATCCTAAATAACAATACATTTTATGTCCACTAAGACTGTCTCCAATGAAACACACTACAAATATACAACAACAAAAATACTGTGTCCTGCAGTTTACAAGCCTTTGATTAAATAAGAAAGGCTTGTAGCCTGATTCTAATTGAAAACACTATAGAGTATCACTATTAATGCATGTGTAAGTAGATATTTCCTGTTCCATTCTCAGAAATGCATGACCAAATCATGAGCTATGTAATATCAGTAACACCTGCTAAGTAATACAAACCATTAAAACTGGAGTAAGCATTTTCAGGATAGTAACTGTTATGGAGTAGATTAATCAAGATATTGATATCAATTCTTTGAGCAAATTATGAGGCCTAAGTACAATACTCCTCTTGTAGCTGTCCTTATAACTGCAATACAGACTTTGATAAGCAACAACCTTTTCTGTGTATTACATGCACTGGAGTCAAATTTTGACTAAACTGTGTTGCCTTAAAACACATGTTCTAGAAAGGCTTGCAGTGCTATAAGCTTTGTGTCTGATTTCACTACAACAGGATGCAGAGGGATAATAAGAAAACAGCACACAAGCATGCACACTCAAAAAAAGTTGTGGATAAGATAAAAGAATATAGTTCTAGTGTTTGCCAGTAATGCAGCACAATATAACAGTTTCTGCTTTCCTGCAACTCTTCTCTGCACTCCAGGTCTTTGAGGGGGAATAGTATCCCACTTTAACTTCAGTCATTCGATACTGAACTCCTCAAATTTAAGAGAGAGAAAGAGCTTAGTCCAGCCACCATGACGCTTAAGAGTTTATTTTAAGCTTTCTCTACATCAAAATTATGGAGAAAAAAAACAGCAAAAAAACCCAACCAGAAGCCATTTAAGAGAATATTCATCCTGCAGAGTAAAATTAAGATAGGCAGCTACTTATCTTGTTCAGATTGTCTAGTGACTAGAAAGCACTGTACATAGGAAAGTGTAAACTGACTGCAATCTGTAGAAATATGCTTTTAAAAAAAATACTACATATAATAAGTACTTTTAGAGCAAGAAATGTAATTATTTAGATTTTTGTCAGAGCTGAAAACTTCTTTAACCCAACTACTTTAGCTTTGACATTTGACAGGCATTGTGCCTTGTCCCATGACTGGTCAGCTGAGGTGTATTTCATACATCTTTCTAAGTTTTAAAAGTCAGTACAATTTACTGACTTTTACCATAGATATACACATTATTCCACCCTACTTTACATAGACTAGTTGTTCTACACAGAACAAATGATGACTTATAATACTTACGCCTGCTTGTGTGTATGAAAACAGCTTAGACAATGTTGTGGGGGTTTGTTTGGTTTTTTTTGTTGTTTGTTTTTATTTTTTTAAGAATTACATAGAGGAAGCTAATGACCATGATTACCACCACCACCAAAAAAAAAAATGCTCTCAGAGGAGAGAGCTTGCCATTCAGGTATATAGCATGTGTAGTATTCAATTTCATGGTGGTAAATACTACCAAGGTGATGAATTTTAAATCATGTCTGCAAATTCAGGATACAATCACTGCAGTGCACAGAAGTTTAAACCCATAACACAACTCTTCATATTAACTTCAAAGTTCACTATGGCACCTTAGAAGAAGCAAAGCCCCTAATGCTTCTTATTTCAGAGCCAAACAGGATGCCATAGCCATTTTTCTCAAGACTGAAGTCCATCATGGAACTTGACATATTTCTAGGAAAACAGAAACACCAAAAACAATTGGTTTTCTATTTTAGTGCATGATTGCTTTTAATAGTCAATATAGGATTCAAACCATTTCAGTCAATCCTCTTTCTCATAGAACAGAAAGAAACACAACTTCACTTTGGAGGGCCACCTTTAGCTTTCTGGTGCACTTTGCACATCAAGTAGAGTTGCTTGTTCTTTTCAGAAAATTTCAAAATCACTCCTTATAGCTGTGTGCAAAGTATACATAGGCAGTGAAACAAAACAATTCTGTGAAAACACAGAAGACTGACCATCTGCACTTCTTCAATAACTGCAGCTGAGCAAGTGTCTTAATTTGCCCTTTTTACTTAAGTAGAGTCAGTTTTTATGTTCAGGGGCCTCTACAAGACCAAGGTGGTATGTCAGAAGACAGGAACAAACTCTTGGCAAGAGACACACTCAAAATGGTATATAAAATCAGAGTGAAATCAAAAGATGACAAATCCATTCTTCGGAGTAAAGCACTGTAAAAACCTCATATATATAGCATCCTTACAGATTAGTACTGTATTATGAAAATAAGAAGAGACACAAGCTTTGATAGGAATTTTATCAGGCTCCTAGTACACAGGAACTAAAAGTAACATGAGTTAACTTTTTAAGCTACAACGTATCGCTAGTTTCTCTACACTCATGAAATAGGCAAGTTACCTGAAAAACTAGTAAGTATGAACCAATCCAAAGTACATTCATAGCAATTTATTTCTTCTCAGCATTAAACAAAACAAAAGGTTTCAAAATTTCAGTTTAACTGTTTTTGGTTTCATATTGAAATTTTAATACATAATTTTGAATCAGAATAACTGGCAGAGGATGAAACAATAGAGTCCTACATTAAGCACATTTTCAGTACTGTTAAAATAGTAGTAACACGGCATTCCAGTTTTTAAAATGTCCTTTTGAGGCAGTGGTAGAAACAGTTTGCTTCAATACAGTCTGCGTTCAGTCTCAAACCAAGACATGGACAGTGGTATTTGGTACCCTTATAAAGCATCTACAAATAGCAAGTGCTGTTTCCCATTTACAAGGTTGATGAGGGGGAAGTAAAAAAAAAACAAACAAAAAACAGACCACCTGTAATTACTGTAGCAAAGTATTAGAACTATCAACAAGCTATAGGATTATACCTTGCCCTCTGTGTGAAAGGCAGACCTAACAACTATGATGGCACAAACTTCTTTGTCACTGTTTCTCTTTAGCAAATTATGTCACCTAAATAAGAAGACTGTTTCCTTGTTCAGGCCTGCTCCACTAACCAACAAGCACTAGAGTGAACATAAGCAGGAACTTGGGTGGATGCATAAGTAGACATTTTGCCACTGTTATGTATATTTCACATAACTGTAACTAATTGTGAGAAGTCATTCAGCACTCACCACACAACAGTTTAAGATCTTAGGAGGCTAAGCAGAATAAAAGCTCTAAAAAGAGAAAAACTAAGAAATGGAAACATAATTTCAACAGGGAAAAACAATCAGTGAGAGCAGGTGACTTCTTAATAATGAACTTTTACAGGTGCAAGAGTTCTGCTCAAGATTTATTGGAGAGGTAACATATTCCAAAACACTTGTAATAACACTTCAATAAAGGAAAGCCATTACCTTTTGCTTAGGGCTTTAAGCTAGGTCTTTACAAGTTCCAGGTTCTAGACGGGCTCTGCCAGAGGCTTGTTTCTTTGAGGCTGGACAGATTCCTGAACTTTGACAGGGTTACAAACTCCCACTTATTTTACAGTTAGCCAATATTTTAAAAAGAAAAACAAACCAACCAAATTTAAGTTCAGTATTAGAGGCATGAAGGCCAGAGATCTGCAATTATACAAAAAAAACCCTCTTATAAGTTACACTCTACAAATGCACACTCCAGTAAATTTTGCTAGTTCACAGTGACACTTCGCCATCAGAACCTGCATAAAGACCAAAACTGAATAAACATACTAGCATGACTTAACCCATATTAGTAATTAAAACTTCACTCTTGGAATATTTGATAGTAGCATAACTGACCTAGGCCTAACATACCAACAGAGACACTAGGCAAAAAGATCTTCTCTCCCAAACGAATAGAAATTCCATAACTAACATAGGATGTGTTGGTTTAGGACCAGTAACGGGTAAGCCTGCCTCTGAAACATCATATTTCACTAACAACATTCCCAGGTACCTGGGGAGTTTCTGAAAACCAGTGATTACTGGTTACTGCCTGGGATTAAAATGAACAGTTTAAGTATATTTAGTTTTCTGGTTTTGTTTGCATTGCACGGGATTCTAGTAAGATTCAGCCTAAGGAAATCTTGATTTTCTTTATATAAGAAAAGGAAATAGAAGACTACAGAAGGGAGCAGCAAGAAATTAATTCTAAAAGTCAAAAATAGTAAGACATTGCTTTGTGCTGAAGCAAAGCTCTCCCTCTGGAAGACTCACAGTTCCACTGATAGCAGCAACTTAGGTTTTGTTTACAAAGTTTATAAAGAGTAAGTGGTATATCCTTGAAACTTAAACATAGCAGTTGCAAGTTAACCTACATAAACTGGGTAAGGTAAGTGAAAGCAAGACATGCTTTTTTGTTCAGATACCTTGAAGTGAACAGGGTGTTCTCCTTTTCCAGGGTTACACACATGAGAAAAAGTATTTTACCTTGAAAATTAAATAGTTACATATTGAAGGTGCTTTTTTACTATAAAACTGTCTTGTCAGAGCGAATCAAATGAAATTTTCCTGAGTAATCATGCTCAAGAATTATTTTCTTTGAGGATCTAGACCTTAACACTGTTTTATTAAAACCATTCTATCTGCAGTGATTAACTCAACAGCTTAAGATACTCTGAAAAATTAATTTCTCCATCTGTACAACAGACTAAACTTCAGTATTTTTTTAATGCCATCAGGTTGCAAACAACAAGAGGATCCACACTTGACACAGCATATTTTAAAGGGACTTAATACACAGTAAGGCAGAAAGTTTTACTTGGCAACTACAAGCATGACCTCAAGGCACAGTAGGACCTTTGTATAACAGATACTACATATATATTACCTACAGAGTAAGTAACAGGTTTTCCTGAAGCTGATTTAGTTTTAGTATAGAGTTTAGTCCCATTAAAATTAATATCAACAGCTATAAAATAAACTTCAAAACCCAACTATATTGGTAAGAAATATTTTATTCTTTGTGTTACACATCTCTCCATACAGAACAATTCTAGGGAAGAGAAACTATAATAACATAAACAAGTGTCCTCATATAAGAGACACTTGCAGTTACTAAAGTTCTGGAGCCTCACTAAAACAGTCAGGTTCAGTGTAGTTAAGAAATATCTTTCAAATAGGTGCAGAATAGACAAGACAGTGCTATTTGTGTTATAATAGCTTTCCCAATAGCATTTCTTAAGGTCTTCAGCATCTGCTGGGACAGTGGTGCCTGAACGCCTGACATTCTTCGTGTCTGCAGAATCTTCAGGGACAAGTGGTGTCCATGGTGCAAACAATTCTCCCAGCAGACAGAGATCTCTGAAGACACTGGACCTAGTGTTTCATTAGTCTTTCCAGCATCTGTTCAGACTACTGCAATACCATATCCATACTAAATAAAACATCACAGCATCAGTACAGTCCACTTCTCACAAATAGTATCAAAGAACATTTTAGGCCAACAGCCCATCAAAATTAGAGAAAAATCCAAAAAGAAGATGCATGTACTTTTGTTACAAATACCTGCACCTCCAAAGGCCATTTCTATACTAGGACACTTAACTGTAATAAGCTATTTCTTCAAAAATCTTCTTTTGCATTCCCTGGTCGCCAAGAAAAACTACTAATTTTTTAAATCCATTATTGTTTCAATATTACCTTTTTTTAGTTTTGTTAATCCTTAAAAAAACCAACCCCAAATCAAAAAATAAAAATCAATACACTACTTTTCCACCTTCATACTTTTATTTGGTATACTAATATGCTGTAAATAAAAATTCTCTGGGTTTTAGAATAAAAACTACTTGCGATGAAGTCTCTAATTCAGCTCTCCCAGGGACAGGGAGGTATGTGTAATATTTGTTTGGTTGGTTTTTTTTAATTAATAAGGAAATATGACATTTTTTATAATGTTGCATTCATGATATAATATTCTAAGTAGACATCAGAATTAGGAAGTTTTGACTTCAGAAGAAAACTAGTTTTTGAAAATGGAATTGTTAAGTCCTATTGGTTTTGTGTCTTACAGTATTATAATCACAAGATGCTTTTATGATCCAGAAAAATAGATGCTCATTAACATGTTAATCATGGCTCAATATTTAAAATTTAGGGGTACATAAAGTCATTCTAGAGTCAGATTACCAGCCTAAGAGTAGAAAAAAATCCACACAAAACACAAATATCTTTGTCCTCTTCAAGGACAGTATAGAAATCAATTTCATTAGAGGCCTTTATCTACATACTATTATCATCACCTTACACTATAATTTAAAGTTTTCTCACCCTACCTTTTGGTTTGCTCAAATACCTCTTGAGACTACACATACTACACAAGGTACACTCGAATAATATTTTTCTGAAGGACACAAACACAAGTATGTTTCTGTGTAATCAGACATGGATTATAAGATTTTACTCAAAAGCAGTGTAAATCCTATCCAAAAAGAAAAAAAAAGGAAGCAAGCACAATAGCATTTCTAGTTAATCAAGCCCTAGATCATTTAAGTTAGGTTGACATGAAGAGTAAGTCATTGGGTTCATAGAGAAAAAGTATCCAAAAATCTGCCCTGTCAAATAATGATATACATAAGCAACTGCATCAAATATAATTTTAAAAGTAGTTTGTTTTCTAGGCAAACCATTTAATACATGCAAATTAAATTGAAGCTTGCCAAAAAACTCCTGTAAGGCCCGCCATTTCAGAAAACATTGTGTACCTGCTTGGTTTATGCTAATCCTTCTATGGAACGATTCACCTATATAATTAAACTGTGTATAAATTGATAGCTGTTAAGTAGTCTGAGGATAGATGTTTGATTTTCTAAGGTCTTAAAAAAAAAATCGAAAAGAAATGGATTAAACTGAACAACAACTAGTCTACATTGTATTCTAGGAGTTTTATTATCTTGCCAGAAGATTGTGCATTAACTACTTTTCACAAGGATTTGGAGTTAAATTTAAGCCAGAAAGCATGCAAAGTTAATAGAAATGTACTCTGCCACCAAGTCAAGAAGTTTAGTTTAGCTTCAACAGCACAGACACACAGCAACAAGAAAAAGCAAACCCTACAGGAACACATCTCTACAACACCATTATGATCTTTACAGTAATCCTTTACCATCCTGAGCTTAAATCAGGCATTTTGAAGTCTTCCCCTGTTCAGCTGGGTATGTGGTACTGCTCTAACTGGCATGCACACATTGCCCACATCAAGAATTTTACTAGCAAACTAAGTAGGTTCCATGCATTACATATTTGCAAAAGAAATCAAAACAGTAAGTGCCCTCCCTAATTAGAGGGGCCTCTTCAAAAGTAAAATTAAGACTTTTTTTACAGGTAAAACATACATACTCTTGAAATGGAAGAGACTGCAAGTTTATGCCTGCTCTTCCCAGTCTTTCCAGTTCACATGTAGAGAGGTCTACTGTGAAAGAGGTTCTCTAAGTGCATTATCTGTCGTATCCCATGCTTTTAATCCACCTGTGCCGTACCCAATTTACCTACTAGGCAAAAGCTTGTGCTGTTGGCAGCTACTCCTCTAAAGGCAGTTGAAAGCCTTTTTTGGAGCCGCAGGGCTCTTGGGTTTGGGCTTTAGTTCCTTATGGCCAGACACTCCCACCACTGAGGTAGCAGCACGCAGAAGCAGCTAGAAAGTTTGCCACAGTCTCTACCCTCTCCTGCAATTTGCTCCTCTCACCGCCTCTTCTCCTTCCTGGGGAAAGCGACTGGCTTTAAGGGCGTCAGCGGAGGCGACATTCATCAGACGTTTCCTGCTCGCAGTGCCGCGGCTGGAAGCGCTCCCCCGCTGGAGGGCGGCTCCGGGACAGGGGCACCGAGGGCAGCGCTGGCTCGGGGCTGCCGCCGCGCTCATGGCCAGTTTCATGCTCGCCTCGAGAGCCACCGTGCTGCCTGACATCATTCATTCTCTTACGCACACACGCCCACTCCATTTCCAAACAGTGACTCACCCCCGGCGCTGCTGCTATTCAGAGACAGGGCTAGAAAAACCAGCAGGACCTCCACACAGCCCCCGCCCGCCGCGAGAGGTGGTGGCGGGGCCCCACCCTCTCGCTCCCGGCCCCCCTCACTGCCACCCCCCTTTCTGCGCGCGCGTGCGCTGCCCGCCGCCCCGTGCGGGCGGGGAGCCTCCTCCCGGCGCTGCCAAACCACCTTAACTGCACCGGGGACGGCAGCTCCTCCGGGATACGAGGGGTCTTGGCAGATGCAGAGATACCGAGACCTTTCCATGGCTTCACCGGGCCCCCTCTCCCTGTCTGCACCCTCTGCCCGGATCCTATCTGTCATGTCCACAGCCGCCTTCACCCCTCAACCCACGCATGACTTTCCCGGGGGGCTGCTCAGGCCTCCGGCCGCGGGGTAAGGGTTAAGCTAGCTCGCAAAACGGGATACCGAGATCTATACTGCACCCATAAAACACTGGTTACGAGATAACCATTGCCCTCCCCGGGAGCCAGCTGGGTGGCATAGGCGCGGCTCCTGCGCGGCGCAGGTGCTCGGGACTGCCCCGCACCCCCACAGCCAGGCCAGACCCGAGCAGGGAAGGGCTTCCCACTTTTGCCGGGGGATTTAATTAGTTTCCCGAACTCTCTTCTGAAATGAAGGATGACTATCGCCGAAAGCCCTGTTTCCCAGGTGTTTCACCCCGTCTTTGAACTTGGCTTTACTGGGGAATTTTTTTTTTGGGGGGGAAGGGTAAGGTTCCCTCCCCCCTTCATTTTTAAAAGAGTTTCCCGTCATTACATAGCAACCAGATATTGTTGGGAGATTTTCAGTGTAACAAATACGAGATTGGCAGGGGGAGGGAGGGGGAACAAGGTGCCAACTCATCCACACCGAAACTTGCTTTGGCTTAGATACACCTGTCCTGCCTGAAAGTCAGCCAGAGCTTTAGCAACCAGCAGTCACAGGAATGAAAGGCAGCCTGGTTCACAGCCCCAGATTCAAGGAAGGCACCTGACCCTGTGTTTGTACATCCCTGGAAAGCCCCCTTCACCCAGCTATTGGCTATTCTGCTTGGGTTGCTCACACTTTGTTTTTTCCCACAAAAGCTTGGGGGAAGGGAAAATCTGCTTTGTTCCAGCACAGGGTGGAAACATTTTCTGCACTCCAAGTTCTGCAGGACAGGGAAACCCTACCCTGATCTAATAGCAACAGACTGCTTGTATAGACAGGATGCCAGGATTTTAACTTTTCCCTCCTGCAGGTTTAACACAAATAGTATATTATAACCAAATAAACAATTCAGCTAGACTACTGCTGTTCTGTTGCTAGGTGAATGCATACACACACAGCTGCAGCGTTGAATCAAAGAAACTTGTTGGAACTTCACAGCATTCTTCACTACCTGCTCTGATCCTTGTGTCTGCCTTCCCCCCGTCCCCCAATTACTGTAACTGGGTAAGGCAACCTTTAAAACAAAACTGAAAAAAAGATAGAGGTACCATGGGTGGGGCTTTTAACTGTTTACAAAGACATATATATACATATGCTTAATTGCATACAACTAATTACATGCAAGTCTTTGCAGAATTGGGTTTTACTTGAAGATGTAAAGGGGATAATAACTGATAGAGTTCAAGAGTAGAAATAGTAATGAGAGTAAAAAAAACGTTTCTACAGGCAAGCATACACATAGACATAGCAAATGCTGGTCAGAGGCCCTCTTTTTTAATGAAAAAAAAGCCATTGAAGGAAGGAAGGATAAAAGGAAACAAAGGAAAAATTACTGGCATTTCTCTAAATTACATGGGTACAACAGTCATTTGAAACACTGTCCTTTCTTTAGTTTTAAATACTATTCTTTAAAGCACTGCAGTTGAGAGAGCAAAAAAATCCCCAAACCCAGTACATTAGCTTATTCTGTTCAAGGCTATACTTCACATCCACCCCTACAAGCCCATCCGCACAGGTTACTTGTTGAAGAAGTATAGAATTTGGTCACAGAGCTCTCACTGAGCTCAGATATTCATCTATGAAGAATAGCTTGCAGGAGATGGCCTGTAACTAATTTGGTAACTACTGTTTGCAATTCTTGCATAGGAATAAACTTTTTGAGAGCAAGTGGCATAATTGTGAAGTCACAAAACTCGGGAAACAAATTAGATTAGTTTCACAAGGTCCTGTTCAGACAAGAATTATCAGGGAGACAACTTAAGACTTTCAGAATGATGACTTACTTTATGAGGAAAAAGAAACCTCTCACACACATACAAAATTCTGTGGGGAGACCAAGATACAAGTCACATTCCTTCTCACCTCCCAGGGAGGCAGATGGGAGGGAAGGAGGGTAGAGAGAAGAGTTTTGAGGGAAGAAAAGTCACTGTTCCTTTCAGCTGAAAAAAACCCCCAGAATCTTTTTCATTACTGTTTATATTTTTCCCCTTTTATGAGAAGAGCAGGGATATTATTGGAAACAGTAGTTCTATAAACAAACACAGCCAGCCTTTGAATTAAAATCTGAGTATTTCCAAAGAGACACACAGGCAATTTTCAGAGGCAGCTACCACCAGAATCCTGCTTAGTTCTGCCATGGGACAGAACTAAAGCTTTACGATGGGATTTGGGNAACCACAGAGAAATTTCTAGTTGAAGATGACTACACTTTATAGACAGAGTAAACAGTAGTGCAAAAAAATAGTCTACTTGTCTAGCCAAGCCAAAACAGACATCTATGAAGAATTTTGATAGGGAAGAACTAGTAAGTACACATGTTCTAATGAGTAAACACATATTTGTAGCCTTTATTGCAGCTGTGTTAAGGGCAGATACATACATAGGTATTTTGCACTGAAGTATCCTGCACCCCTCCATAAGTATAGTCCCTCATAACTCTTAACTCTTAGTCCCTCTTAACCCTTCAAGGAGCATATAAATCAGGATAATCCTGCAAACTACTTCTAAACATGCCTAACACTATATTCTGTACCCTGGTTCTCATAACAGCCCTATTATATCTATGAAGGTGCTAGTTGATACTCCTACCTTGAAACAGATGAAGTAGCTCCAGAATGATTCCCACTCCAACAATGAAAGAATAAAATACACTAAACCTAAATTATTGTAGACTATTCATAGAGAGATTCTTCATCAGCATACACTAAATACTTAACAACACCTAACAAAAGCAAGTTTCACAATTTGGGAACTAGATGTATTTCAGTCATAACATGAATTCTATGTCTCTAGCTAACTATTTTAATCAATTCACTAGTTCTTTTTCATCATCAAGTGCTTTAAGAACAAGAAAAAATCTTTCCTGACAGGTTCACCATTAATGTCACTATTTTTTGGCAACTGAACAAGTAGATGAAAAGATAAACCTTAAAAGAAATTGTAAGACAAGTTTTTCCATTACTACTTCATAAGCATCACAGTTCAAAAGTTCAGCCCTACTACTACAGGAGTTAGGACCTAACACATTTATAAATTATCACAGCTAGCACAACCACAAGTTCAGCTGCTTAGATAGCAAGCCTACTTTAACAACTCAGTAGAAGACGAACCCAAGTAAATACGCAAAAACCACTACCTACAATAAAGCACTAAGCTGTCACTACAAGCAGTGTTATACTAAGCATACAAACTTACATGACTTTGATTGATGCTACCACCTTGTAAGAAGATCCACGAGCAAAGAAACCTCGGTGAGCTTCACAAGAAACAACTGAGCCCATCTTCCATCCCCACGAGGAAAAACCCTGAGAAAAGAAAGCCGTCCTCCAACTGCCCGGTGATTACCTGCAGTCTCCCGCTGCGGCGCGGCGCGGCGCGGCACGGCCCTACCGCCTACGGCCTGCCCTTTCAAAGGAGGCGGGAAGTGGCTGGAGGCCAATGGCGAGTGCTCGGCTGTGGCTGTGGCTATGGCACGCCCGCCTGTTGCCGGTGTGCACGGCCCTTCGCTGCCTCTAGCTGCCCTCCTTAGCGAGACTGCTGCTGAGGAACAACCCGTTCAGCCTGGGACTGCTTGAAGTATTTCTGAATGGTAGGAGCTTCCTCCAGCTATTATCTTAATTTCCAAGACTTGCAAAAGCTGTGATTATTGTTTCCTATTTGTCTAATCTTAGTACTTTATACTGTTTACATTCCTCGAAAATTTCTGTATTAGATGTTTTCATAAACAAAAGCTGAGCGGAGATACTAAGTTTTCAAACTACTTTTCCAGAAGCTTACATCTTATTGAGAACATCCTTGGATAATTTCAGGGAAAAAATGCTAAAGTTTTGTGTATTTTATACTCCTTGCTAAAGCTCATGGGAAAGAGGAAAACTGGTTTTGACTACAGTGATTTTTTTTTTTAACAAAGCAATAACTGAAAACAAACTTCACACTTTTTCCTCAATATTTCACTTACATAAGCAGAAAAAGCTGTATGGCAAAGTCACCCTATTTTTTCCTTTGGGTACTACTGCAGGGTGGGGCTTGGGGGGGGAGACTATTTGCTTGTTCAGCTTTGTTAATGCTTTTAGTATTCAAACTATTTGAAATCAGACATGCTTTAGGAGCTGTGAAATAAAAGAACTGGTTCAGTTTCTTTAAACTAGTTTCCCTTCTGACTGAAGCCAGAAATTTGTTTTCTACCTAAAAACATACACATCCAAAATCACTGACTCCAGCTTCATTGCACTTTCTATACACAACAGCAGCATTTGAAGAAATGCTTTTCTTGCATGAAACAAGGATTCAGAAGAAACACTAGCATGCAGATACTTGACAGAGGGTGTAGGGGGGGAAATGGGAGATCAGGGAACAATAAAAATAAATTCTAGTTTATTGTTTCTATCTGCAACTTTGAAAATCAAGGTGATTCTAGGAAACCATATAAAGCAGAAGTATTGGAAATATTCTCAACTTCTTTAGGAAAAAAGGGGTAACACTTTCAGAAACAACTAGTAGATCAGAAGAATGATGCAGGCAGCTGAAAAGGCTTGTTAAGGCTTTTGTGAAACATTATTAAAATCTCTGGATATGACATTAAATGCAGGAAAATTAGAAGACTGCTTAGCTGTATCAATTATCTCAAAGTCAACTGACATTGGAATTAGCCCATTTTCTTTGCTACTCAACCTTATCTACTTTATCTTCTATTCATGTTCCTGAATAGTTTTCTGCTTTAATATCTCTGATCCTATCTTTCCCATGTAGCCTCCTTTTTATTTCTCAGCCTTAGGATTTTTTGCAGCAAGTCCATCTGAAGCAGAATAGTTGTGCTAAAGCTTTGACTGCTAGCAACCATTCCCTTCAACAAAAAGTAATACAAAACAAAAAGCCCCTAAATTTTAATACAAACTAATGGTATCTGAACAGGAGTTGCTAGATTATCTCTTTTTGTCTCTGTGTGTGTTCTTTTTCTATGAATGAGAATTTTATCTTATTCACCCAGGAAAGGAGAAAAAAAATAGTGGGAAAAGGAAGTAAGACTAGAATTTGAATGAGCAATCCAAGACTGCTAAACTTCATCCCTTCCCGTTGAAGCTTGAGCAATATGATTTGTATCTCATTATCTTACATTTTAGGATTCTATTAGTATGAAGGCCTTTTTTTTAGCAAAAATTATTTTTAAACCTAAGCTGCTGACACAGTTGCATGAGGGACAGGTGGCCTACTTAAAAAAAAGCGATTGCTGCTACCATCTGAATGTAAATTCAGTATCAAATGTATGGAGAGATCTATCTTACTAGGGTAATCTTGTATCTAATCTGCTGTCCTGGCTCTGGTAGAAGGCAATGGAAGAGGCTTTAGAAGAGGCACAATGGCAATACAGATAAAATTTGGGAAAAGGACAGAAAGGACTAAAGGATCCTTCTATTCTAGTTGCTTATCTACTTACCCTCTAAAGTACTCACTTTTTTTTCTTTCTGGCTAGCATAACAAGAGATGCTTTTTGTGCTTTTAAATAAAAGGACTAGCAACCAACAAGTAGAGTTTAATGAAGTTATGCACTGAACACCAAAAGATTGCTGCTTTTGTCGGATTTTTTTGTGTGTATAAAGTCTGACTGAAATAATGGCTAAAGGCATTCTGACAGATACCCTTCAAGTAAGTTGAAAGAGTCATGAACCTCGATATATGAAGAAGCAAAAGACAGCTAACTTATGTATCAGTTCTGAATTTCAAATATGAGTTTCTGCTTTTGGTATCTGCATATTACCTGGGCTTTAACATGTCTCCTTTTTCAGAAGACTTAGAAGATAAATTAGTTTAGTGAAAAGGTTCGTGTAGACTTTGTTTCACTGTATTTTAAATATATGCAGAAGTAATTTTGTGCTTTGTGGGAGCAAAATGCCCTGGTTGCACTTCTGGAATGTCATGGCCAAGAGATTTGGCACAAAGGCCCTACTTGAGAAAATGTTGATTAATGGATGACTCTTTAGGCTGAAAAGCACTTCCTGATGAATCCTTATGCCAGTTTGTATGTATCACCACACAGATGTGACTAGATGGCTTCTGATGGCATGGAGCCAAAGTAAAGGGATCCCGGTAGTGTTATGTCCTGTCAAATGTACATTTACTATCATAAAAATGTGTTCTGAAGTGTGTTTTCCTTTGACTCTTATTTTTAAATTGATTTGGAGGAGAATGCAGAACGAGCAAGTCATAATACAGGGAGAAGGATTCTTCTTATAATCTGATGAGAAAAAAAGATGAGTCTTTTCAAGTCTCTAGCTCGAGAGGAGGGGCAGATCTCAGAAGACATGAGGAGGCTAACAGTTTCCCATGAAATATGTCAATGGAAAACACCATAGCATAAGCTTGACTTCAGGTACTACCAGTTTATATGTAGGCAGATCATTGCGATATCTTCACTGTTAAGAGTGGAGATTCTTGTTCTGCTCTTATCTATATTTACAATTTGTCATTTATTTATATCTCCAAGATTGCACACACAAGGAAAGGCAATAGAAAGTAAGATGGCAATGGAAGAGTATTCTGCAATCTGAAGCTGATGGGAATCTTGTATCTACTATGAATATAATTGATACTGATTAATTATGTGCTGAGCTGAATTGGCATTGGGCCAGTTCAGGGATAGGCATAAAAAGTATGAGACTATGAATCTAGAGAGTGATAAACTTTGAAGTAGGAACTCTACTGGAACCAGAAATATGAGGATCCTTACCTTCCTTTTCCTAGTATGAAGAAAGGCAAAGCATATTATCCTCTGACTATCAAGTAGTGGTCCTTTCTGACTCAGGAATAACTGAGTGACTTGTGAAAATACTGCTGATAGTATAACTGCTATGAAAAAGTGTTTGCATCCACAGCCCTGACAATAATATCCCTAGTGGGTTACTGATCAAATGTAATTTATGAAAAGAAGAAGCTTTTTAATGTTTCCCTGAACCAAAACTAGCCTTTGTCAATCATCTTGTAGAAATAACTCCAGGCAAACGTTTTTCTAGTCCATCTGAAAAGCATGCAGCACCTGTGGTCTTTTCTAAGGAAAAAAACACCCCACTGTAAATACCCAGTATGCACTCAAATCTTCTATTCCTATTCTGCTCAATACTTGTATTTGCTAAACATTATTTTGTAACTTTGTTCATTTTTTCACAAAAATGTTGAGGAAAAGGCTAATGAGAATAACAAAAATATTGCAACAACAGAGAACTATGCCATAGTAGGCAGCCATGACTAAATTGGATATTGTGGCAATTGGGAGTTAGTTAATTAGGAACTCCTTCTTCTATGCCTTTCTGCTGGGGCCTGGGACAGGTGCAGGCTGGGGATGGCACAATCCACAATATGGTGGAAAAGTATTTTCACATCACCTAAGAGCTGTAAGTGGAGACTACATCATGCTGCAGTGATTATGTAAGTTAATTAAACATTGTATTTAGATGTACTGAGGTTTTTAGAAATCTCTTTTTAAAATCTATTGATACTTAATTCAAAATGCCTTTCTTCAAATCGAAGAATTGTTATTTTGCTGCCATATGGAGACAAGGAGAAAGACAAACTAGGGACAGTCCTTGTACTCCAGTACAATGTCCTTGTTTGTGCTCTGACTCCTGCTACAGACAGAAAAGGGGGGAAAACAGCTTTTTAGAGTAGGCACCAGGATACCTCCTACAGCAAAAATATCTGAAATATAAAATCTGGGAAGGTAGATTTCAAGTGTTTTACACTCCTTACATCTCTGGAATAATTTGGGGATTAACTGCCTTTGAACCAGAGAGCTTTTGTTCTTGCCTAAGAGATCATAGTCTAGCTTACACGGGGCCTCCCAAGAACAGAAGAAGAACTGAAACCCACTAGTGGCAAGTGTTAATCACTTCCACTCCACTCTTTTCCTATTGTTATAAACGACTTTGAGGCATGTTGCGATTAATCAGGTTTATTAGGCAATAGCAAGCAAGCAAACAGCACTGGGTGCGCAGGGAGTCACCGCTCCACCAATACGCACACCTTCATCAGCACCCTACTCAGTATCTATGTGGTTACATGTTACATATTCAGTGCATTACCTAACACACCTATACATATTCATGACCTGTCCCCGCTTTGTATTATAATGAGTTTAAAAGTAATTTTCATATTATTACGTCTGCGCAGTGCTTCCTGGTGGTCGTGGGCAGGGGTCTTCAAGGATGAAGTAACGAGTCTTCCTCGGTTTGCACTTTTCACCCCTTTGTGCTGAGCATGCTCTCTAGTTCCTTGGCCACAGTCCAGTCACAATGCTGGTTCCCACTGGTTTGGGGCCCAAGGAGTAGGCACAATGTTACGATTACTCCCTTTATCAGTAGTTCTGTGTCCTTGTCTCCCTTTTATCCATATTCCTGTATCCTCCCTTTTTGCCTTAACAAGCACAATAAATTTCAAGCAAGCAGTATGCATTGATTAGCAAGCAGCTCTTAATAGATCATTCTTTTAACCCATTCCTTAACTCCTAATTCCCTTACATCAATTTCAGTGTGCCGTGTCGGTTTCTGTAATTGATAAACATCTGTGCCTAGCTCGGTTTTCATCCTGTTAGCTCATAATTCTCCTCTTGCTAGCTAGTCGTAACAGTCTTTTCCACAGTTACATGCTTTGTCTAACTGCCAATTTAATTGACATGAATCATTCTTTACCTCATAACACTATGCATCATTACAGTCCACATGCTGATGTTAACAGATTTATGATCATGCAGTCCTTTTATGTAGACATCAACTCCTAGGATAATTTTTGCTTCCTGTATATTTCTTAACAGAAACTCTTTCTTAACCAGTTGCAATACTTAAAGATCACTAGTAGAATTACATTTTAGTCCTTATAAGGGATTTTTAAAAATTTTCTCACATGGTGAATTTTTTGTGTCACTATCTTTTAAAAAATATCATGCAGACTAGAGCATAAATGGCATGCATGCAAATACTGCTGTGACTGCCCAAAGAGTCTTAAAGGAAAACTGTAGCATGTTCATTCATTTTCACTTCAGGTACTGGGAGCAAAGTGGACTGCAATTTGCCTACATTTGTTCTACTTAGCTAAATTTTCCTTGAGAGTATACCAGAATTACATCTTGCTTTCTTTTCTAAACTCTTGAGCAGTGCTGCATGCTGCCCATAAAAAAGCTGAACATTCAGTGCCAGGGTTAGCTGATTATTGAATCAGAGACTTAATCAGGCAGGAATGGACCTCTGGGATCACATAGTGCAACCCCCTCCTGGGGGTCAACACATAATTCAGGCCAGGCTGCCTAGGGCTTTGTCCAGTTTGGTCTTGAAAACCTCTGAGACATCACAGTCTCTCTGGGAAACCTGCTCCAATGCTTAAATATTATCATACTGAAATATGGGTTTTTTTATATCTAGCTGTAACTCCCTTTCTCAAGGGAGTTGAACTGTCTCTCATTCTGTTTTCCAGGCCCATTGAAGAGATACTGGCATCTGACTCTTGGTTGGTAACTTTCTCTTAGACATTGGAAGGCACTTCACAGATTTAGCAAGGTACGGGATTAAAGTTTTGGTATTAATGTAAATCCATGAAGTTCTGCAGGTCACTAGTAAACTCCTAGAAATTGCACTATATTTCTATATGATAAAATATTCAGAAATATTTTTGTGGAGTTTACATTTTTAAGAGAAATCCAGAATCACATTTTATTTCAGTCCTTAGCATCCAAATAGGTGATGCATCATAATCACCAGCTCTTTCTTTATATTGATCTGGGAAGGAGTTTCCAAAATAAAATGGAAATAAGCCCTAGATCCCTTTTTTGGTAATTTGGGATAACATGTGAAAAAGGCTGAGAACAACAACAATTTCTGTTCTGCAGGATTTAAAATTACTACTTAGATTGTCTTTATCAAGAATAGAAGCTGTAGTATGAGAGTAATCTATTTGTCAAGATTAGGTATAGTTATAAATATTTCATATTCACAGTGATGATTCAGTTGTAAAAATCTTTAATTTTACTGATGGTAGAATCCAAGCCAGTCATGAATTGCCAAACTCGAAGTCTTGAGGCATATACACTATGACAGCTTCTCTTCTGCCTAAATTTACTGTAACTTTACCTGTTCATTATCATTTTCATCACCCTCCTCAGCTACTCTTTCCCTGTGCTCTGCAAATTTTCTGATGGCTGCAGTACTTTCTGTATATTCTCACTTTGATTCAAGGTTTGTATGACTTGCCTTCTTTTCTTTTTATGATTCTCAAGGTGACAAAAAGTTAAGACTTTGATGAAGAATAATAACTAAAACACTTAAGTCAGTAAGAAAATAAATACATGGTTATTCTTTACATACTGTAATGGTGTTTTCCATAAGTATTAACATAAGTTTTACGTAATTTTAATGTTTTCAATCCTCCTTGAAAGATCAATACGTAATGGATATTCAGTTGATTTTTCTAAGCATTTATTATTAGTAATGTAGTATTCAGTATTTTTCATCCATATGCCTCCAGGCCTTTTTAGAAAGGGAGGTATGTACAATTTTCCCAGTTATCAGATAAAAATAAGGTTATACATTGGTGGCTTCTCCAAGATTCAGCTGCACATCAAAAACAGGATGAGGATTCCTGACTTCAGCTCACTGGTCTATGTACTGTAAGCAAACATCACACCATCTTTTATCAGTGGGAAATCTAGTGTGTCTAGAATAAATAAATCTTGAAAATTTAAAATAAGCCGGTAGTTCAAACATGTTGTTAACAGGTGGAAGTGGCTGTATGCATGCTTACACAGATGCAAGACAGATCAGGCTTCTGGTATACAAAATATGAGAAGGAACTTCAGAATCAGAAAGTGCTGGAAAAATCCTTTTAACGTGACCATATTATAACATTCTTCCAAGAATGCTACAGAGAGAAAGAAGGCCGCATAAGCTCAGTGTTATGCTAAACTTTGTTACCTGCCAAAAAAAAGAAAAAATCCCAAACTGTATAGAAGATAGGGAACACTGTGAATCCAGTGTTTATCTTAAGATTTTTAAATAGAAGACTGGAATTCTATTTCTAGTTCTGCATTGTAATGTTGGGAAAGTTGTTTCCAATTATGTTTTACGAGTGTTCACTGTTTTTTGACAGCCCAGTTGCGAGGGACCTATGATCAGCCTCCTAGATCAATGACTTTGATGGGTTGGGACTGTATTTTGATACCCACAAATAAGTTTATACATATATTATTTTTGGAAAAAAACTCTATATTTCTCCCCATTTATCTTTCAATTTCCTTAAGTACTTTTTAAGAGCCTCATCTAAAAGTGAAATCCTGGAAAACTGACTGTATGTCTGCATTTGTATTAATAAGTATGGGTGAAAAATTAAGTTTGTCTGTACTACATACTTACTGACTTCCCAGGGTTTTGCATGATTATATATTAAATAGGTTGCTTTTTTTTGTTGTTTTTGTTTTGTTTTTTAAACAGGTATATTGCTTGTATTGGATAAGTATTGCTAATGCTCAGCTGAGATATGGGCCATAGTTTCCTAAGCCCTAATGGATGTACACTGGTATTAGCTGCAAGCATTTCAGCTCTTAGAAAACACCTTCCTAATCCACAGAAATTAACTGTGTAAGAGAAACTGTGGGGAGTTCTTTATGTTTCAACAATATATCACATACAGTTTCTGGGGAAAAAAATAATCTTGACATCCCTCATACCAAATACAAATAACATCAATAACTGTAATGGGAAAAATGTGGACTGAAATACTCTTTCTTTAATTATTTGAAAATTTCATAGGTTTCCATATGAAATCTTGTATTGTACAGCAGTTGTGTGTATTTCCTGAAATTATATTGACAGAAACACTGAAAAAACAGAGATTCACCTTGCTAATGATCTCTGATTTTGGCAAGATAATAAGCATGAGAACATACTGAGAACAGAAGATCTGTTCTTACCATAAACAAGAAAAGAGGCTTTTTAACAGCAGCATTTGCTAGCACCTCTAAAATTAACTCTGTGTCAACCTTCCCATGCTAAATGCCTCAGCCTATAAACACATTAAAATATATATTTCAAACAAGTCAGTCTGGATACTAAGTTTTAAAATAGTACAAGTGGAAACAAAACCATAAATTTATACTGAGTATCCATTTTCTATTATAAATTGTCTGACCTACAGTATTTCCATCTATTTCAGTGATTGAAATACACAGTAATTGAGGGCACAAACACTTGACTGTAAATCATAGCAGAGATTAGAAGGCACTTCTGGAGACCAGGCAGTCCAACCCTTTATCAAAGCAGGGCTAAATGTAAAGCTCTATCAGGTTGCTTAGGACTGTCCAGTCAAGTTTTGAATATCTCCAAGGATGTAGATTCCATGTGGTTTTGGTAAAGAAATTCCAGTGCCTCTTCACCGGGATATTTTTTTCCTTCTATTTGGCGTCTTCCTCTTCTACTTGTAACAATCCCCATTTGTAACCAGCACGAGACAATTACAGTGTGAAGGAAAAATTATTTTACAACACTTTCCATCGTATTTTACGCAAACATATTTTAGTAAGCATTGCAGCAAGCCAGGAATGCATGTTTGCTCAGTAAGCAGTAACCCCTCAGACCACATTAACCTATGTCAAAGCTCTAGTAACCATCTGATCAAATCATTGAGTACTTTTGATCATACATTTATTTGTGTTAGAAGATACAAAAATATTGTCAGGTATTTAAAGCTGAGAAAAGAGCTCTGATATACAATCTTGACATTTAATACCTGATATACTTTCTTATTAAAATTAAAAATATTTGTTTGGATTCTAAGTCTTCCTTAAGTGGGAATCCACCAAACACCAGGAGAAAATGTTAATCCATTGAAAAAAATAAATGGAAAGCACAGCTAACAGTGTGCACTTTGTGTATACTTTGCATAACACATCAAGTGCAGGTAACAGATAGTACAGGTAGGGAAAGGCAACTTAACTTTTTACATTTTTCAGTTTTAAGACTTTTTTCTTTTGTGCATTACTTTACATATGCGACCAATAAGGAAGTTTTCTGGGCTTTTTCAAGTTTTTCTCAAGTTTTGTCAATTGCTGAAGGCATTCTCATCTCTAAAAACTGGATACAAGGTAAGGATAAAAATGCTTTTATTCTGAAGAACTAGCATTTTATGTCATCAACTAAATTTGACATTACAGTTTCCTTGAATGGCAAAGCCAAATAAAGAGGTTCTTCTCCATCTCCAAGCTCCTCCTGCCCTGGTACTCATTCCTACCTAAGTGCTCTGATTTAATGCTTCCTTTGCTGTGAGAAAAAAAAACCCCAACCTATTTGTATCTGTACTTTAAATCAGCTCAGAGAAATGATCAAAGTTAAAAACTTTTTAAACTGGATTAAACCCTTTTAAACTGGATTAAACTCTTAGGAAAATCCCTAGGAGTAGAGTGTAAGAAGAACATTATATTCACGTGGTGTTCTCTTTGTGTGAGTGACTGATGACAATGGGTAAAAATGACGCAAGAAAGAAGCTCCTTTCTTTAGTAAATTGAGACTACTTTTAGTGCTGTCCAAGCTAAGTTCACTGAAAGAAGATTCACACTTGCAGAGAACAAACAACATGACTAATGCTGATGTTTATTTCCACTTTTTTCCCCTAAACTATCAACTTCTTCAGTCTTTAATGCAAGAATATGAGTGGCTGAATCAATTCCAATTTGTCCCAGAGTGTTGAAACCCTCCTTCCACCCATTGCTTTTGGCCAATGACATTATTTTGGTGTGGCATATCAAAAGGCATACTTTCTGCTCTGTTCTTGGGCATTTCCAGTGGGAATTTCTGTGGTATGTGCACTGCTTTTGGTCAGTGATTTCAAAATTATGCAGAATGTAACACAGGGACAAGAGCTGCCACTGCCAGTGGCGGCCTGCTATCACTGCAGCTGTTGCTACAGCTGCTGGTGTCTCTATACCTTTAACATTGAAAAGGAGTTAACTAATACCTTCCAAAACCATGCACTTCTCTGCTGACATTGCAAATGAAACTAAACTATTCAAAGTGAAGAGAAGTGAGGTTGGGTTTTTTAATTTTTTCCCTCCGCTATAGATAATGGGAATGGGGAGAAATAAAATTGGCAAATGATTCTGAAGGATATTTTTAAGCTTTAAAGGAAAAAGTACAAGTTAGACACATCACTAGATCCTAACGGTAGCTGCCTAGGTTTTAAGACCCTGCACGGGAACTGTTGATTCATTCCAACAGTATACAGAAGAATACCCCTCATAAGGGCAGCTGGGTAGCATTAGTTTTAATCCAGAATATAAAATGCACTAGACAATCTCTCAGGAACAGAGGCAGTAGAGGAATGTGGTTTAAAACACTGACATCAGCAAAGGTCAAATGAAAGTGTAGGTGCATTTTACTTTGTTATTTAAATGTTAACAATAATGGACGGAGCTGAGGAAGGGTAAGTTTGTATTATACTCCACATAGTCACATATTCAACATAATACAAACTGTTTATCCCAAGGGTAAATCACTGAAACTCGAAGACAAGAACTAGTAAAACCTGTCAGACTTAGGTGTCTGGCAAAATTTATGCTTTGATTGCAAACTAAGTGTAACTTCTAAATATTTATTTTCTCAAAATTTAAAGACGTTAAAGAATATATATTTGATGCTAATTTTGGAACAAGACAAATCTTGGCTATGATGTTTTCTTGTACTGGTGGGTGGTAAACTCTGCATATACATAGTCTAGAAAAAAATCTTGAGGTTTCACAGTAAAAACCATGAATCCTGGGTGTGTGGTAAATGTAATCTATTTTAAGATGTTGCTGTTTATAGCAACCAATCACTTACACTGGTTTCCGTCTACTTTTTGAGATTAACCAACTAGATTCCAGTTATATATTAGAAGTCAAATAAAGACTCAGGTTATATATGAGGGCATCACTGTATTCTAGATTCTCCTGATATATGTTTGTGAATTGCTTTGGTTGCAAAACTTCATCTCAAATGTAGAACTTTCAAATCAGATCCAAATAATTCTAGACAGAGCCAGTTATCATCATTCACATCAATTTTTGAAGCCTAAATATAACAGTATAAAGACTGTCTATGTACTTTATAGAATTTAGATGTTGACAGACAAAGGTATTTTTACGTATTTTTCTGCCTATTTGTAACTGTGGAGCCAAGTAAGTACAGGCCATCTAATAACCGCATTTCCTGATGTCCAATTTTCTTTTGTGCATAAGTACATAAAAGCACAAATATGACAAAATATGCATCAAACACCTTGCTACTCCCATTATGGAAACACAGGTTCTAACTACTAATATATGTTCACAGATTTAAAATAGTAATCAACCCTGAGAAACGAATAGCCATTATTGTTCCCTAAGCTGAGCACTTAAACAGAACTTTTTTTTTTTGTTGGTATCTTACTTTGTAATTAGAAGAAAGATGAAGAACTAAAAATCACTATTAGCTACTGAATTAATGGATATCTTGTATGATTTAAAGAAAATAATCTGTATTGAATTGGTGCATATGCTTGCAATTTCTTCTGTGAAAAGAACAGCATGGCATTTTGCAGTAGCTAGCATATACAGTAGTGGGTATGTTTTATATCTGTATTGATCCTTTGTAGTGTCTCATAAAAGAAGCCTATAAATTATTCATGTATAAACCAAATTAGATTCTAGAAAAAAATCTTTACTGAAATCCATTTTAAGGGCAGCGAAATTGTAAAGTCAGCTGGCTTAGCTATAGTTTTTTCCAACAATAATTTGGTTGCTAATAATACCTCAATCACCATGTAAAAACCATCACCAGACACTGAATATAAAAGCAGTGGTGCAAAGTAAGTTTAGATAACAGGCCTCAGAAGGCACCGTAATGGGATATCTTTTTGCACCAGAAGTGCTAGTCTGCTTATGTTGTTTCAGGGAAACAAAATCATGTTGATATTAAATGATCAGTCCTAGAGGCTTGAGACTAAGAGTCTTCAGCATATTGAATGGTGTCTTACCACATGTATATTCCCCTGAAGAAGGGCTGCACTATAAAGCAACTTAGTGAAATGATCCAGGTTTGCGAATTTCAAGAGGAATGGAATCAAGCCTTCAGTGAGCACCCTGAAACAGTACTGGCCAAAGTCACTAGTTTTTCTTGGACTCCTCAGTTTAACAGTGCAGAAACAAAACTAAGTTTGTAAAGTGATCATCTGAATAATTAGATGAATATATAAACAAAATATGTATATGTATACATATAAGAACTGGTAATATTCATTGGATAAGCTGATAATTATCACTCCCTCTATAGTGTGGGATACCTGAGTAATAACTACGGAGGAGAAAAGTTACTGATAGCTCAAGACTAGCAATAAGTATCTGTTACAGTCTCACATTTTTGCCTAAGATATTACCACACAGATACTCATAAAGAACTGATATAGTTTTTAATTTCTTTTTCATTTCATGAGTGCTTCCAAGCCTGTTGTGCAAGGCATTGAACAGCCCACAGGTACAGCTATGGTGTCTTCTTAGGCTGAGGTCATCCTAAGTGGCATATAAAATAGCTAAGTAGTGTAACTGTTGTAGCACAAGAACTCTGTGCCAGCAAGTTGTCCAAATATTTACTTACCTTTACATGCAGATTTTACAGCTGACACTGAACTGCTTGCTGTCATGGTTACGCTGCTTCCAGTAGCTGAGCTAGTTTGTTTGAATCTAGCTTGAGTTTCTCTTCAAAACACTGCAGACGTAACTCTACAGCCCTACAACACATATGATTTCAATTACTAATACACATTTTTTTCTGTTTACTTTCTATAGCATGTAAGACATGGGAGGATTAGGTTAAGTATATCAATGAGAAAAAAAATCTTGCATATAAAGCACAATTACTCCGTGATGACTGCAAAGGGATTACCTGCTGAAGCACGTAGAACCAGCTGGATTTAAAGGTATTTCTCAAGATGCTTTAACACAATTAACGTCTAGGGAAACATTCAAGGCATTCCAGGATTTTAATTTATTTTTGGAGTTTAGTGTCTGCATGTAAAACCTGCATTGTTCCTTTTTATTTTTTAACTTTCTTGTTACGTATTGTTCCAGATCTAGACTAGCCTATCCTGCTGCTTTAACGTATTACAAATAATATTACTATAATTAAAGTTGTACTGCTGAATTGGTAAATGGATTAGATGCTGGAAAATGGAGTTCAGCTTAGATGGTTTGATTTCAGTTTACTACTCTGTACCAAATCCAGGTGCATTTACTTGCCCTCCATTTTAGTGAAGCATGTCTGGGAAGACTTGTAAAGAGGGAGAAGACCAGTAAAATTTATGTTAATAATTACAATACAAAGCCCACTCTCTTTCACTTGCCCCATAAACTCCCATGTGACTTGCCTTTAGATAGATCACGTTTATAATGATAAAAATAGATCAATCGTATTCAAATACTTATGGTTTATCATTTGACTTAAATGGTCCATTGCAGCCTTCCCTCAGATTGTCTGATTCCACATATTCTTTACTGTAAACCCCTAAGTATTTACATATTAAACATTTATTCTTTATTATTAAACTTTTATATACACACACACATGTTCTTACAGCTAACTCTTGAAGCATTAAAGCTGTGCTCCAAAATTGTTAATCTTTATATGAAAGAAATGCAGCCAAGTTGCAGAATATGAAATTCAATTTGTCTGGCTTGGCTTTCTAAAATTTTGGTATGTGCTGCAAGTCATGTAGGCTTTCTTTAGCCAATATAGAAAGACAGAAATTAACACAGCCGTGTTCAAAAGCAGCATGGATAAATAATTTTATTTCTTATTATCTCTTCTCTTTCTTGTAACTATAGAAGAAGAGCAGGCAGCTAGCTTAGTTCTGATACATACCTGACTAAAGTTAATGAGATGAAGTTTTAACTGCTTTAGTATTGCTCCCTTCTTGTCTAAAATTACAGAAGAGACAATTTGTGTGCTCTTTGCTAGTTGCAACTTTCCATTGCAGAAACACTAAATTTCAAGTTAGCTTGCCTGTAACCACCTCCATTTAAAAAAAGATTTTAGCACATTCACAAAACCTACACTTTACAACTTAAGTTATCTCTTGGCATACAGGGATGCCTGGAGCACATACCTATTAACGTTTCTACACAGCTATGCACATAGCACTAGGATTTTAATAAGTTTTAGATGCATAGTACAAATTTTAAATGCATAGAAAATTGAGTAATTGTCAGAACTGTTCAAAATGAGGCTACATAGCTTGTATTAATATTAGGAAGAACTTAGTATATAGTACTGTAGAATTATTTGCACTAGGAATCCAATCCAATGCATAGTAGCCATCTGATTGAAACACTTGAAATTTACTGTTAATGCATTTCTGTAGGCACAAGGGTTCAAACAAGCATCACAGACTCAGTGTGGTTTCTCCTGTAATTAAAAATATTTTAATGTAATGGCAAAATATTTTTGTTCTTGTTCCAAGAACACACCACTGCAATTCAGTGTTTAAACCAATTGTTTTCTTTTAGCTTTCCTCAAATCCTTAGCAGTCAAACTACACGTGACTTCAGTGAATCCTACTCAAGATTTCAGAATAGAAACTGAATGGCTTTCTTATAAATGTAGTAGAGAAGCTGTGTTACATGGTAAATATAAAGTCCACTCCTACTGGAAAAGTTTACCATTTGTTCCTGAGAAAGAAGCATCCTGATCCTTCAGCCAGCATCTGGCTGAGATAATTCAGATCCATTGAGGTGTTTCCATGAACTTCAGTAGACCAAACTATATGAGAAGAGATCGGAGATTTAATGCGTGCTAAATATGCTCTAAAGTGAAATCACAATGTAGGATGTCTGTCTCAAGCAGGAGTGCAATTTTGCTTAGGTTGGGAACATTACAGAGAACTGCAAATGAGATACACTTTGGAAAAAACAGATTAAAACAGCAATTAGGCAGTGCAACCTGACAAATTCCTAATGCAAAAATAAATAAATAAATAAAAAGATCTGATCTTCAAATTTAATTCCATCAGCTGCAATAATAGAATCTGGTTTTGGAAGGTATGAGGCACTATAATCCAGATGATAGAGAATTTAAACAGGAAAAGGAAATCTTCCTAATCCTCAGTATTGCTTTAATACATCATTTGGTTAAATCAGATCATCTGTACCAACTGCTGCCTTCAATACACGCCCAAATGAGCACAAATACTACTACTATTTTGTCTTTTTGTGTTTTGTTTATTTAATTGGATCCAACGTAAAAATTACTTTTGAAAACCTTATTGCTAGAATCATAGAAAAAACATTCAATGGGAGGAAAATAATTAATGAGAAAAGAGGTGTATCAGGGCTTCCTTCCCGCCCCCCCCCCCCAAATAAATTAAAAGCAGGTGTCGATTTTATCATGCAAGTACAAGTCAAAGATACATTGTTAGCAAGAATTTGCTTCCGTTTAATGTTTTTGTAATACAAATAACTTGAAAATACAGTTTCCCTTAATATTATGTCTTTCTATAATGCATTTAAAAACTTGGTGAGGGTGGTAGGTGGCTAAATAAATGCACAGAAACCCCAGTGTTTTATTATATACCAAACTATAATAGCACTTCAAAGTTTGGGACAGACTTCCATATATTATTGGTTTCGGGTGTAGCTGTGTGGAAAATTGTAAATGTTGTCTTTTGGTATTTACTTTACTACTCTTTGTAATCTTCAGCTATATTTATAGTGGGAAGAAATTACAATTAAAGAGGCCCGTTTGAGCATCCTTTTTAATCAAACGCTTTTCCCATCTCTCCTTAAAATAAAAGCACAGTCTGCATGTTGACTGCCTGAGGCGACCACCCAAAGTCATGACCTTACAGTGAAATATCCTTGTGGAAAAGTGTAAGTTGCAGGAACATGCAGCGAGGAGTCATGGATAAACTAGCTGATTTTTGTGGGGAGAAGGGGGCTACTTTGTTTTGAATTGGAGGGCTTAACTAGAAATAAGAGGGAAAGGGTGAGGTTTTCTTGCCTGGGGACAACAGCCTAGTGATGGTGGTTGTTTCCGAGGCGCTGGCTTTGCCACTCACTGTGGCTCACCGAAGCGGTCCATCCCCACGGCCTACTCCCGGCCAGATTCAGACAGAGGTTTCAGGCCCCCGACACGGCCGTAGCAGCCCCAGGCCCCTCTCCCCCCGCTTCTGCGCTCCGCCCGGGCTGCCCCCGCCGAGACGCTCCACGGTGCCGGCCACCGCCCCTCGGCTGCTGCTAGCCCCTGGGCTCCGTTGTGGCCAACGCCAACGGCTGCCGCAGGGGCCGGGTCGCGCAGAGCCCGCTGCAGTCCCTCCTGCGCTGCTCAAGGCCCGCCGGGGCCTTCGCTTGTGGGAGTCCACGGTTTCCGCTCGCCGAAGTGCAACCATGCCCCATGAAACGGGCGTCAGGACTATCTCTGACGCCTCCCGCACTTGTCCGAGTGCAGAGTCCTGTGCCAGGTGGCGTCGGGGGTGGAGCAAGGGGGGAGGCCTGACTGACAGGCATCCAGAAAGGCACGGCAGGAGGCCCAGGAGCCCCGAAGGTGAGAGCAGACCCCTCAGAGTCGCTGCAGAAACAAAAAGTAGAACCGGTCAAAGAGGAGACGAATCTATCGCCGGCAGCAGCTTTGGAAATGTCCCAGACCTGTAGTTTTAAGAGCAGCTGGGTATGCTGTAAAAGAAACAGAATAGTAATGTTTTCCAAAACTTCCTTATTGCCAGCTAGCCTAGGTCCAGGTGATCAGATCACAGCTGCATTTAATTTAAATTTTGTTCTTTTATATTTAGACTGAAATCTTCTGGTTGCCCTTTGCTTCCTTCATTGCTTAAGTCTTGTCACCTGCTTTTTTCTAAATAGAACACAAGATCAGAAAAGATTTCGTGAACTATGAAGTCTAGTTCCTTCCTGCAGCAGTTAAAACAGGTCATATAATCACATTTGTAAATTTATCAAGTTTTCATCTTAAAATAGATTTAGGGGTTTTTGCCTTCATATTGGGAAGTTGTTGCAGTGCTTTATGTCTCTGACATTTGGAAACTTTTCTAATCTCCATGATAAATTTTCATGGCAGTTTACTTAGGACATTTTATGGTGGTATCAAGTTCTACTTTAAGTAGCTTTCCTTTCGGTGTTTCTCTTCCCCTCCTTTATCCCCAGTATATTTGGAGAGCAATAATAAACCTTTCCTCAGATTTTCTTTAAATAAGGAAACAAGGTAACAAGCTAAATAAGGTAAATCCTTTTAATCTCCTCTGTCAAGATTGTCACTCATTTTACAATATTTCACAAAAGGTCATAACAAATTCTTATATAATAGATTGTACACTTGCCTGTCTATAGGAAAACTATGGGGAGGGTTGTATAGCTTCGTAGCCCCAGCTGCAACAAATGAATATACTAGTGTTTTGGTTTTTTAACCTAAGTATCTTTTCTAAACTATGAACTATTAGCTGGTAATAGAAAATTCCTGTTACTAATTCCAAAGTGTACAGCCTTGCACTTTGTACAACCCTTTTCAGTAACTGAAGTTCAGTGACCTTTATGTTGTTCCAAGCCTTTTCTAGTTTGACACTGACTCCAGACTTTGTCATCAGAAAATGTCGTAAGGACGCACTTACACTGTGCCAATATTAGCTATGATACTATGCACTATTTTTAGTCTACAAACTAATCCTAGAGAATCTGCTAGTAACTTTTCTCCAAAGATACATTTACCCTTTCAATGCAACAGGTTGAATCTTTGTATTTTTGCTCTGGTAGTGAAGATGGTACATTCTGCCCAAAACCAAGGAATTGGTGGATTTTGTCTGTAATTTTGGTCTGATTCCAGTTCACTTCCTACCTCTAAATTAATATTTTCTTTCACAGTGAAGCCTTTTTCCCATTGTGGGCTAATTTTTTATGGGCTAATGTATAAATGGCTTAATAAGGTACATAAAAATTAGTCTTATTTGGCTTATTTTAACTAGAAAAAGGAATTGTTTTTATCTGACAAAAAGGCAACTAGGTAGATCTCATACAGTCTGCTTTGCATAAAATTATTTTTTACTCTTCGTTGCTTTTCAAATTTCTATTTACCTTGATGTGTTAATTGTTCTTTTCTATGCTGTGTGTTTTAAATTGCTGCATACCATTAAAGTAAGTTTAATAGGGTTGCAGTTTACTTGGTTGCCTTCTATTTTCTCGCTATATTCCATTTTCTAATCTTTAGTAATATGGTACAATACTTGCCTCATTCACTTAGTTAACCAACCCTTTGCTTTTCAGTTCACCATTTGAGGCAAAGTAACAGATTTTTTTAAACTTTCACATTCCAAAAATAAGCTTGGTAATGAGCAGTATTAGGAACAGAACTGAAGTGCCTACAGCAATAGCCATACAGGACTTACTTGGCTGTCTGCCTAATGATCAGCAAGTCCACAGGAGTTGTATCTAAACAAGGGAATAAAAGGAGAAGCCTTGCTGTAACTGTATCTCATTTAATTTAATTGCTGAAATTGATGAATTGTCTTTGTTTTTAGAAGTCACTGTGATTTCCCATAACAATTACTAATCACTTTCATCTCAATCATTCTGTCATATGCTATATTCTTAAAAAGCAATACTTTTTTCAGTTGTTTATATTATCTTGACCTTCTAAGATATATTTCTTAATTAACACATGATAATTTTTCCTGTATCCACACCAAAACAGGAAAAATGTATCACCTGCGCAATGTTCTGTTTGACCAGCATCCTGGAGAATGTTGTCAGTTTGCAAAGGGCACAAGCAAAAAACAAAGATCAGGGTGTTCCCATTAGGAATGATACAAATTCTATTGCATAAGGTGTATTTGAAACTGAATTTCTCTATGTTGGCAGAGCATTGCAGAGCTGAAATCTCTAAGGCATTTGAAACTGTCATCCTGATATCTTTTAGATTCTTACAACATCCATCTCAAACTTACTTAAAAACAGCATTCCAGGATGAAACAGTAATTTCATCGTTTGTCCTATGCTGTAGAAAGGAATCATGAAGTAGAACTGCAAAAATTTCAAGAAGAAATCTGAACTCCCACCTCTTATGTAGGGAGCTGGATTTTTCTTTGCAATATCTGCTGTAAATTAAGCCATTTAGCATCCCTGGTAATGACTCCAGAGAAATCTGATTTTTGCTTAGTAAAGAAAGCACTTCAAGTTTGAATTTCTGTAAAGGATGAGTTTAAAGTTTGACCATTCATCTGGAAATATGGAAGGCCTTAATATTTCCCAGTATGTTCTGGCTCTCCCATATTTGTCTGTCTTACTCTTAACACTCATAGTCCAAAGCCTTGGCCAGAGATACTTTGGAGCTGTTTCTTCTGAAGCCAGAGCATCTGAAAAGAAAGCTGTCCTGGTCTGATGCATTCTTTTTTCAACAGTGGTATTCAAGGAGATGCATTAGCTTATTCTACATCTTTGGAAACAATGTCTCCTGGTTGTTGGCTTTTTTTTTTTTGTTAATGTCCTCCTGAAATGTAAAAGGTGGTTAATGTATACCATGTCTGCTATTTCAGGGATATGCCTATTAAGATGGAGAAAGGCCTTTGCTTTCCTAGACATGAGACAGATTGATCAACAGGGCCAGAAGCCTGTTGGTTTCCTTGTTGCCAAAGAGTGCATTTTTCTTCAAAGTTTTTTTAAACCACGATGAATCAAGGGCTTAAAATATGAGCTCTGAAGTGAGAGACTACAGATTCTGAAGAAAGGCCTGTCTTGTCTAGATATATCACAAAGGTTGCTATAAATGTTAGGTCTACAACAGAGCTTTTCAAGACAGTGGCTTGAAAATTATGGTCTTAGATGGAAAGGATGAGGCTTAAGTAAGGATTAAAGGAAATTATCCAAACCTACCAAATTCTATAGATTCTGACAATCACGGAGTGTGGAGTAGTGTGCTTGTGTTGCTTTGTATGGGGACTGTCAATCCCATGTTTTCCTTCAGTTGCATCACTTCAGTACATCACTGCATCATCTCAGAACAAGATGATTACTCTTTTTGTTATTTGAGCTGTGAATCTTATGCAGTGTGAAGCCATGGAAAACAACCTGCTGGATCTCAATTACATTTTTATGAGTAAGTGTCTCAGTTTAAGTGGTCAGGGCAAGCCACAACCCAGAGAAAAGAATTTGCTCTTTGTTACTCCCCCCTCCCTCCCCCCCGGGGAAGATAGAAGGGGAATAAGGACTGGAGGCTTAAAGGCTGGAAGTTAAAACTAGAACAGATTTAATGAAATGGGGAGGGGGAAGTAACAGGTGGGAGAAGAACAGAATATATACAAATCTATATATATATACATACACATACATATATACAACCCGATTCTGATGATTGCCGATATAAGTTCCTGAAAGTCCCTCACAGCAAAGCCGATTCAGTGAAAAGGGTCCAAAACTCTTCCCAGCACCCAATGGACTTGGACCCTGCGGAGCACATGGCGAGCTGGTGAGAAAGGTAAGGTTCTTTCTCTCTCCAGGACGTCTCCACTTGGTGACGAGAAGGAGAGCAGGAAAGAAAGAGAGGAACTTCCTGTTTTCCTGGCTTTTACAGAGTTTGGCAGGAAGTTGGAGGGAATACTGATTCCTCAGCTTTCTCTACCCCAGACCCCTCTTCACAAAAGGTCCTAAACTCCACCCCCATTTTTGGGTCCTTGCAGCAAAACCATAAACTTTGCCTGTCCCCTCAAACCATAACAGTAAGTAACATTAAAAGCTTTCATTGTTTAAACTACAGGGGAAAAGTCTGTGAGAAGTTTGTGTTCTACGTGTCGAACAAATTGTTCTTCTGTGTGAAAGCTTTGGCAGCCAACATTATGCATTCAGCCCTCTCATGACATAGTATCTGTAGAGAAGAAATGACTGGTTTTATAGTTTGGTTTAATACAAAGATTCAGGTTCTTCCCTGATACATACAAACAAACACAGAAATTGTTTAAAAGACAAGTGTTGTCTTGGTTTTCTTTTTTTTTTCTCTTTTTCTGTTTTTGACAGGTTAGCCCATCCCTCCTTAGTTATATCCCTGGGAAATTTCACAAGAAACCTACAAATTCTCTGAGAAGAATGTGATCGCTAAGCTAAAAAAGATACATTAAACTCTACTTCTAAAATTTCTAATTACACAGGAAGATTATGGAAGACATACTCATATGTCAGATCAGAATAAAGCTTCGTAGGCTGCTGTGTAAATATACACAGAGTGGTTCTTGATGTGGTTTCCCACAATAGTTGCATCTGCTGCAATTTTAACTGAGTGCCATAATGACAGGTCTGGCAAATCCCCTCATTCATTTTTAGCTCTACCAAAGCAAAACAGAAAAAAATCAAAGGAGAAAAGCCAGTAGCTAAAATCAGATTCAGAAACAAGAACTTCTGCAGGTAAATCCTGTCTTCGCACACTGGGGACTGGTCTGCTGAAAAACTATGTCAAATATGTAGGATTCAAGTAGATGGATATGGTTCCAGGCATTAGACAATGTGAATGTGAATGGCAGCAACAAATAAAGTAATTTTATGGTACAGGTCAGTTTAACCAGGTTGAAGAGACTAAGCACAACGGCTCAGGATCACATGGAGCTAACCCCACAGCAACTAGCTAGCTGTTCATAGAATCATAGAAATATTTAGTTTGGAAGAGACCTTCAAGATCATCCAGTCCAAGCACCTATCTACACCACTCTAAACCTTATCACCCAGCGCCACATCCAGACACCTCTTGAACACCTCCAGGGACAGTGAGTCCATGTTATAGTTTGAGGGGACAGGCAAAATCTTACGGCTTTTGCTGCAAGGACCCAAAGGGGAGGGGGTGGAGTTTAGGACCCTGTTGTGGAAAGGGGGGTGTTCCCTCTCATTTCCTGCCAAGCTCTATAAAGCCAGGAGGACAGGAAGTTCCCCTCTCTCTCTCCTGTGCTCTCTTCCCTTGCTGCTTGTTCCTGACTCACCACGTGGAGCCGGTCCAGAGCAGGAGGCCCAGCCTTTTGTTACCAGCTCGCCACGTGCTCTGCGGGACCTGACTGCATCAGGTGCTGGGGGTGTTTTGGACTCTCTTTCCCCATCGGCTTTGGCAGTGGAGGACTTTTCGGGAGCTTGTATCTGCGGTCGTCAGAGTCGGGTTGTATATATTTGTATATATATATTCTTCCCTTTTTCCCCCCCTGTTACTCCCCTTTCCCTGTTCCATTAAATCTGTTNCAGAAACAAACTCTGTCTCTGAGTTGTGGCTTGCCCTGGCTGTTCTAAACCAAGACACTCTACCACCTCCCTGGGCAACCTATTCCAATACCCAATCACCCTCACAGTGAAAAACTTTTTCCTAGTGTCCAATCTGAATCTCCCCTGCTGCAATTTAAGGCTGTTTCCTCTCGTCCTTTCACTGTGGGCAAGACAGAAGAGACCGACCCCTGCCTCACTACAGCCTCCTTTCAGCTAATTGTAGAGAGCAATGAGGTCCCCCCTGAGCCTCCTCTTCTCCAGACTGAACAATCCCAGCTCCCTCAGTTGTTCCTCATAAGACATACTTTCTAGTCCCTTCACCTTGTTGCCCTTCTCTAGACATGCTCCAGGACCTCAATGCCTTTTTTGAAGTGACTCAAAGGGTCACTTTTGAAGGGCCCAAAACTCAACACAGTACTCAAGGTGCAGCCTCACCAGTGCCGAGTACAGTGGGACAATCACTGCCCTATTCCTGCTGGCCGCCCTATTCCTGCTGGCCACACTATTCTTGATGCAGGCCAAGATGCTATTTGCATTCTTGACCACCTGGGCACACTGCTGGCTCATATCCTGCCAGCTGTCAACCAGTACCCTCAAAGTCCCTTTCTGCAGAGCAATCATTCTAGATTAAGTCAAGTAACAACCAAGCTAAGGGACTAAAATCAATGTGAGTTGAAACAAAGGCTAATGAGTTTAGTGTGAAGATACTCTCCCTAATTCAAAGAATTTCAATAAAGCAGTAAAAGTGCTCTAAAGGATAGAGAAAAACTTAATAAGCAAAATTGAAATGGTTCAGTTAGAAGGAACTTCATTTCCATTTCTGAGCTGTATTTTTGGTCAATTGGAGGAGTTTGAAATCATAAAATAGTGAACATAAACAACTGTTTCCTGTCATGATTCCTTGTCACTGCAAGTCACCTTTCTATGACAAAATTCTACATGAAAACCTTTGAAATTTTTTTAAAAAAAGAGTTTGTTGAAGTATGGATAAAATAGTCCTTTGGCAATATTCCATCTTGTTATAGTAACAAGACCATGCTCTTCACTCTGTTCTACTGCCCAGCTCCTACAGAGAGGGAGCTTAGAGCTGCCTTACCTTAAGGTAGTCAGTGTAAATATTTGGGTAAACTATTGAAGTCAGAGCTCTATGTAGAAACTCTGACTTCTTCCCCTCATGCTGCTTCTCCTCTGTACTTAGATTGACTTTAGGTAGCACTCTGTTGGTTGACTGCTGATTCAGATATATAGAATGTTTACATGTGGGTAAGTTAAACCTAGATGTAACCATTTCTTCTAGTCAAAACAACCACAGTGTTTATTACCTAAATCATCAGTGAATATGTAAACACTGGAAGTGTTGCAGTGATGTTTATGGAGCACAGACATTTGTCTCTAAAATTTACTTGGGAAGAAAAATTTTCTTTGAAAGGATGACTCCGTATATGAATGCCTGCATTTCAAGTAATTTCATCTTGATGCTTTGATTTCCGGACTAACAGAAGATTGAAATGTGAGGCTTTGTATAAAGGAAAATTTGGATATGAATACGGTGATGATTCTGCCAGAGGTACACCTCGCTTTACAAATTCAAAGATTTCTTTGTTTTCTACCTCATTTAGCTGCTTCTGTTCTGCTTTGTTCTTTCTTTCTATTCAGATGTTCTCTTTTTTTTTCAAATTACTGTGAGCTTTATTTTTCATTTTCTCATAACATCTTGAAAGATGATTCTGCAGCACAATTTTCTACAGAACAAAAGCACACAGTTGAAACATTCTTTTTTCTGCACATCTGTATTTTATATCATTACAATCCAACTCTGAGCAATACTGCTAATATGAAAAATTATTCATTACAATAATTAATCTCCTAAGATTTCTCTAATTACTATTAGGCATTCTCTTTAATATTACTTGAGTCCTTTGAGTGGCTTAACATGTAAGTGAATACATATTAAACTATGGATTTTAAGGGCAATATACAGACATAACCCTTACAAGGATTTAGAAATGCCAAACAAACTTCAGCTACATCTGTCATGACCAAATGAAACACAATGTAATACATGAGTTAATGCTGCCACAAACCAGGTCAGTTACCATGGACACTTACCAGATTAGGCTGTTTTCTCCCATTCCGCTGGGAATTCCTGTGTAGTGGATGAGAACCCAACTGAGTGTTGATCCCTGCTCACAACCATGAGAAACATGAAAAAAAGTGTGTCTTTGATAAAATATGTTCAATAAAGTGTATATTTGTTATGATCACCTGTGGGAAGAAGGCAGGAAAAATGTGTGTGCAGCTGTTCCATGGCCTTCGCATTTGGCCACACCGGGGCACCTGGCCAACACTCTAGGTGCAACCGACTTTGAAAGCATGAGAACCTGCACACCCACACTAATAAACTTATTTGTTTCTAAGAGTATAAAAGCAGGACCCTTTTGCAGCTGAGCCTGAAGCCTGCATAGGAACAGTAGACTCACTGCATAGGAACCCTCCCAATTACCTGAGTCTCCTGGCATCAGCTGCAATGGGGCTTCCCAGCTTGAAGTGTGGGCCTGGATGATGTGGATTAGGTGGTAATTGGTGATGTATTTCTTCTTAATCACTGTTCTTTCTACTCAGTAATGATTTGATGCATGGCTAATTTGCTTATATATATATATCTCCTATTTGCTTCGGTTTGCTTGCTTAATAAACTGTTCAGATTATATGACTAATGTGTGATCATTTTGTTGAGTACCCTGCCTGTTTGCAAAACAGCCTGGTATGTGTTAAGCTTCTGGAGTCTGAAGAGACTCCAGTTGCTTCATTTGTGTTTATATTGTGAGGTGCAAACTTTAATGCTCTCTTCTGAAACTGAACATACACTTCAACAAACCTGACTCCTGTACTTGTTTTTGACTCTTCAGGCTCCTTTGTTGTTTAAGCATGCTTTCAAGAATTCCATTTCCATGGATATTTTGGACTATGTTTTAGTTCTTCAGGCATACATAGATGTGAAGGCAAAGACTTAGTGAGTGGCAAAAAAACTAAAATATGATCTGTCTTTACTTATAAGATAGCAGATTTATTGGTTAGGAAACAGTATCTAAATGCAATGCACTTTTTTCTTTCAAATCACTAGAAGTTTGTTCAATGTGACAGGACTCCGTCCTGCAATTTCTCTACCCGTTTGGGGTGAAAATGCCCAAGTAGATCAGTTATTATTTTTTAAGTTAAGTTCTCAGCCTCTCTCCTGTAAGATTTCTTTATCTTTGTTATCACCTTGTGGAATGTAGCTTAAATGCCCCATCCTTTTCTCCTGCTGCAGACTAGAAAGGGTGTGTTGTAATACAAGCATCTCCTTGTCCAAAAGATAATAGCCAAAATTTTACAGTCTTATGCCAACTTCTTTTGGAATTCTGTTTCAAAATGCAGGTTGTGGGCTTACAATCATTATGTTAAGTAAAAGGTAAATGCAGTTCATAATCAGACAGATTACTCAAATACTTAGAATAGGTACCTGAGTACAAATGTGTTCTACATAGACACAGTATATTCATAACAATGTTTAACAGTCATCTTATATCTGATTGGATTCTATATTAAACAAAGCATTTAGTATTGGGGAGAAAGCCTGATATGATTAGAAGTGTTACGGCAGAAAGATATTGTTGGGGTAGGTCGATG